>JAQLOL010000010.1:19918431-19945205 GCA_029783665.1 Naso thynnoides | reverse complement strand
ATAGGACGTCGTTAGTCATCCGAGATGCGGCATCAGTTGTCATCCATTATGACATACTACTCGAGATAAAACAGTCGACTGTCACGCCAAATGCTCATTGATCGTTTCCAAGCCCACCCGACGTCCTTCATCTTCAGGGGTGGGATATTATCGGGCTGATATCGTGTAGTCTGACCCTGGCATTAATCATTTTTTGAGGCTAATACGAAATCTTGCTTTAGAAAACACACCGGAAATGTACAAGTAATCTGATTTGAGTGGTTTACATAAGAGTGCACATTGAACACTCTTGAACATTGTGTCCAATCTTGAGAGGTAATGACAACCCATGAGGCTGCCATTTGTTATGAGTAAACAGAAACATTTGATTAAATAGAATCAGTCTGGATTTTATTATGTATAAACTTGCAGTGCAAATGTTTTTCCGTCAGTTTCTAAAGCCTCTTATGGAGGTAGATTGTTCTTTTTCAGGTTTTTGTATAATTGGTTGCAGTAGAATCAACACTTTTAACCATTTTTACTCAAATCTTTAGATCACAACCATCCTACCAGTCCACTGCTGGCTAAACCTCCCGAACTGTCTGAAGAAGCCAAATTACCTGCCTCCATGAAGTTTGTAGCCGCCAACACTGTAGGTGAGTAAAGGATGGGTTGCTCTGCCAGAGAGTCCATGCTTAGAAACGATCTCCACTGATTTAGCATCACACTCCTAAGACAATATTGGACTTACAATGGACAATTTTTTAAAAAAATGATCAGATTTAATGCAGAAGAACTAATGATGTCGACTTTTTTAGTCAACACAGTTATTTTCCTTTGTCAGAACCTGCAACTACAACTCTACTAAATGCAACTCTACCACCGACTTTTTCCTCAGAGATATGGGTGTGTTATGATAGTAGTGGCCATCTAGTCTAGGGGTCGTTCGCCTCAAGCTGAAATGAGGAGAGCGCTACAGAAGTGGAGTACTCACTTCTTTCTAACTTCACACCTCTAAATTTGTCTGTTTTTCAAACTTGCGGTCTTCAGCTCTCAATACTGACTCTAGTGACATCACTGGAGGCAATTTTGTGCTACACCTGCTGGAGCCGCAAAAGGTTTTCTACAACATTTTAAACATGTGCAGCAGTACTCAGACCTTTGTGCGTAAAGCCAGTTTTCCTTTGAATTAAGGCTATTTACATTTTTTTTAATGTATTTTTATCAGCTTGCTCATTTTTATGTCAAAAATTACCCTCATCAGCAGAGTGAACTAATGTTTAATAAGTACTGTGTTTTTTTTGCTGTGAAGGTGATGGTTACAGCAGTTCAGACTCCTTCACCTCAGACCAGGAGCCAATCGCAAGACAAAGGTTTGTGGTTGTGATGTCATTATCTTTTAATGCTCTTGAAAGTTTGTGTTTTACTGTTGGTTTCTGGCATTTATGGGACAACCATTGTGAAAATGTTCTTTTTGTACATTATATCTATGCACTTTTCCACTGTCATCACTAATAGTAGTGAGTGTAAGTCATCCTAGGTGGATCGGTGACCATTTATAGATACGAGGGGCAAATTTGTTTTATCTGTGTCTTTAAACATCTGCCTCTTCTGCTCTGATGAATCATGTTGTGAAAACGTTTAAAGTCTGTATCTTATCCATAACTCCAGAAACATAACTGTTTGTGGTCAGGTCTCAATCTGGTACGTCTCCAGAGGCTCTGAAGGTGGTAGCACCCCCACCACCTCCGCCCCGCCCCCACCCCTCTCACTCTCGCTCCTCGTCTCTCGACATGAACCGCACCTTTGCCGCCACATCTGCACCAGGACAACAACAGCCCTCTACGATAGCTTACCCGCCTGCTGTGCCTCCTCGACCGCTGCCCACACAGGTAAGACAGCCAGAGAAAAATTTTTCTTCTTCTCTTAGCAGCAGCAGCAGCAAGTTCAGGTACTGATAGGCGGCAAATCTTAAGGTGTGACTGCATGTCCTCAGCATAAAACCTGCACTGAGTGCGATCTCAACAACATGAAGACCTTCACTCTACTCCTTCTTTTCCTGTACTATCTGTAGACATCAGTGCCGCTGCCACACAGCGGGCATCGTGCAGACGCAGACGGTGCACCAGGAGGTGGAGCTGTGCTCACCACCACCTCCCCACAACAGATTCCCCAGCAGCCCAACTTTGCCGACTTCAGTCAGTTTCAGGCTTTCGCTGCATCTGAACAGCCTTCAAGTCTGCCGGAGGTCGAGCTGCACAGTGAGCCCGGACAGGTAGGCCGTTAGCAGGAGAGTTTGCATCTCTTTTTGTAGACAGTTGTTCATGGTGAACATTACACAAAAACTTTCTCCCCCTGAAAAGAGTTCTGTGTGTACTAAGACGAGTGTGGAGTCCACTGGTGGTGCTTTTAAAGTTTGTATTATGCTTTAATATGAATCTCACCAATAATTCTGACGAAAGCCATAATTCATAGTTGATATCCAATGGTTTCATTGTGTGGTGTTCAGCGCTCAGACTTGGAACTTGTGTTTTTTGTGTCTGTAGGCGGAGAAGTCCTCAGAGGGCGCTGGCCCTTTAAGAGCAGTCAAGAGTGAGGGCCAAGCAGATGAGAGAACCTCAGCTACTGTCAACTCTGTAAGTCAATGTCTTTTGAAAATTATGTTGAAATTCCACCCAAATACATGATAGACATCAGTGAAAGGATACACGGGAGAACGCGTACTTGGTTTTCAGAGCCGTCAAGTGAATTCATCCTATTGTTGCTATTCTCCTGGATTCCTTTTCCCATCAGACCAAAGGTTCGTCCGGCCCGCTTGCCCCTCCCCCAAAACCTGTGCGTCGAAGGTTGAAATCTGAAGATGAGCTTCGACCAGAGGACGAGCAACACGGTCCTCAGAAATCAAATGTCATAGCTGCTGTCCTGGCCACGCAGCCCTCCATCCCCAGGTAGGAAATGTAGTTGTCTGGATTACGAGACAACACAAGTAATTTTTTTAATGTTTAACGTGATAGTAATAACTGTATTTGTTTGTATTCAGGTCAGTCGGAAAGGATAAGAAGGCGATTCAAGCTTCAATCAGAAGGAACAAGGAGACAAACACAGTGTTGGCACGACTTAACAGTGAATTGCAGCAACAGCTGAAGGTAAGTGAGACGTGCTCCAAATCATTCTTTCTGGCTCTCTTCCCTCTGGTGGATTCTTACAATGTGTCATTTTTCAGGACCTGCTTGAAGAGAGGATATCCCTGGAAGTCCAGCTGGAGCAGCTCAGACCTTTCTCGCATCTTTAACTGACGTGAGGAGGAAGAGTCGACTTCAGCTCATCCGAAGCAAGGCTGTGGCCCTCGGCGTGACTCCCCCTCCATCGCTCCCTTCTTCATTCCACCATCTCGGCTTTCCCCGAAGGCTCCATCCTGCCTCAGGGCGCTCCATTAAAGCTCCTATGCTCGATTACACGCTTCTTAATCATCAACCTGAAGGACCTGAAGAGCGCGGTCTTACCAAGAGGAGGAGGTGACAGGAGCGTGGGGGGATTTTACAAACTGGCACTTTTCAACTTTCTCCAAGGAGAGGCGAACGTGAGGAGGACAGCAGACTGAGAAACGGTTAGGAGTGACCGACAAGACGCTTCAACTGCGTGTGCGCTCTGAAGACAAACTGCTGGTTTCTGCTTACTTTACTCTCTGAATGACTAAAGAAGAAAGGCAGAGTGTATGTTGAGTGTGACTGTTTGTGTGTTTGTGCTCCTGTTTAGTTACATTACTGTACCGAGGCTAGCACCAGTATGTTTATTCCTTTGAGGGGTCCTAACTCAGTCGCACCAAACTCCTTTTATAAAACATGCAAGTTTTTTAAAAAAACTGTCCCATATCTTGGGAACGTGCATGCTTCTTTGCTCTGTCCAAAGTTCTAAAATTCACCAGCCTGCACCTCAAAATTTACTAATTATTAGGATATCGTCCATGGGTGGTTTAATTAAAAATTGTTAAACTTTTCCTTCAAGTCTTTTCACCATTCTCCTGCTTTGAATCTCTATTAAAAACTGGAAAATAATTCCAAACAGAACTCCAAAAGCATTTCTGCTTTAAACATCCCTCCTAAATGTTATTGTTTTACAAACATTTGTCTGAAGTTTGTCAGAGAGAAGATCAGAAAACATGAGGAAGTCTATGCTAGGATTTTCCATCTGTCAGCAGGCAGGGAATTTAAAATGGACATCTTTTGGACCGGAGTTTGGTGTGGTCGATCTCTCCATGAAACATACGGGGCCTCCTTTGGACAGGACCGAGCATGTGTGTTTGTGTGAAGCCTTTAATGGTGAAATCATCATGGTGGAGGCTTTTTATGGACTCATCCTGTGACCTGAATTCAGCCCACCTCCCTTGTCTTACTGCCCCTTGAAGTCTGTGTGTGTGTGTGTGTGTGTGTGTGGTTAATGTCATGATGCAGTGACAGAATGAATGTGCATCTTTTCTCTATGTTACAGTGTTTGGGGTTTGATGTGACTGAATGGTTGAACTTTATGCCAAACTGAACTCTGCTCTTACACCTCTGCTTAGGCTGTTTTGAAAAAGAGATGAGATCTTTTTTCTCTTTATTCTTTTTTTTCCCCTGCATAACTGTGCATCAACATTTCAGCGCTCTTTTAAACCTCCTAGTCCAGGTTGCTGCAGTTATTTCCAGTCTTAAATTTCACCGGAACGAGACACAATTCAGCCCAAACAGACGTTCACTTGAAGAGGTGTAAAGATATTCCAGCTGCTTGATTGCAGGAAGCAGCATTTATGAAGAATCTTGTTGCTGATGGAGGAGAAGTTTTCCTGTGTTTTTCCAAACAGAAACACTCGGATAGATACGAGCTGATGGTGCAGATAAGAGTTGATACGATTTAAAAACTCAGCTGTGTTCAAATCTGTCGGGACTATGCAAGCGCGGGCGATAACATCATCACAGACCAACTATACTTAGCTGTTTGTACTCTGAAAGTAGCAACTGTGTGAGCACTATACTCCAGTTTTTGTATCTTAGATCTTCCAAAAAACATCATCTACTGTATGTCTGTGATTCCTTTTTGCCTTTTTGTATTTTCTTTTCGGTACTGATGAGCAATCCGCTTCCCCTGCTCCCCGACTCCAGAGGGAAGTCGACTCCAGATCAGTATTTCAATCAGGGCACTTTCACCCTAAATCTGCAAGATACGACCCTCGCTGGTTGTAGATGAAGCTTAACAGGACTACAGATGGAGACCAGTCGGCAGGACGGGAGACCTGAATGACCCAACTGCACTTTGAACCTCACCCCCACCCCCCCAACACACCCACACACACCCACACACACACACACACACACACACTCTTACCCACCTTATTTCTTTTTTTATGTTTTTATTTATGTCCCTCTTTGCTTTCATTTATCCTGCATGTTCTCGTCTTTCACACATATTTTTAAAAAAAGTTGCTTTAAGAAGAAAAAATAATGAACCACTCGTTTTATTTCTTCACTAAAACTTGGAAACTGTGCTGTTTTTGTGCCAGTACCTTGAAACATCCTGTCTTGTTTTGTTAAGTCCCTTTTAATATGTATAAACATTTCGTCCCCGGACCTTCCTGCGTGTTTGCAAAAAACTTGTCTTCTTCTAAAGCCTTACTCCCCGACTGGCATTCAGGTTTCCCCGGCGGCTGACTGACGTCTCCTTTTCTCGTCGTATCAAGGCTCGCCTTCTTTTTTTCTGCTGTTGAGAACGATGACGTAGTTGGTGTGTGTGTGCATATGTGTGCGTATGCGTGTGTGAATGTGTTATATTGTTTCCAGAGCTGGAACGAATACCATTTAAAATCCTTTTAAAAACCTCCATGTGGGATTGATTTACGTTTGCTAGCAAAGAAGCTCCCGTTCATCCCTAAACCCAAAAGGCAATCCAGGCAGGCAGAGGCAATCGGTGGATGGGATTTTAAATGCTGTTTGCTCCCAGATCTATGTTGTATATTGTACATGATACACACTTTTGGACTCATATGTAAATTTGCATTAATTGCTGACTAACAGCGAAAGAATATTCTATTTAATTCCTTCTCTCTTGGCTGTGGGATCCTAGATGTTAAACTGCATGGATGTACTGTATCTCTGCAGAGTCAACTAGCAGCTGTGTGATTTTTACACAAAAATAAAAACGGCACAATATTTTAAACGCTGCTCTCTTCACTTAGTTCTTTTCTGTTTGTGAAAAGGCCTGAAAACTTGCTTCTTTGTGAAAATAAGATCCTACATGAACCTACATCCTCATGCTAAAGGGACAGCACCTTTGGATATTTTTCATGAGATTTCCTCCTGTGTTCTTTTGTCTGAGCTCCTCTCAGTTCATTGTAGAACAGACTGAGTTTATTATATTTGAATCAAAACGTGATGATAGTTAAGGTCATGCACTCACACCCAAATAGTCCGGATGAAACAGAGTAGCTTTGTTTTTGACCCTGAAGCTTCATGTTATGGGTTTTTTTGTGGCAAATTTTTTTTTAAATTATGACTGGAGACATTTATAGAGTCTACAGAGGAATATTTGAGAAATACTTGAAGGAGCTTTTAAATAAAGTTTTCAGGGGACTTGGAGAGCAGCTCTAAAGAGACCATGATATGAACACAAAGGCCAACAATGATTAACCCTACCTCTGTACATTTCATTCTTAAAACAAAAACTAATCTCCAGTTTTTTCAAGGATGTTATTTTACAAAAACCTAGTATTATCCCGGTAACTTTGTCAACTCTATAATATCTCCAGTGGCAATTAAAGGTTAATCTAATAATCTATTTATTAACTTAAACAATACTAATATGCATAATATATGATCAGCTTTAACTTAAACAAGTAAAAAAGGAAATCAAATGGGAAGGAAGTAAGAACCAGAGTAACGAGCAGATCAAGGTGCAAAGCAAGTAAAACTGTGGCAGTAGCTGTAAACTGATGGCTAAAATGAGTTTATCTGTTGTTCATGAAGTTTAATCAGGTTCTGATGATAAGTTAAAGAACATCAAAGGAAACAGGAAATGCTCAAGCTCAACTTAAAACAGCACAGATGATTTTCATATATGCAGACAATCCAGCATGTGGTTGTTTCTGTACTGAAGCCACCAAAGACCAACATCAGACCTCTGGAGCTCTTAAATATGTAAAAATCTTTTGAAATCACAAGAACTTACAAAATTAGCCAAGACAAAAGGAGAACTCTAACTTTTTATCAAGTCAAAAAATTTCAGTTTTGGTAGTTTGATAATATAATTGTAGAATGCTTGTTGCAGCACAAATTCAGAAAAAAACAGATGACAAACACATTGGATGGATTTGAGCGGGTTTTATTGGATCTCTGTATATTGCTTCATGATGAGGCTGCTGTACAAAAAGAAAAAGAAATCTTGAACATCATCGATTCCTAAAGTAAATTTAGATCTTTTCCATCAGTGAATTTAACTCCAGCACATCAACCATTTCAACCAACTCAGATGAAAGTAATCAGAGATCTACTGAAGTGTAGTTCAGGTCATTAAAGTCACTGAAGCAGCGTGAACAAAAATTTTCTAAACTTTAGTTTTCTACAAATCTTTTCAACAAATTAAATCTTTGTATTATTGTCAGCATGAATCATGTTAAGTGCACTGGCACCTGTTTGCAAAGCCCAGCTCACATATAGTGTAAGACCTTGTGTTGGAGGTGCTATAGACATGAGTAAGCCTGTTATCTACATTTTCTGAATATCTTCTCTTACAGCAGGACGAAGAGCTCTAATGTAACAATATATAACTCTGAGGTTAGACTTTGTCGTTTGCAAAAGCAGGACTTTAGTTGTACATCAGAATCAGCGGGCTAGCTCCAGGGCTTCTTCCAGGTGTGTTTCGATGAATCCAGAACATTCTCTTATCAGCTGACAGTGCAGGTTGGGGAGCAAAATCCCAGGAGGACTTATTTGACCACTCTGGAAAAACAAAAGATCATAGGGGTGGTCAGTGTTTCCTTTGTTCTAAGTTTCTCTTGACTGTGGAGACAATAGCAACTATTAATTTAAAGGCTTCTTTCTCTGCATCAAGGTGGGACACTGAGGAAGACCAAAATATGTGGAAAAAGCTTCCAGTAAAACTTAGCATGGTGGACCTTGAATTAAATTTCTATTTAAATTAAATTTCTAGTTAATGAGATTTCTGATCCTAAGTTCAAATTATATAAATTCTCTCAATTACTTAAGTACTACGGGGGAGAATGACCACATTATCTATAAAAATTCAGCACTGAATGTTTAAAAAAATATTAAGAATAAAAATACTATTGTATAAATCATATAAATGTTATTAACAGGTAAATTGTAAACGAAACAGTATTTATTTCTGAAATCAAGATGAAAATACTCAAGTAAATAACAGCACCTCAAATAAATCTGTTCAGATAATTTTATCTGACCTCCCCACCCCCCAAAAAAGGACAACTTCTGGCAGAATAAAAATAAATTGCAGGTAACCTTGAGGATGTGTGAAAGTTCTGCATTGGAGTGACACATTAAGTAAACATACCAAACATTTGATGGTTCAAGCTTTGCTAATCCTACAAGTAATTATTGCCACATTTTGATAAATATACTATTTCACTTTTTAACAATGTGTGTTTGGCAATGTGGCTACTAGCTAGCAGCCAGTTAGCTTAGCTTAGACTGCTAATAAGGAAAGGCCAGAGCAATAGAAAGGCTCGCTTACATCTGTCAAATGCCAACAGCTGCTTGATCCCAGTCAAGAAATAACCCCCTAAAAAGCCTTTTTTTCACTTCAGCTTTTGCAAACATTTAACAAACAAGATGCATCATGCTGAATAATAACTTTGAACATGGCGGCAGGAGAATTTTGTTAGCTTTGACCAGAGCCAAGCTAGCATTTTTTCCGCTTTTTGATCTTTATGCTAAGCTAAGCTAACTTGCAGCCTGGCTATAGTTTATCATACAGACTTGAGAGTCGTATTAATTGTCTTGTCTAACTCTGAGCAAGAAAGCAAAAGAATGCACAGACCCAGAGTAACTATCCCTTTCTAATGTATTTATTATTTACTTCTGCTAGTTGTGCTCAACACTCACACGCTGACGTCTTTGTAGTGGTCCAGAGCTTTCTGAGCCACCACCTCAGGGAACTTGGGGTCATTCCACGGGATGTCGCCCGGCACGCTGAAGTTCATCGGTGGGGAATCGAAAAGCTGCACTGACACGTTAGTTTCTCCGGGTTGCTTCTCCTCTGCAGTCGGCTTCTCCTCAGGGTCCTTGCAGATCACCTGCAGCACAGCCAGAATTTTATAAGTTCTATAGTTATTCAGCAATGTCTGCTTTCCTTTAATACAGGCAATACAGATAACTAAATACTTTGCATATCAAGACAAAGCTAGAGGTTAGTGGGTAAATGTGTGCTTTTACTGCTCCAATTTGAGTCATTTTGATCTTTTTATTTCAGTTGAATTATTGCTTGCGGGCAGACACTACAAATGAAAACATTGTTTTTTTATGCACTGTTCAGTACTGATGATAATAATGACATTTTTGGATATGTTTTAAATGTCTTCTTTCTGACCCTGAGTGACCCTAACCCTTCACTCACATAATAAAAGATTTGCACATTTAAACATAAAACTTCCGAAAACTGGAGACATAAAAAAAATACTTGTTTTAAATAATAACCTTGGGTTTCATGATGATATCTGAGTTAAATTGTTCTACCCTATTTACCTGTGGCATCTTCCTCTAAATAAAAACCCAACTTGCATGTGGCTGTCAAGCTAAGCTTAAGTTTTAAGGTTTGAGGTTGCTTTTAATGTCTCCAAATTTAAAAAAAGAAGTGGTCATGGATTAAAGAATTCACTGATAGGAAAACAGAAGTCATAAAAAAGTCACTTAAATTAAAACAAACACGTGCAGGCACACACACAAAACATCATATCAACTGCTAAAAACAGGAGAAAGTTTAAAATTTAAAGTTCAGCGTGAAAGTTGACCTGTTTTTAAAAGATGCACATATTTAATTTTCGCATGTTTTTCAGGTACTCGACTGTGCAGACGCTTCAAAATGAATGACGTCCACTGTTTGCACTGACTTGTTTTAAGTTCATTTGGTAAATTAGGGAAAACTTCATCAACTGCAACAAATGCTAAATAAAAGCAAGTCACGTGCGAAAAAGCAGTCAAAAGTCATTTTAAAATTATATTGCGACTTTGACCACAATTTGCACCCTTCCTTTATTTGAAGCATTCTTTTATGAACAGTGTTTTTATCATAAACTGTATCACAGACTGATGAAGAAAGATGCAGCGCTACAGTGAAAGCATTTAACACAATAACACGTCTACAAACCGTCTGAATCCTGAAAAAGTCGTCGTCCGTGCTGTTTGCCAGAGACGACACCCAGCCGAACTGACTGTTGAGCATGTCCAGCAGGGCCGAGGTGTTGAACATCTGCTCCTGGAACCTCTTCAGCAGGCTGTTGTACTGCTGAGTGAAACGCTCGGCCACGGCCAACGCCTGCTCCAGCTCCTCCTTCAGTGGGCCCTCCAGGGGTTTCTTACCGGAGCAGTCTGTGAAGGCAGCACAGAACAGACGAACAGCGTCATCATGGAGCTTATGGGAGCCTTGAAAAATCTTTTTGCTGATTAAACTGGCTTTATATTTACATTAGTTTAACTGCGTTATTGTATTTCTAAGCATTTTGATCCAAGATGTCTGACCAAAGAATTTCACTGTGGTGTATTTAAGCCACTAGAATTATTATTTTTACAATAACAAAGTATCACATGTTCACACAGCTCCTCCCCGCTTTACAGAGCTTTATTTATAGTGGGTTTTATTTCTTCATTGAAAATTTCTTTATTCACAGCAGAAAAACAAAAACATCATCAACACTGTAACATAGATTACATGATTAAATGTCACTTGCTCTGTATCCGGCGCCATATAGGATTTATCTGGATGCATAAATTCTAACTGTGTTGCTGTTATAAAAAACATTCAGCTCCTGCTGGTTTCCTGCAGAGGAAGTTGCATGAAATGACACAGCTGGACCGCACTGCACCCACCTAACCTTGTTATTATGTGAGATGTGACATTTTACATGATTTATCTGATTATCACAGATCTAATTCATGTGTTGTTTCAATTGGTATTACTTGTTCTGTAGTTTTTTGCTGCCTACATGCTACACATTTTCTAACTACATCTTCTTCATCATCTTTATTACTATACCTTCTCATATCCACATTTTTTGATTAATACTCCTGGTATAAGGTATAAAAACATCTCATCAGACAGTCATCTTACCAATATGCTGGATCTCTTTGCATTTCTGACACTCTTCGCGGAACTTGATGCAGCCGGCTGAGTTGCGGCGAATCTCTCTGCAGGTCATCCTGCCGTTACCAAAAGGTCTGGTGATGACCACATCCTCATTCACGCTGCCATCTGAGAACAGACAGAAACAAACACGACCTGGTGTTCATTCTAAGTTTACATGCATGGTTTAAAAACTTAAGCTCTCGGGGTGCCAGGTGGTGCAGTCGGTAGAGCAGGCACCCCATATACAGAGGCTTTGTCCTCACTGCAGCTGACCCAGGTTCGATTCCACCTGTGGCCCTACGCTGCATGTCATTCCTCCTCTCTCCCCTGTTTCCTGTCTACTCTTCAGCTGTCCTGTCCTTTTAAAAAAAAGGCACAAAAGCCCAAAAAATATCTTTAAAAAAGAAAAAAAAAACTTAAGTTCTCATACATCTACACTTTTTAAAATGAACTTTGATGTAGTTAAAAACCTCATCACTGCATTTTAATCTGCTGTGCTCAATGTACTGTCCCTTGCAGTTCTTGTTCTTCTATCTTAGTCTGTCTGCATGCTGGACAGTCTAAATATATCTATTGTTATAATTTAAGTGGAACATGTGAGGAAGCGTACCCTCATTAGGAGCTGTGTCCATGTCCATGTCCATCATGGAGCCCATAGAGCTGAAGAAGTTCCTGCCCATCGGGGAGAACAAACTCTGGAAGTTGCGGAAAGGATCGTGGAACAGAGAGCGGATGCTTCTGCTCCGACGGGTGTATGGAGCCATGAAACTCGGAAGGTAGAACACCGGAGGGCTGTAGTGCACATGATCGGCCACCTGAGGCAAAACACAGAGGAAGAGAGGATGATGATGCAGCTGTCAGCGGTGACACAGGAAAGAGAGTGTGCTGCTGCATCCATAACACTTTTATTGACTCATACAAATTATTTACTGCGATTAAAGATTCTTAATGACTGACCTATGAAAACTCTACTGTCTGAAATATCTGCCATCTATCAATCTAAATGGTACCTTCATGCTGTCTGAAAATATGCTGTCCACCCCGTCGGCCATCTCCGTGTATTTTTCCTCCAGGTTCTTGAATTCTTTGCTCTGTCGTTGTCCCTCTCGCTCCAGGACGTCGATCTTCTCCCCGTTGATCCAGATGGAGAACGGAGACGTTCTGTTTAACACCTCCTCCAGCTGCAGACACAACAGAAACTTCTGATTTTAAATCAAACCTTTGACATTTTTGCTATCTTAACGAAGACTGAAGGAGAAAAACACGGGAGGGGAAAGAGTTTTGTGGTAGCAGTAGTATAAAATATCAAAAAGGAAAAGGAGTACAGTAAATGTTTTAAAGCTGATATCTGGACTATATTCAAGCCCATATACCAATAATCTAGTGTGAGTATGTGTGTGTCAATGGGATGGTCTGACCTGGCGTCCCACCAGTCCAGAGCCGCTGCTACATGTTCGGGAGTAATATTTAACGCAGGTGCTCTTCAGACAAGGCTTGCACTCCTCCCACAGAGTCTTCATGGTCTCATTGCAGACCTCCTCCTCCTGCTCCAGCTTGGTCTCCACCTCCTGAGCCGTGCGTATCGCTTCCTGTAGTGAGGCAGGAGGCAATCATGCATTGTGTTAATGTTTGCCTATGTTTCCTCAGTCACCATCATATTTTCTAAATAAGCACTATCAGACATGTTTCTACCTCTTTCTGCTCCTTGGTTTTCTCCAGCGCATCCAAAAGCTTCTTGTGGTCCTCTGAAGATTTTTGCATTACAGCCTTCATCTCCTTCACTCCGTTAACAGCGTTTTCAATCTGTTGGTCCAGATATTTTTCTCCCAGTAGGGAAATCTCTGCAAAAAGACGAATCAGATGTTCACTGCAGGTGTGAATTCCCACATCAGGCTGCAGCATTTCTGCCCTCTTTGACCAGGAGAGTTATTTTTACATTAAGAAGTAAATACTTAAATTCATAAGTGGAGTATTTTTCCTGATAGTTTTTTTTTTGGTATTTGTGATTTATTTATAACAAACTGCCCTTTCTTCTGTTCTGTGGCCCTTAATTTTGCCAAGAACCTCAATTTTGATTTAGGGATTTTCATTTAAACTTACATGAAGTAACATTCAATATGGACATCTTGGGTTATCATCTTTTGCAAAAGCTTCATTTACTTCCAAGAAACTTAGTTGTTCAAAGGACAAATGCGCCTTGAATTTTTTTTTCCATATTAACTATTAATTGTGAAATCTAGAGATTAAAATATAGCAACTTAAATATTATTTGTCCAGGTTTTTACAGCATTTTCTCTTCAATTTTTAAAAAATACATACATGTGAATTAGAATGTAGGCAACTGGTATTCCATTTTTGCCACTCACAGCCTTAAAGAAGATAAACAGAATGTCAACAGAAGCTTATTTTGAAAGAAAAATCGTCCTGGTGACTCTGAAAAACTTCATTTTTACGTTTTTTAAAAATGGGAAATAAAAAAGGAAAAACAGACACAAAAAACATTTTTCTGAAATTTGATCTGTGATCAACTGTGCCAAAAGTTTTCAGACGTGGATGCAGTGAAACTTACGGGTAAGATCCTCTTTTGATGGAGGAACTATGCAGCTGGCTGAGGCCAGAAGCAGGGCCATAACAGCCAGAGTCCCCTTCTTCTTCTTCATCATCATCATCATCATTAACATCCTTTCTGACTCTCACGGGGCCAGCGGGCAACGATGAGAAAAAAAATCTGAAAGAAAACAAATTATCAGCCATGAAAATAAACAACTCACTATGTTATCATGTTGTTGTAAGGTCTCCTTGTGTCCACTAGAGAGCGACACAGGCTGCGAAGAAACAAGAGACCTACGCAGTAGAAAATTACCACGCTTGCTCAGCAGTTTTCCACCCTTGCACAGCATTGCATAAAAATAAACCCACAGATCAATACTACTAAATAATTCAAACTGATGCTGCTGAATGGATCATTTTCCCTGAATCAAGGACATTACTGACCTCAGATCAGTGTGTTTTCTGTGAGTTTGACCAACTCTGCCTCTCAAAAGGATTATATAAAAACAAAAACAGCTGGTCTCTGTTTACCCATTTTATTCTGAGATGGGTGCTCGGTCAGCCGCCTTCACTCAACCATGACAACTGCAGAACTTCAAGCCAGAAGCCTCAATAATAGAAATTTGACAAACACTATTTTGAAAGGTTATTGTTATTCTTCCTGTTAAAACACACACACACACACACACACACACACACACACTAGAGACAGAGGGGGAAAGTCAACAGACAGATAGACTGTGCAGCTGTTCACAGGAGGTATAAATCTCTCTCTGTGAGTCAACTCTCTGTTGCAGCCAACATAATCCTCCCTTTTCCTCTGAATACACAGCAGAAGGGCTCAATGCACCAACCTATCTGTCACTGTCGAGCAAAGCAATGACATAACTTGAAAGTGCAAGACAACATTTGGCCAGACGTTGAGAGGAGAAGGGGGAGAGTAAATAAATAACACTTGACATTCATTTAACTTAAAGGCCAAGTTGGTGGACACCCACATATGTGATTGTTAAACATCTCATTTTGAAACCATAGCAACGAAAGCCTTCACTTTGTGAGTTTCAGGCTTTCCGCCAGGTTTTGACGCCTGGCTGCAGGGATTTGTTCTCATTCAGCCACAAAAGCTTTAGCGAGGTCAGCCCCAGATGATAAAGCCTGGCTTGCAGTGTGCGTTCCATCCCAGAGGACTTGGATGGTTTGAGGTCAGAGGACTGTGCGGGACGATCAAGGTCTTCTCAAGAAGAAACCATTTCTTCACTGACCTTGCTTTGCCCACAGGGAGCACAAATGAGTGTCCAGCAAAATATCCTTTTTGGCTACATGGGGGCAGCAGGAAAAAAGCTACAAACACAACACCAACATTGTCAGGATTAAGTTCATACAGTGGAAATATATGCCTCTTTAGCTGCTTATTGCTCCAATATGTTTGCTAGCTAGTCGCTATCAGAGTAGAAAACAGCTGCCCTGTTGCCGCTGGAAACAATGCTTGTGAGAGCTTTAAGACGGAACTAAAACAGCAAACTTGTGGGATGTAAAACAAAAACAAAGAGCGACACCCTTCACATTATGGACATTTAATTCATTCTTACTGAAAAATATTTTTTCAAGCAGCTTTAAGTAAAGTTGGAAATGACTGTCCATATACTATTGGTCCTATGCTGCAAAATAAACAATGTTACGTCATTATATTATCCTTGCTAAGAGGGAGACGGACCAATATGAAGTTTAAACTCATTTCCTGTGTTTACTCTCTGATCTTTATGCTTGCAAAATAATAAACATAAAATGTCCTGAAGACAAAACGTTATGTAACTTGCTTTTTCAGATATCAAAGCACTCTGCTTAGTGATGTTTGCGTAGTCACCTGCTCGCCCACCATCTCCTGTTCCTATGGAAACAAGCAAAGTACAGTATGCACAGCAGTTTGGGGACCGTGTTGGGGGAAAAGCTGTCTAAGTAACATGAAAGATTTATAATTTTTACATTAATTTCTTGTGTGAACTCAACAATTTCTCTGCTTTTCTCAACGTTTTATGACTGTGGCCTTAAATTACCAGAGATATTCTGAGTTTTATTCCGGACACATTTCCCACAATTCAGCCTGATGTATTCAGGGTTTATTACCTTTAAGGTAAAAGTACAAGGCTTCCTGAAGACTTTCTGTAATCGTCCTGATCATTCTGAGCATAAATTCAAAGAACTGGTGGTAGAACCTCTTTAACTCTATGTACGTTCTTTTAATCTGCAAAGAAAATCTGGAAAAATGTCACCAACTGTTCCAAACCCAGCAGGCAGGACACCCACCTGCGGGCTTTAAAATGTCCCACTTCCTCCTCTCTGTATGAGCTCACGTGTTCATGATTTTAACTCATAAAACTGCAGCAAACCGCAGCCACTTACACAACGAGGTCATCTAGCCATGTGACAATGAAGCTCTAGCTTAATTACAGCATGCCAGTTACTGGTGGGCTTGTAAACAGGGGCTGACTCCTTCCAGTAAGACCTTTTCTACTGAGAAAAAAAGAAAATGAGTCCTGAAGTGCAAGATTGGAAAGAAGAGCAATGCATAATAGGAGAGAAGAAAAAAGACAAAGCCAGAGAGTTAAACACAGTACAGTTGACACAGAGAAAGACAGATGGAGAGAAAGTTAAACAAAGAGAAAAGAAAAGAAAGGGAGGAAGGAGAAGTAATAGCAGAATAGCAGCTGCAGGGATCCTGGTTGCACCACTGAAAGAATGCGAAATGACTGTCGTGCAGTCCAGATGTTGCCTGCAAGTCCTTCCAGAAAGTTCACTTTTAGCTTCATGAAGTGAAATAACATCCGACCACACTGCTACACACTGATTTATCAGCCAAACACATCTGCATCAGATGTTATTACTGTATTTCATCAATAAAAAATATGCTATATGATTATATTTTCTTCCATTTCCATACAGTATATATTTCATAGCATAGTTTTTACTGTATTGTGTATATATAACAGTACAGAGGGTCTACACTGTGCGCATCTTACAAAACACTAAATTCTTTTATGAGAAGCTAAATCAATGTGTAAATTATTGTTAAGTAGATGCAAAATAATGCGAAAATAATTTGACAAGCCCTTTGATAATCCATTTATCATTTCAGCTCTTCTTTCTTTGTTTTATAAACATAACTGCAGTCGACATTTTACATTAATATCTGACTCTGTTTAAAAAATAATAAAATGATCAGAAAATTAATCCTTAATGAAAACAATTATTGATTGCAAACATATGTCAGGATGACGCATGTTAAGTATACCTGGACAGCTTATCCAGATAGCATTAATATTCAGATTTTGTGAGAGTATATCCAGATAGTAATAATACTCTGATTTTTCTGGATAGTATATCTGGGTAGCAATAATATTTGGATTTTCATCCAGATTCTGCTCAGATAGTATATATTTAGTAATAATCCCCATTACACTAGCATTCTACATGAAAAGAAAGAGAAAAAGGAAAAACATTGCAGCTGCAGCCTCATGTTAAAAGCATTATACTGGCGAAACCAGAGTTTACTGCTATGCTGAGGTAGGCTTATCACAGGAAATACAGTGTTCAGTTAGCTTAGCTAGCTTAGCTGCTGTCAATCATTAAATACGAGTTTTCATAGCAAACATCGGTCAATTTCATCATTTGTTAATAGCGGATACATTTTAAATCTGTCTAGGAGTAGTTTTATCCCCTTCAGGCCTGGCATCAGGTCCGATGCCAAAATACATAGTTTACAAATAAAAAACTTTTGACAGAAGAGAGAAAGAGACTTAACGTTACTTTATTATATAGGCTTAGTTATGTCTCCTGGAACTTCAGCGTCTTTATAACATCTTTGTAATACTAATCCATGATATATCCAAAAGTTAAAGTCTTTTGTTATTAATTCATTTTCTGTATGTAAAACAGCTAGTGTAGTTGTCCGTCTGTCCATTTTTCCCATTAAATATTGCTTCTGCTATTTCTGTTCCCTTCCTAACAAAGATAAATTAAAAAAATAGTCATTTCTTTTTTTTTTTTTTTACAAGTATTACTTGGCCTACCAATATACAATTTGACGACGTAAATGAGTGGCATTTTTGTAAAAATATAGTATATATGTATAAGTGTAAATAGTTTGCTGTGTGTGACTGAATTTATTTATTTGTTCTAATCTAAAAGGAAAATTTGATGAAGCATTTTTCTGTTTTAAAAATGTCGATATAAGGCTACATTTTATAGTCTATTTTAGGCCCACTGTAGCCTATTTTTTTTTAGATTTTTTAACATTTTTTTAAAATTCCGTTTTTTAACATTCCATTTTAATTTTTTTTTGGTAACTAATTTTTTTGATTCCATTTCCGTTTTGTTTTACCTCTTGTCTTACTGGTCATATTACTATTTGCACATTCAAGTGACACTCCTGCAGACAACATATTCTGATAGCCCAGCAAGTCCTGAAAAAAAAAAAAAAAGTTTATTGCAGGACTTTGTATTGCAGGGTTGAGATTTTTCATACATTTTTAACACAAACAGTCCAGGCGCTCTACAAACAGGAAAAAATAGCGTCGACCCTACAGGGATTTATACCATCTGTGAAAGAAATGGAACAAAAAGGAGCTGATGAAAAGCTGGTCAAATGTTTACCAAATGGAAATATCGGATTTGAGTCACTTTTGAAAGTAGATGTAGGCAGGCAGTCAAAAAAATCATATATAGGTAACAAATCAGATTTGGGCATCAAGACACGGCAGTATAGATACCGCCTTTTCTTTCTGTCTCATTCTTCTGTCAGACGCTCAGACCTGCACATACGACTTCCCCGCTGAAATAATGAGAAAGAACAATTAATCCTATCTGGATCATCTGCTCTCCATTTACATTATATGGGACAGTGGCACATGTGACCTCACTGTGGCCTCATTTTAAGTGTTTGGGAACTTCTGCACCCTAAGGACTCACTTATATGATCACATGGTGAAGGAGAAGTAAAGGTCAGTTCCAAATGTACAAAAAGAAAAAATATGTGCATATGACCAAATGTCTCAGAATGTAAATTTGAAGGATTAGAATAATTCAAATGCAGTTTTTAAACAAAATTTTAAAAATCCATCCAGCATGTAAGATTGATCCCTACCTAAGCAGTTTAAATTGCATGTTTATACCTCTGCTTTGTGATGTATTTCTTCATGGGTTATTGTTATAGCCTAAAGTGCAGACTTGACCCAACAAGACTATGACGTCATCTACCCTAATCTTTTTGTTTTGATCCAAAGATGGAGGTCACACCCATGAGCACGCAATACAAACAGCGGTCACACGGTCAGCAGTGAAGTCAGCATTTCTGCGTGGAGAAAAAAAAAAACTGAGGGCACAAAAATAAAAACAAAATCATCAAGACAAACTAAGTCACTGGATCAAAATTAGAAAAATTTACAATCTGACATTTCATAAACCAAACCTGGAAAATGCACCCCAGCGTTCTGCACTCTTTTCGACTCTAATTAATCATAATAACATTGTTATTACAGTCTGTATTTAAAGGGACCGTTTAACCTCCGAGCATCACCAAGCTGCAGACTCAAATAAAAAAAACGCTCGTGTGACTCACCTACGCTTGTTTCCACAAACTCCAGACCGTCTGAAGCTGCTTCAGTCTCTCTGCTGCTCCCTTTTATACCAGCGGATAACGGGGACGGTGCAGACATGTGATTCACTGACCAAGCATGCTGCCCACCGCAGCCACTATCAAGCTACCGAGATACAAAACGCTGTTTCCTGTTGAGGCTTCAAAATAAAACTATAGTTTTTTTTTCCCCCTTGTGAAATTAAACTTCCCGTATTGTATTTTTGATGTACAGTGTATTTAAAAAAGTTATTTTCATTGAAGGCTTGTAACGTGATCTATGGAGCAGTTTCACATTTTAAGTTTCATTCTCAGTTTCAGTGTCATTTCCGTTCTACAGGTTAGCATAACATTAACTCACGTTAGCACAAGCTTAGCTTTGCATAGGCAGGGAGCATGGAGAAACATCTCACCACGATCAGTTTAGAGGAGTCAGTGTTAAACCACTGATTCCACTTTGATAATTGGGTGTGGCTATTAGATTTTTGTGTCCAGCATAAACAAAATCTTTGCGCTTTTATTTTGTAATCATGATAAGTTTTCCGTTCTCTAAGTCCTTTAACACTGTGTAACTTGACGCTCGTGAAAGGACTTTTCCAGAAGTTTTGTGATTTATTGGCAGCGGCCCTCAGAGCTGCTGAGCAGAAAGACAAACGTTTGATTCATCCTGAGAATGACTCAACAGTAAACAGCTTCACTTTCACATGTTTTTTTTTGTGTGTGTGCATCTGCATATTACCAAACCACATTATGTGTTTCATAATTGTTTCACAAGGAATACAGAGCCTGGCAAATGCAACAAAACTGCATCCTTACCAACATTATGTTTACATTTACGACACAGTCTTTATTGTATCCTTTTTTCAGTTAGCATACAATATCATTCAATCTGCAAAATATAGATTAATTAAAAACAAAACTTAACAATAATATTTAACATATTTTTTATATCACATTGAGTCCATTTAGGTATTTAAAAAAAATCTCATTTGTAAATGTAATAGTTATAAAAGAAAAGTTGTAACTAATAATATTAACAAAGAATTTATGTTTGTGTCCCTGTCAGCAAATGACAATGAGCCATGCGGAACAACAGAACCCTGAACTAAGACACCTAAACACAATATAGTCATCAGATTTTCCTACTTTTCAAGCTAAATTCTTTAGTAAAACCGCGTAACAGTAAAAAGTAAAAAAATCAAGTAGCCTATTGTAATTGAGCAAAACAAAATAATTTTAAAACGTAGCCTACATGATAGTGTAAAAATGCATTTAGCTAAAAACTGTGCAGTTCCAGAAATGTTGATGCATTTGATGTACTGCAGAGTTTTGTTCAGGCAGCTCAGAGTTCACAGATGTCAAACCTTCAGACTGTTTTGTTGAATATCAGCTTGTGCGAGCATGTACGGTAACTTTCCGTAAGTGTGAGGACGCCCTGGGGAATTTAAAACATCATCTCATGCTGAATGAATCCAGTATTATTTCACTGAAGGGTCTTTAAACACAACAATAATACTTTAATCCTAATAAACAACAAAATGCAGACTGTGTAAGCTCAGGGGATGGATGTTCTAGTAAACCACAAACACACATTCATACACTCGCACAGATTCCTCAGTTGTGTGTCAGCATCAGTCATTTCTTTGCAGAGCTGTTATCTGATGTGTAATGTTTTCAGCAGATGCTTGAACTGCAGCCTTAAAACCAATATACAGTTGGATCGCTCAGATGCATTTCCTGAAACTCAGTGCTCAATCTACTTAAAGCTGAAGGACAGTGTTTTCCAGATGTCAAACTTTAAATGTGAGGATGTCGACCATTTTATCATCACTATCTTTTTACTGCTGTTTACATTTTAACAAAGGTAAATTCAAAATATGCACTGTAGCAGTGATTCTCAAATGGATATGCATACTCCTAGGGGTACTTTGGAATACTGCTGGGGTTCTTGAGGTTTAAAAAAAAAAAGAAAGAAAAATATCAGAGAGAAAAAAAATCAGTCATAACATAATTAATATTGCATGATGATGACAAAAATTGGTTTGCCATGAATTTAGTGATTGATTCTAAACAGAAATGTGGAGTTCAAGTGTTTGTCAGTGACAAGGTGGTTAATAAATCAGACAGTGATGGCACTGTATTGTACCTCATAGCAATTGTTTCCACCAAAAATGTTTTGCACTGGTCGGGGGTACTTGGCTGAAAAAATATTTCAAAGGGCTACAAGTTTGAGAACCACTGCACTGTAGAATTACTTCCTGCTGTGCATCTTTATACCTATATATGTAGATAAATAACTTTTATTGCTCTTTTTTAATTCATATTTTATTTTGTGTATATGTTATGTGTGTAGCATGTTTGACTATAAACTTTCATGTTTTTGTGCAACCCTGTGTTGCACAAGGTTGAATAAATTACAACCATACGCTGATTCTCACTTATATTCTCATGGCAACATATGAGACACTAGGTGGCGTCCTTACACAGCATATTTTCATTATCATCTAGAAATCCAAAGAGTAGATACACAAAAAGGATATTTCTATTTCTAAATAGTGCATCTGACATGTTCTTTAAAATTAATGGGCCCAAATGTGAACAATCTAGACTGCTTTTTGGACAAACTGTTGGGTTTCTTGTTGTGGCATTCAGCTCTCCTTGTTAAACCTCCAGTTTTCTTGATTAAACTGCTTTAAAGCATGTATCTAAATATTTTAAATTAACCCAAACTATGACAGCATCTCATGCTGACAAGTTAATG
Organism: Naso thynnoides; assembly: GCA_029783665.1. Taxonomy (NCBI): domain Eukaryota; kingdom Metazoa; phylum Chordata; class Actinopteri; order Acanthuriformes; family Acanthuridae; genus Naso; species Naso thynnoides. The sequence goes on along the minus strand of JAQLOL010000010.1, from coordinate 19,922,943 downwards.
GGTGGAAACATATTAAATAGCAGTATAGGTATTACACAACACTTTTGTTATTTAATCTTTTGTATGAGAGTGAAAGGAGTGGGAGAATTTATAGGTCTGGTGAGAGAGAGCCTACAGAACCTAGAAAACCAAATGAAAGTCTTTTGGACTAGTACAATCAAAACAAGAATAAATGCCCAACAACAACATTACAACACAAAAGGTATTACTTTAGTGATTTAAAGGTCAAAAATGTCAAAACCACCTCAAATCTGGTTGTAAGGTGAAAGTTGTAATTGGTTTTGTTTTGAAATCCATGTTGGCATGAAATTACGATTTTCATTGTTCAGCTCACCAAACACAAAACCACCAAAAGTCATTGTTTCAACAAAACATTATAAATTAATATATTTTGGCTGTTTTCTAATACACTTGATTTTATCTGATAATAAATGCAAATATATATTAGTCCTTCAGTAGTTAAAACAGACAAGTTTAGTTGTTGCGTTCACCAGTTGAATAATTCAGCTCTGTGTGCAGAGACTGGTTTTGAGCAAAGGGTTTTGGGTTTGGTGGAGTGTCCTGTGATCCACAAACCTCATATGGAGCAGTGACAATCAGCACTGGCACCCCCCAAGAATGTGATCTGTGCCCACTGCTATTCTCCCTCTAAACTGAAAAAAATGCACATCAGGAGACTCGTCTGTAAGCCTCCTGCTGTCTTCAGAGGAAACAACAGTCAAAAGTCTCATCAGGGATGATTTTAAAGCTGCACACTGACAGCAGGGTAAACAAAGTGGTAATTAAAAGTCAGGCGCACGATAACCATATTCCATCAGGTTTCTTAGATCCACAATCCTCCATGACTTAAAATGGGCATTCACTGTGGACTCAGACATCAAAAATGTCTAGCAGAGGATGCACTTCTTGTTCCAACTCTGCATCCAGTTCAATCCTCTAAATCTTCATGAGTCGTAGTTGAGAGAAACACGTGAGCCAGGTTCCTTTTATATGTCCACATACTGGACAAATTCAGCTCATTTTGAATCCTGAAGAAACACCCTCCATATACTCTGCCCAATGTGGCCACCACGTGTGAAATTCCATCCACATGGACTTAGCATCCCTCATTGAACAGCAGCTGCTGGCCTTACAGCAGCTTTAGTTGAGTTACTCTGTTAAACAAAGTTTCTATCCATTCAAACACGGCATGGAAATGTGACGCCGTTTAAATCACGCTGATCATGTGGTGAGGAGTGACACTGGGCAACTTTTCTCCTGCATTTAAAGCCAGATGTTCTTTTCATTTGTTTCTCTCCCTTCCTTGCCGACTCTATTTCTTGAGAATTATTTACTTCTCAGTGTTCTCCGGATGGAACTTCATTAAACCAAGATGGATGTTGTTGCAAAAGATCAAATTGTTGTGAGACGGCAGTACAGATGATGGGATCATTGTAGCATCTTGCACTGTTTATCCTTTGTACTGATTTATAGCTTAAATGAACTCTTCAGTTTAATCACACACTCATAAATAAATAACTAAAGGATGGTATGCGTCACATTTTCACTCATTTTAGACAATGATGGTGTATAGTTACTGATATCAATTACAAATACTGTAATGTAGCTCCAAAAACATCACAGTTTTGGAAAACAAATGCACTGCTTATTTAAGGAATGATTGTGCAAGACCATCGTGTGGATAAACAAACCAAAAAATGTTTGTTTTTAACACAAAGATGGAGCAAAGGGTTAGTATGTTGGGATTGTCAGTTTATTCTGGAGTTTTCTACACTTTTTAATGGCACAAACAGGTTAAATGTGACAAGTTTATTTGTGTGTTTGCGTGATTGGAACATGTGTTTTTGTGTAGTTTCAGTGGAAGATGTCTTTTTGTTGCTGGGGGACTTCCCATCAAACACTGAGCTCCTCCAGCTCTCCCTCTCCATCTGTATGCATTCAGGTCCCATTAATGCTTGTTACTAACTTGGCTCCTTCTGAGGATGTTTTGTACTTTCTTGCCTCACAGGTTCCCATGGCAGGATCATGACTGTGCCTCAATATTGCAGTTTTTCCCCTGCGAGAGTTCTGTGTTCTTCTTCTGGGATATTTTTTCTTCAAACATCTAAAAGCCAGCTGTGTGTCTCGCTGACCATTAAAACTTACTCACTTTTGTGTGTTTAAAAACCCCCACATTTAATAAAAAATTTCATTACAGCGTCCAAACAAGTCTTTCAGAAATAGATAGCAGACACATTAAATGACTAAACACATAAGAGTTGATTTTATTTCCTTTCTGTCAATACTCCATCAATTTAGCATTGTATTCATACTAACGTTAAATAAAAAATAAAGCTTAAAAAAAACCAGATGCAGCAGAAGCACAGCCGCTGACCCTTTTGATTTTTCACATTCTTCTTTGTCAAAAGCTGGTGCCACAATTACCCACATGCAACCTGACTGAGATTTGACTCAGTTTTGCTATTGGCAGCAGCGGTGTAGCGAAGCCTGAAAAGTGGGTATACTCTTAATTTAAGCCCCTAATTCTTTTTTAAAGTGGCCCGTCCAGCAAAGAATAAGTGCCTTTTTTTTAACAGTGTAGTGTTATAAATGGTGGTGTGTAAGACTACTCTTGCATATTTAGATAATTCAAAAATGGGACAGCATTATTTACACATTATCACTTAACTTCTGGGCCTTGACTTCAGGGAGTAAGGGGGATCATTATAAAATGAACATTAGCCTCGACAGAAGTGCAGAAGCAATGCTGGCCCGCAGTCAGACTATAGACTAAGACAGCTAGATAAGTAGGCATTTAGAGTGAACTATCTCTTATTCCTTAGTCCATCCACTCATGGAAAAAAAACCCCAAAACTTTCAGGTACTTCATGGGCCAGAAGTTTCTTTTGTAAACAGTCTCTTGGAACAGCTGATTTGCAACAGATAGGATCAGAATAGAGTTAGAAGTGAGTATGCTCAAAGCAGACTGAAGAATAAGTGGGTATACTCCGTATACCTGCGTATACCGGGCACTATGCTGATTAACGTCTAATGTAGCCTTAAGCCACCAGCTTCGAGAGAGGTGGAAAGTGAGCTACGAAAGTCTGGAAACAAACAAAAGCCCTCATTACCGATCACTGTACCTTAGCTTCTCATTACCACTCAGACAAAATAAGAAAGTAGCTAAGTTGCTAACTCTGAGCTAATAGGTATGCACCATAATGATTTTTCAGCTGAAACAGATAACCTCTAATTCATTTTATATTTTTGTATTTCAAAAAGAAGATGACCACCTTTTTCCAGAAAAAAAGAAGATGACAACCTGTAGCCTATATTTGCACACCTGAGTGTATGAAATGCTCAGGGTGATTTGATATTCCATAGCTGTGATCCCATCTAATTGAAATCACTTCTGTTTAGACAACAACAAATAACATTTCTGAAACTGTGAAAAATGAAAAATGAAAAATACCTGAGGGTATGAAATGCTCAGGGTGATTTGATATTCCATAGCTGTGATCCCATCTAATTGAAATCACTTCTGTTTAGATAACAACAAATAACATTTCTGAAACTGTGAAAAATGTCCACATCTCCACTGTGACTGCATGGCTCTACCAGTGCAGTAGTTTTACATCATGAGCCCGACAACAACATGATGCACATATGACAGCCACATCAATGAAAGCAATTTTGACTTTGTGTTATTGGCTTTGTTTATTATTTGCACAACAAAAATGGTCTTTTTTTTCTTTTTTAATCTTTAAAAAAAAATTATTTATACATGAAGGAGTCAGATGTTTCTCTCAGGAGTTTTTGGAGACCAAAACAAAGCTAAAATCAGAGAGACTATAGATCTTAACAGATGGACAAATGAATGATAAAGTTGCTTACTGCCTACTGAATGGTTACAAAGAAAACCATCTACTGAAAAGTAAGCCATATTACTTTCACAACTAGCTTCTGCTAGCTTATCAGGTTGACCTGGCTTGAATCCATGTCATAAATCTCAACAACTCTCGTTGAAACAGGAGGTTACCAACCATCAGCTACTTCTTCCTTTGTTCATATAGTAGTCTGGCCCTCGAGAGGAAGAGGGAAAAGTATGATGGCCTGGTCAAGGATGGCCAGAAGCAAGGCTGGATAGTGAGGCACTTACCTGTAGAGCCTATGCTGCACTTGGCATCACAGGGGAGGAGGAGAGCCATGCGGAACATAACTCAGTATGGTTACATTCGCACAGTTAAGTCGAGCCACAGTTACAGCTCAGTTAAATTGGACTGCTGTCCTTGTCCCATGTGCTGGGGGAGAATCGATTTATTGTCTGACTCTGCTACGGTAAGTGGGGATATGCTCCGTTCAGCTGGTTGCTAGTTGACCTTCTTTCAGTTAGCCAAGCAAACTATAAACAAGCCAGTATGACGGCCTCCTGTTTTCTAGCAGGGCCTGCTGCCTGTGTGGATGTGTGTGTGTGTGTGTTTCCCCTTGTGTGTCTTGCAGGTACCTGTGGGGGTGGAGAAAATTAGCGCAACT
>JAQLOL010000010.1:19894138-19909120 GCA_029783665.1 Naso thynnoides | reverse complement strand
AAATCCTTTTTAAAAAAAAAAAAAAGAAAAAAAAAAAAAAAAAAAAAGGAAAAGGAAAAGTTGGTGTCTTCAATGCATTTAACAAGCCTCGCCTACAAATACACATTCTTACAAAATATTCACTTCTTCTGACAAGTGCACTTTTGCTGGGCTCTGAGAGTGCAACCAAACTTTTCCATCCACCTGACTCACAGTTTGGACAAACAACAAGAAGAAACACTTTCCTAGCTTGTTTATTATGTAGAATACTTTCCCGCAAACATCTTTATTTAATTCCAAGGAACAGCTGCATCACAGCTTGTCTGACCTTGATGCATTTATTTATATTGATACAGATTAAGTTCTTTTTTGATCCATTTTGTAATATAATTTTATTGGCTGTTCTGTGGTTTTAGAACTACAAAGAAGAGAAAAATCTGCACACCGTTGCTCCCTTTATGTGCATTTATTGGCACATCCACCAGTGTGACTTTTCGAGTGCCATGCTCTTCTTCAGACCAAAATATATACACAAGATGCCATATTTTAAATGTGTCCAGCAGGGTCACGCGATGGTCACATGTCATAATCGGACAATAAGAAACATTAACAAAATTATTAAACAGCTGTCTCTTTTCTGTACAAAAAATATATACAGTATACATAGTATTGTACACTCACATACAATATATACACGAACAGAGGAGCTCCATAAATAGCAAAAAATATTTAAACATCAGGCCATTATGCTTTCAATTGGCCAAACAGAGGTGCCTGTATATTCAAAGCATGCACGACACGAATGGTTTTGTATAAGTAGTCAATATCTGTTACCTTAACAATTCTGAAAGAGGAAAGAACAAAATGCATATACGACAACATCAGAATATAACACATCAGGATCCAATCCATAAAATCAGTGCAACCAAAATGACCTACCACAATGTCCTTGTAGTTATAAAAAAGGTTTTCAAAGAAAAGGTCAATGCTAAAGTCCTTGTTCAGCCCTCTGGGTGCAAGAGTACCCAGTGTGTACATCCTGTTCTGTGGTTTTAAGCATTTTTAGGCTGTAAAATTCTGTCCTGAAAAAATGTCTTCCTAACCTAAACAGAGTTCAGTTGAAATGGACTTTGTCTTGAACCTTTAGGATTGTTTAGTTTAAAACTCAAAAAAGTCCCTATGAGTGAAAATAAGGTTGTGGACTCAGGATGTTTGAAGGACGGGGCAAAAGTAGTAAAAAGGGAACTTGTTGTATGTGGTGGGGCACCAGCGTGCAAAAAGTCATTGGGCATGTCACTGCGTTTTGTCCACTGAAAAAGGCATCCTAGAGAGCACTTATCTATCTTTTTTCTGCACAGAAAATGGACCCTAGAAGGCACTTAATCATGCTTTAACAAACAGAAAGGAACGTTAGAGGGCACTTTACAACATTCTGTCCACTGGAAGGGCACCCTAAAAGGCAATTCATCATGTTATATCTACCATAGGGGCATTCAAGAAGGCACTTTTGCAGCGTTTTTCTAACATTAGGGGACAAGTTAGGTGATTGCCCCTCCTGCCCCTCCTTTGAATCCACCAGTGGCTGTGGATGCCAGGGAGGTGGATGGAAGTGTAGCATGTCAGACAGTCATACAGGGGACAGCAGTTTGCAGTCAAGTTATCCATTTGTTAACTCTACTTAATTTGCCATTACCATGATCGTTCCTTAACTGTAACTTTATCGTAGCTGCCATGTGAAGAAGCTTTAGAAAGCAAAAGTTTGAAAAATTTGCCACCAAATATATAGTACAACTTTTCATAATCTTCCCATGTCTGTGTCGTTGTTGGGTGAGAGGGTTGCATGTCTCATATACTATTGCTGTCAATGCTGTAAAAGCAACACATTCATTTAAATTGCAATGGTTATAAGTAATCATAATTGTGATTTCTAACAAATTCGGCTTGTAACATCTTAGATGAGACTCTACTCCCTGTAAGAATAACAGAATCAGTTTTTTCAGTAAGTGCCTGCAAGAAGACTGTTCATGACAAGTGGCATACAAAGTTGTTTAAAAAAAAATATCTCAGAAACTTCAGTTCCTTGAGTGGCCACTTGAGGCTCTTAATACAATTTAATCCAGTCCTCATAGACACTCCAGGTTCAAATGACATGTTTATTGTCACAAAAAAAGATTCTTATTCTCAAGAAATGATTTCCTCTTTCATTACATTAAATTATATAAGTTTTGCCACCTATATAAAATTATGGCTTAATGTTATGCATTATTAAGGTGTTTCCACTCTGAGTAACAACTAGCTGCTATAAGTTTGCATCAGTAACTAGGCTTCTTTAGCCCGCCTCAGCTCCACCTATGATTCATCTCTCTTCCAATTTTTGGATCAGGCTGGCGTTTGGCACTGCTCAGATAGGAACGATTAAATCCTCCATTCTGAGCTTTACAATGGCTTTTAACAAACCTTTTCTTGATGTAACATAACTACATGCACACTTTCTACAGTCGCTGTTTATGTTGATGTTAAAAAGCATCTGGTCAGATCCATGTAGGGAGGAGGTAGGGTGGATCAATGAATCAACACAACATCAGCTTTAACATAAAAGACCGCTGACTACTTCCTGTTTTCAACCAACTGAGTTGTTTTTAAAGATGTTTTCTCCCTTAAAGCAGTTTGTTTAGAAAAAGAAGGACACAGAAAAGCAGTTGGGCCGAGATGTAACGGTGGTTTGTGGTAATTTGATCCCTCTCAGTTACAAAAAGCAAAAAACATGTCATGAGAGGTTTATACAGGAAGATGCTTCTTGTTTGTTTTTCACAATGTGGGGGTACGCAAAAGCTTTCTGCACCAATGAGGATGATGATGACATGGAATCACTTGTAATTTTGAAAGCAGAACCAAACCAAAGTGTGAATTTTAAAAAAGAAACATTGAGTCTACACCGAACTGAAAACAGTCTGAGCAGTTTCACAGTGTTTTGCCTTCGCCTGACTGTGAAGGTGTGACCTGGGAGGGCCGTGTGGTGCTGCTGTCAGATCAGCTCAGTTCTGCTCTGTGTGTGTTGGACAAGTCGACTTCCTCACTAACGAGACAGACATGAGGGTTTTTTCCACAGAGAGCAGGGAAAACATGCGGAGGGAGAAAAGAGAGGGAGGGAGGTGACGGAGGAGAAACATACCCGAGGAGCCAGCAGATATTTTGAGGGTGGATACCGATTGTGATATTTTGGATTTTCAGCTGCCAATATAAAAAAATGTGCTGACATTAAAACATTTAAATCTGACCAGTTTCATTTCACACAAGTCCAAAAAATTGCAAGATCTCAGTTTTGCTCCAGAAGGGAATTTTATCAGGGTGGGAAGGTCTCTAAAACAGCATTTAGACCAGTTCTGAACATCAAAACTCTCCACTGCAAACCAGAAAAATAACAACTAAAAAGATAATATATAGGTATGAGCCCTGACACCCTCTACCCAACTGACACCCTTAAATCTGAAGTCATGAGTTTACACTTTCATTGACATCTTTTGAAAAACTTTGAATAATTTTGTATGATCCTTTTAAAGCAGCCAGACTTACTTTCGATCAGTAATCTTGTATAGATTTTGCTCCGCCCCTTCTGTGTTCACAGGTGTGGGATAATTATCGTGCAGCTGCAACTAATTTTTTAAAGACACTCCCACAGCAGAATAGTTATCCCACACCTGTGCACACGGAAGTGGTGGAGCCAAAGCTATTAAAGATCATTGCTGTAGAACTGCTTGACACATACTTGTTTAAAACAACACTATTTCACTTTGACCGAAACCCACTGCTTCGAAAAACGAAACTTAACATTGCACGTTCATATGTCACATAACACAACAATTTGAATAAATCCGGGTCATGTTTTATGGAGAAGAAGACCTTCGGCTGCTCTGCCTCAACTCTGTGATTCACGGAGGTTCCTGAAAGCAACATGTAGGCTGCCCGCAGACTGAAGCAGCAGCTGCAGCACCGGGTCATTGCTGGTGACAGCTCCGCTAAAATAAAAGGCTGCAGACAGACAGAGCAGTCGTCAAACATTAGAGGGAAAACCAGCAGGCATTTTATCTGTAAAATATGACACGATTTTACAAAAATTGCTGTTTTGTACGATGCATTAACATGCGTTATGTTTCGTTTTTCGAAGTGGTGGGTCGCTACATAGTGTTGCTTTAAGGTCCAGAGGAACCCAAACATTGTCAAAGATCAATGAATAGATTTGTTTAGGAATCACAACATGTTTTGTTCTTTAGTTTGGAGGAATTTTGCATGTTTTATACATTAATCAGCACATGGCAGTACTTAAAACGTTTTTTGCTATAATTATTAACGCAACCATCTTTCTGTCTCAGATTCTATTTAAAATGAACTTTTTAAAATTCCTGTCTTTAATTTCTTTGGAGGTGGCTGCCTTCTCTTCTTCAGTCATGCTCTCCTTCTGTCCTCCCTCCTGTATTATGTCATCCACCCGGACCTGACCTCAGCTGTTTCACCACTGACTGACATAAACATCCACCTTCTGGTACGTTTTTTTAGGGGGGTTGCAAAACGCAGTTTGGTTGATGCCAAATTCAAACAATAAGTTCATTTGTTAAAAAAAAAGCCCTAACATAGAAATGCGTCACCGCCTTTTCCATTAGCTACATACACACTGTTACTTCTCATGGTGAATCAGAATAAACTTCTCTCCCACTGAAATCATTTCAAAATTCAGTTGAAATGTTTGCACTTAAACAATCTGAGGTACAAGTGCTGAATTCTCGGGGAAAGATGAGGTTTCTATTTGCTAAAAAATATGACAAATTATGTTTTTGACCTTTAGATCTTCATCACATATTGTGTACAGCTGCTCCTGGATTTATTTTCCTCATGGCCATTCTTCTTGTTCTTTTCCAAGGAGAGGCCAGACTTGTCTTCATGCTGAGCTGATCATGTGGTTTACCAGAGACTCTGATCAACAGCAGACACTTTGGTTTCAGAAGTGTCGTTTTGTCTTGAGTTAAGAGATATACTGAAACAGATCATTTCACAGGTGAAAATAAACTGTAAACCAATGAAGAAGTAATACAAAATTATTTTTATTATATTTACCCCACTTAGGTATATGATACCTCTCTGCGGAAAAACACAAAAATGTTTTTTTTGCTCTCATGTGCTTCTCATCAGGACATCAATTCTCTGTGACTTCACATCAGTGTTAAAAAATAAAGTGAATATCAGTTTCATGATCTGCCTGCACTATGATCAAGGTGCTAATGGGGCACTAATGCTGTCATTCTATTTGAGAGGACAGTTCAAGTTTAGCACATGGAAGAAGTTGGAGATGAGAGATTGTAAAACAAGCTGTGTGAACCTTCATAAAAATCATTAAATGTCTGATCAGCTGGTTGCTAAGGAGCTGATAATGAGCAGCTGATGCCATTCAACTACTGCAAGACTGACCTCAGTTCTGAGAAAAACTTTTTCAGAGCCATCTTAAAGCTCAGTGTATGATACTCTCAAATATTTCGATCAGAAACATAAGCTGGGCAAATTCTGCACAGCAGTAACATGTATGACTACATACAGTACCTTATGTTAAATAGAAGTATTTTCAGAATCTGACAACTCCATATGAGACTGTTTGTTTAAGGCCAGCTCCTTTGACAATATCACCATGGCACCAATGGCAGAGTGTCCAACTGTCTCTTATTGTCAGAAACCTATCAACCCCCTTTTTTGTGTATGAATGTAAATGTATGTAATTCCCAGCTCCCTCCCTCCAGACACAGCCTCCCTGGCAGCCCCACTGAGTGTTTGGGTGGTGTACACTTAATGACGTGTTGTATAAAGTCCACTGCTATTACATACTGTTATAAAAACATGATGTTGAATATGTTCTGGGATTTTGGAGTAAACCAGCCTTGTGAGGTTTAGTAGGCCCTCTGGTTATATATTCTGTGGAAGTCTTACGTCTAACTTTGGTCCTTTCCAGGCAGGGTGTGTGATGACAACCTCCTCAAACACATGTGCACACACCAAACTCCCACCAGAATCAGCACACAAAACCAACAACTGCTCTCATACTTTGCAGCTCTTTGAGGCTCTTTTGTCCTGAATAGCAACAGCTCAGAGGAAACATTTGAACAGAGCACAAACCCTCCTCTTTATTGTGCTGAACATACTCAACCCAAGTACAAGAATAAATATTTGGCAGCGTGCTCCTCTGCAAAGTTGTTGAATCTTTAAGAATTTTTTTAAAAGCTGAAACTGCATGTTTCTTGACTTTGCAGCTCTCAATTTTGAATTGTGACAATGCTGTGGTTTAAGACAGGGATTCCCAAACTTTTCAGCCAGCGACCCCCAAAGTAACAGTGCCAGAGACAGGGGACCCCCATCGACCCTCGAGGTGCCATATAACGCTGTGCACAGTCACTCAAACGCAATATTAGGCTTACATAGGCATCGATACAACACAAAAGAACAATGGCCTAATAGCCACAATATTATTTTTAAGTATTTTAAGGAAGAATATAATCAGAATTTTTACAATAATGTATTAAATATGAAATTATAATTTTTTTTTTTTTTTTTTTTTGTCTTGTGGCCCCCCTCTCTGTGTCTCATGGCCCCCCGGGGGGCCCCACCCCCACTTTGGGAACCTATGGTTTAAGATATTGACAATGTATGTCCAGAATCCAGGTTTAAAATGATAAAAACAATAAACAATGATTGGGGAAGTTCTGATAGGTTGAAGACGTCTCCATATTGTGTTGCAGAGAAGTTTACTAAAGAAGGAATGGTAATACTAACAATGCTTTCTTAATCCTAATTGCCCCATTAAGTTGTCATAAAACACACGCCTTTCAAACTCAACAAAAACAAAATAAAACTTAACCAGGCCATCTTGTCTCTTGTTTTGTGTCTTCAGTCTCCAGCCTCTCTGTCTTTATTGTGAACACCAACACTTGTTCTTGGCTCTGAGCTCCCAGTCCAGGCAGACTGATCACCTCTCAGTACCTCTAGCTGCATGGCTAACTGAGCTAACAAGCTAACTGCAGCCACTAGCTAAAGCCAAAGATAGCTATAGCAAAGAATATAGTGCAGTAAGGGTTAGTCTGGTGAATATGCTGCCTACTGTCATTTTACACAATGTTCTTGTAAGGTTTGGTTTATTTAGGGCACAAGAGACACGTTTTTTGTTGTTGTTGTTGTTGTTGCGTTTGCTTGTTTTTTATTTTTTTAATGAACTGAAACAGGAAGTTAACAGAAAGTCAGCGTGTATCGACTTACACTTAAACTTAACTACGTCTCTTTGAAATCTATCTGTGAAACACCGATACAACACATGTTAATCTGACATATTTAAAGTAGGCTATCCATTTTTTACAGAAATGTACATGCCACCATATTATCCTGGCAACTGGTCATTCAGTACAACAAAAAGACTTAAGAGGGAGGCTAACTAAACTTGTTGGTGGCTCTAGTAAAAATGGTTTTGGTCAGCTTTAGTTCTTTTTAAATGTCTGTGTCTCTTTTTCTTTTTGGCAGACAACTATGGTGGATACGAGAACCAGCTTTTCAAAGGTAAAAATCAAGGTTTTCTATCATCCTGAACTAAGAAACATAAATGTCAACTAGTTCATTGACTGTCAGCATTGTAAATATTATAATGTCACCTGGATTCAAAGCCTGTGGGTGAATGTGAGAGGGATGCGTTATGAAAAGTTTCAGTTGGTTTTTCAACCTGTGCAAAAACAGAAATGCAAAAAAGGAATTTTCTGTTTTAGAGGGAGATAGCTCAATGTTAACTTTTGAAAACAGTCACACTGGCCTTTCATGCCAAGCTAAGCTAATGGCCTTCAAGCTCTAGCACCATATTTAGGGACTAACATAAGGTGGTGTCATTTCTACAATCAAACTATCACTCAAAAAAGTGAATACATATATTTCCCAAAATATCACACTATTCCAACTTATTCCACAGCTATAAATTTGGAAGCTGTTTGCAGGGTTGTAAGTCAAGCATGGTTTGTTTAGTTTGTGTTTTCTCAGTTTTAAAAAAAAAGTATGGACTTAAGTGTTTCTAAAGTTTTCATGATTTGCAGAGAGAATAATTAGTTCCCTAATACACATTTTGGACTTGTACTTTTATGACAGAGATGGCATGCAAGTCATACAGATATTACACCATTTTTTTCCTTTGCCAATAGTCAGCATTAGATCATCGTGTTTTTAAGTTTCCATTTTTTTCATTTTTTGTTTATCTTGTCTTTTTTTTTCAGAGGAGGATTTTACAGGAGAGGAGGAAATGCCATCATTTAGAGGTGAGGGTCACACATACACCTCATAAGCTCACCTGATAATTTATGCTGCATATGCTACTCCTGCAAATAAAAGTCCAAGCAGCTAAAACTGACATGAACTGTGGAATTTTTACAAAGTTGAACAGCCAGATTAATTTATATTTTTGTGCTCATACTTATTAGATTTTCATATAACGTCAAGTATGTATTGTTGTCGTTGCTGCTGAATGTTCCTGCAGGACGCAGCAGAGGAGGCTGCATGAGGTGCCAGCAGAGCCACTCTCTCCAGCTGGCTGTCAAAGTCCTCTATGCATTTGTTGCATTCCTTGTCATTATTGTGGCAGTGCTGGCATCACTTGGTGAGCAAAATTTTACTTTATTTTCTTTCATAATCAAATCCCAATCAGTGAATCCTGTTAAAAGAATCAAATTAGCACCACAAATACTTCAAATATGATCTGACAACTTCCCTGACTCCCTCACAGAGCACTAATCTCTGTGGTTGTGTGCAGTCAGTGGTTAAACAGCTGTTCCCAACAGTCTGGTGATTTATTAGGTAATTCCTCTGATTAATGCTGACATTCTGCATATATATTAAGAGTGAGGTAGAACTGTCATAGGAAAAGAGCACAATCCTTTTCTATCTCTGTGTGTGTTTCAGTAAAACACAGTCCATTTAACTCCCATAGATCAAATGAAAGTGGTCCTGGGTCCTGTGTGCCATGTTTTACCTGACAGCTGCTCAGCACCAACAGATGCTTTTCACATTAACATCACACTTTATTGGGTTTGAACGCCGTAAATCTTCCTCTTTTACTGCCCTTCAGGGATCTCAGAGCAGTGAGGGAGAGAAGCTTGGTAGAGTGATGCAACATCCCACAACACACATACAAGCTTGTATTTAGGTGTAACGATAAAGTTCCGCTCTGTTCTGGGTCTGCTGTGATTTGTGTGAGGGCGTTCCATGTACTTTCACAGGTGCTGTCAACATGAAGAAATAAATGAATGTTCATTAAATTTTGTATTTTACCATCATCGGCTTATTTTCAGTGAATACTCTATTGTAGCCAACAGCTCGTAGGGATCCATAACAGACTGACGCTGTTTTGGGAAGTGCGTGACCCAGCAAAAATATTGACAGGAATCAACCCCCGGATATCCCTTTGGAATAGATACTCAGTTTCTTAAGGTTTTCAAAAACTCTTGTTTAAAAATTGAGAAATTAATATCTGCGTTAAGTTTACTGCTCACCGTGTTAAAGATTGTACCGAGTCAGAGTCATATCACAAACTCGATGACTTTAGACTCAACTTGACAAAATCAAAACAGACTTGCAACTCAAATTTATCTTTAACATTATTAACTTGTGACTTCACTTGTACTTAAGCCCTCTGGTGTGAAAATACTTGTTAACTTCCCCTAAGCCTGAAGATTAAATGAATATATTTTAGTGTCAAGTGTTTTACATGGGCCACAAATTAATTTGTTTTCCACTCAGTTCTTTAACAAGATCCATTAAGAGCCACACAGCATTCAGTCCCTGCAGTTGTAGAGATCCACTTTGTCTGAACCAGTCCACCAGCATACATTAAGTTACAGCAAAGTAATGTGCAGAGCTATTATTATGTTACTGCACTCAAAAGAAGAAGAAATCAAAGATGTTATTTTGCATGCAAATACCAAGCACAATGCGAGTCAAAAATTATAGACAAAGATGCAACAACTTCCAATTTAGTTGACATTTCTACATGCACAAAAAAACATAAAGCAAGGCTCTGTTGATGAATTAGCATTAGATTTGGTCAAGAGCACATTTTAAATTTTTTAGGGTTGAAACTCAAAGTTAAGAACTCTGGATTTAAATCAAGACTTGTCTCTTTGGACTTGACCAGCGACTTCCGTCATAGGGAGATGGATCCCTCCTCTGCGGTTCTCTCGGAGGTTTCTTATTTTTCCCTGATTCTACCCATCGATTAATGGTTTTTTAAGTTTTTCCTAACCCTGTGAGAAGGTCTAAGGACAGAGGATGTCACATATACAAAAATAAATTTGATTGATTGATGATTGACTTGAGTACTAAAACTTGAGACTTATGTCTTGCGAAACAATGACTTGGTGCCATCTCTGCATTGTACTGTGCTGCTAAGTCTGAGGTTAATGTGTTGCTAGTACAACATTCTTTAACATAACTGGAAAAATAAGCTCCGAAAAATATGGCGTTCTCGCTCTCATGGCAGCTACAAGGCTAATGACAGTCACTGGAAACAATTCGGACAAGTAAAAATTGACTTGATATTTGTCACACTCATTTAAATGAAACTCTGCAGTATAATAAGCATCTGGAAAGACAATCAACTATTTAAAGATAAATCATCATTTACATAGTACTGAAAATGCAACACACATGTAAACATGCACGCTACAAACACAGAGTGACTGTTTTTTTAATGCTTTAAACACAGAAACAAGCAGAAAGGAACTTAGTTTGTGCTTGTTTTAACTTCCAGCACAGCTGTCAGCACTAAAGCCCTAAAATCTTAAGTATAAACAGAAATGATGTTGCACTTGGCTCCAACTCCCAAAACAGAAACCAGTAACCTTTGATTTTCTGTCCCTTCGCTGAACATCTGTTTTATGAAAAATAAATTCTTCAGCAAAAAAAACTGAAGCAACAAATGTGGGATGAAGTTATACATTCGTTGAGCTTCTTGCCAACAAAATATACTGTTTGCACATGTGTTGACACATTTAGTGGCTAATATATTAACAGTCTTTAAAAGTGTTTTTTGAAATTCAGTGATGAGAAGTTGTTTTAGTGCTGAGGGATCTTTAGCAAAAGTCATGCAACATTTTCAGTATCATTGTCATATCACAGTTGTGAGCAGGTGGTACAGTATATTTGCAAAATGCATGTGGAGGCATAAATGCAAACACACTATGTCACAGATCTGCATTAGTCCTTTGAGTCAGGGCTGAGGATGATGAAAAAATCTGCCCACTTTCTTTAAACTTGTGTACAGAAAAACTCACACTCACTAAATCATTGTTGCTCTCTTGGGAAATATGCAGGCCAGCTGGATCATTCACAAATGTTTTGCTTAAATTTGTGAGCTAATTTAACATGTTTCGTTGTCAGAGCTTAAATTACAACTTCCTGTTTTTACTCCTTAAAATACTTCCTGTGTCCTGTTAACACCAATGTACTGCTTGTATTAATCACTTCTATATCTCCCTTTTAGCATTCACAACCAACCTCCAATGTTATGTCCTCTCCCTGAATATTACTGCACTGGTGGTGTTGGATTCGTGTTTTGCTGTTTATATTTGTTCGGCATGTTTAAAGCTAATGATTTAATTCCCTGTTGACTTACACTGACATGAACAAAAACAAAACACATGCAGCCATCAGGGGCGTGCTCCTTCACTGAAACATAAATCCTTATCTTGGGAGTGTGAGTGTGTCGTTCTATAACGCCAGAACTTTTCTGGTAACTTAAACAACTTGGCTGTGTCTCCAGTGTTCAGGAAGGTCGACAACCTGTCTGAGGAGGAGTCAGTCTACCACACGAAGATCTCCAGAGTTCAGCAAGGAATAGAGGGTAAAAAAAGCTGATATGAATTTTTGAAAAATATTGAGTCAGTTTGTTTTTTAATGACCAATGGGTTCACAATAACAGTGGAAAGACACTTAGAAACATAGAGCTCTGAGAAAGTTTTGAAAGAGTGATAGGACCATACCAAAGCGACAGGAACATACCAATTTATTTTTGACTTCCTACCATTAGCAGGATTGCCCCGATCTCCTACAAATGTTGTTGATTTTTGACCATGCGTGTGCTTAAGTAGATCTCTGACTGCATTTTTAAGCCCCATTCAATGACATTTATGTTGAAACAGAAAATAGAAACATTATAGGACATGTAAAAGTTGTTAGGCATAGGTGATTGACCCTTCTAAAGAGAACATCTGCATTTATTTGGTCAAAAGTCGCAGAGCTCAAGACAGAGGGCAGCTGGGTGTCATAGAGCTGAAGGTAATTACGCCTGGAAAAATAGTTCCCTGCAAGTGCCGCTGTCTTAGCCTGAATATTAGTGTGAAGAAAAATTTTGACACAGATGTCCTTTTTAACGTTGTTCCACAATTTCAGCTACTTTCTGGAATGTTTACTAAATATGGACAAAATGTAAGCAAACACAGTATCTCATAGATAAAGGTGCTTTTGGAAAAATGTGCAGGGTTTATGTAACCTACTGTATGTGGCCTATGTTGATGAAGGAAAAAGACATGTAGTAACACTGGTACGGTCCTTTAACAAAGAAAAGCATGTTTTTAATGTAAACATACTATATCTAAATTGCTTTTCAACTGATTATGAGGATTTTCTACACCCTTAAAGAAGTCTTTGATTCATTTACAACACTAGAAGAGCCTGAAATTTATATTTTCTGCTTTTGTATTGTTCAGAAGTTGATTCTCGACAAATGATCCCACCTCATCTTACTGTGTAGTTTTTTGGAATCTTTTGCTCAGAAAAAGATGTTTTAATTCCTATTGTTGGCTTAAAAAGTGAAATTGAAAGTTCATTCTTGCCCTTGAAAGCAGCAGCAGACAAAACAATCTCACCACAAAGTTCATAAAGCAGCTGTTTGGATCAGCTGCAATTACATTTACTGTTGCTTTGTATGTTCACTACCACTTAACTAAATGGATCTCGTGATGTTTAGCGGGTATATTAAGGTCATTCATAAAGTGTGAAGCCATATGGATAAAGTCAGGGGGAGGTGAAAATTGTTTTTTCTCTCATAAAACACACATGTGGTCACCAGAAGCTTCACATGCAGACATCACGAGCGTTTATCCATCCTGCCTCACTGACTCTCTGTCTTTGTTTTTCTTTCCCTGACTTCATCGCTTAGATCTGAGTTCCACATCAAACTGTTCAGGCTGCCTTGATCTGACTCTGTACAGTGCAGAGATCGGCAGACTGAAGAGAGAGTTTGAAGACATCCAGAGAATGATACTGGGACAGGAGCAGGTAAACAATCAAATACAATCAGTGCAGTTCAAATAATTGACCAAAAGCCAATGACTTTCAAACTGTAAAGATATAAAGTTGGGAAATGTAGCAAACCCTCTAATTTTAGATTTTTAAAATTGGGAAAGGCATAAGACTCCAATCATATCTGGTCACAAACTCAACGTCTTGGATCCCTCTCCCCCTCCAGGTCCTGGATCAGGCCTCCCAGACCCAAACCACCTTATTGGCCACCAGCAACCGGCTGACTCGGGACATGCAAGGCCACCTTATGTCAATCAAACTTCTCAACCAGTCGTTGGAAAGATACCTGGATCGGGTGGAAGGCTGGAAAGATGTGATCGAGGAAACTGAGGAGAAAATGAGTACTCTGATGGAAGATCAGTACAGCATCAAAGCTACAGCACAGCAAGTTAACACGACAGTGGCTCTCAGGTGATTGAAAAGGCAATCATCATAAACTAACATGATTCATCAGGGCAAAGTACAGTGAAAATATCAACTGGAATTTCCAGTTTAATAAAGTACAGATGCAATACACATAATGCAGATTTAAACTCATCACAGAATTTGACTGTTTCCAGCTTTTATATTGTTTTTTTTTAAATACAGTCCCAGCATGAATTCTAATTGGTTGATTATATGTTTTGCAAATGTGTACATGATTTATGAACAAGAAAAACTTATTTTCCCCTCATTATTTTCCTTTAGGTAAATTACATAGATAGATAGAATATAGGACAAACAAAATAAACACTCGTTATGTTCATTTTTGGCTATTTTATAATTGTAAAAAGAAAAATTTACTGGAGCAGACAGGGTTTTAAAAACATTATGTTCATTCCACTTGTGTGTCCTCCTCTCCAGTACTATGTGGATAGATGCCTTGCAGAGAAAAGCAGATGAGGAGACTCTCGTCCTCCAGAAGTTGACCAGCGACTGGCAGAACTACAGCCGAGTCCTGAGCGCCGTCAAGTCCAACATGAGCAACACAATGCAAAATATGCGCCTCCTCCAAAGCAACATTGTAGCAGATCACCAGAGGATTGCCATGTCCACTGAGGTGTATTATGACCTCACCCAGCAGGTGTGTGTGCATGATTGTTTGCACCATAGAACAGCCACCCCATGTATATTTTTATAAGTTTAATTAAAATCAAATTACAATTTACTGTGTGTCAGTGAGGGACCTCACAAGTAAGTAACAGATGTCTGCATGTCCAGGTGATGAACCTGCAGATGCAGCTTGACAATGTGACATCTTTTATGGATGAACACGAGGAGAACATGCATGACCTACACTATCATTCCAGGTAACATGTATCACAAATGTACTTCTACAGTACACAACAGGATGTTGTATTGAGTTATGAAGTGGAGTAAGGTGAACTGTAACTTAACATGTCTAATCCATGTCTTAATGCTCACCTCAACCCCTGTCAAACTCTAACCTTAATACTGAAGAAAACCCTTTTGGAGACCAGAATTTTTGTCTTAGATTGGAGATTGGCCACAGCGTGCGACTTTATGTACAGAAGTCACTACAACATGATCAGTGGATAAATCACACACACATACACACACACACACACACACACACACACACACACACACACACACACACACACACAAATATAGAGAAAAAGAGTAGCATCACTCCAGAAA
>JAQLOL010000010.1:19881815-19894038 GCA_029783665.1 Naso thynnoides | reverse complement strand
CTTCTCGCTGTCACTCATGAATTTAAAATCAGCAAAATTCAGGAGTCAACATGTTGGTCTTCCATAACAGCAACTCCATCAGCTGGTCACGTCTAGATTGCTCCACAAATCTCTATGGATACAACTTACTGTTTACCATCGCACAGCGTGACGTCAATGTCGACAAGAAATTTTTCCCATCCACACATGACTGCTGAAACCGGACTTTTCGAAAAAGTTCACCCTGGACTCCGGTTACAAAAAACTCCTGTTTCAGGAGCCAACAACTGCGGTTATGTGTGGATGAAAGGCCAAACCATGCAGAGAAACACACGGTTTCAAAAATACCCGTGTTTGTGTGGATGGCCCCGTAGATTCTAAGGATTTCTTTACCCTTTTTGGACTGACGGATGAGTGAACTTTTCTGCTTTTTTCTGACGTTACTATTCTGTACAGGAAGAAGTTAAATGCACTCAACCTACTCAAACAAGCCTGTGCTTTCAGAATTAGGCAATATTGTAAAGAAGAAACTTCAGGAATGAAATTCAAGGTAACCGTCTTTACCAAGAAGATGCACCCGAAGATGTACCTGGCATCGAAACGTTGGTCTGCAATTCTGCAAAAAAGTTTTCTGCCTGGTTATCCAGCTTAAGTGACTTTTGATTTAATCTCTGTTCTACATGTTAGTATTCTACTTTTGGATGATAAGTGGTTAAGAGGGGTTGCTGTCAGCCACAGACAAGTAGCAAAATGCATGAAAAATCCATTCATAACAAAAATAATTATTAAAAACCTTTTGGCACAACTAAACACAGACTGTTAGACCGCATCTGTAGTTCCATTGCTGTAGAAGTGGAACTTCTAACTTGTTCCAGTATGCAGTGGGAAAAATAACTCTTAATAGGCAGAATAATATCCTCCTCTTGCAGCAGTAAAACACAGTGAAATGCTGGGAATGAGGAAGGGGACTTGCTGACCCTTGGCTCTGGTAAAAAGCTGAGCGACACATCCACATTTTGAAGCCACGGATTATGGGAATCATGGGTGTTTGGCAGGACATCTCATCGTTTTTCCTAATAAATGTGAAACTAAATGCCAGTGACATGGCTAGGACTGCTCTCTGCAGGGTAAGTCTGTTCTTATTTGTTCTGCCAGACCAATCTAGCTCTCCATGTGTCACCGCCAACACTTTCATGGCAGCTGATTGGACGACACTGTGCCCTTTGCAGATTACAGTGACTCTTGCGGGTATTTTACTCCTCCATTATTTCAGAAGCTGTCATCCCTTTTCTGTCATGAACTGATGTTTTTTCACAGCCACCTGCGCACAATTTCTTCATCTGCTCCCCAGTAAATATCTTGAGTTTTTGTTCCCTGACAGATCATCTACAGCAGACATGGCCAATCTTTTTTGATTCATACACAGAAAAATAAAAATGGTCCCAGGCTGTAATGTGTTACGGTTAGTTATTACATGGCTTTGTTAAATGCTCCATTCTGAATGGTCAATCACTGCATACAGAGGTTCACATTCTGTCATATCAATCTGCAGAAATAAATACGGTAAATGTACTGTTATCTTAACCAGGGGTTCCCAAACTTTTCAGCCCTTGACCCCCAAAATACTGGTATCAGAAACTGGCGACCCCCCTCGACCCTGGAGCGGCATGTAACGTTGTGCACGTCGCGCACATGCACTATTAGGCCTATGCAAACACAAAATAACAACAACCTAACAGATGCATTATCATTTTATGGTATTTTAAGGAATAATATAAGAAAGAGTAAAAACAGAATATAGACAATGAAGGACTAAGTATACAATATTAAATAACTTAAAACATTTATTTGCTTTTTGGATTGCATCTTGCAACCCATCCTCTGCGTCTTGCGACCCCTTGGGGGGTCCTGACCCCCACTTTTGGAACCACTGATCTAAATAATTGTGTCTTTGCTTTCTTGTCTGGGCAAGCTGCCTGTTTGCAAAATTTTCCTTTGGGATTATAAAGAATCCGATCTTGCAGCCTATTCATAACACTTTAGTTCACTTTTATAAATTACTGATATTATGCCGCTTTACCGTTTTTAGCCTAATATGCCACACGCTGATTGTCCCACTTCTCCCAGTCATTTTATCAGTTCCAGTTTACGTGTTGTATGTGCAGTTAGGCCTACCATCCCATTGATTCTATAAAACCTCTCAACAAATACAAACTTGAGCGTGACTTTGCAATGTCTGAGGACCTCTTTCAACCAATAGAAAGAGATCTATTAATACCTTTGAGCTGTGAGGCAAAGGTTTGTCACACTGTCCTTGTGTCTTATCTTCTGTTTACTGTGCTTTATGTAAAAGGTGAGGTGACAGGTTAAAGAGTGTTACAGTTTCAGGCACATCCTCTTTGATGCGAAACAGACACTTGGAGAACATCGCCAATGCTGTGAAAAAAGGCTGATGTGCTAATGGAGAAACAGTGTCCTGTGGGGGATTTACAAATAATGGGCAGTAAATAGCCACGTAATAAGCGATGGCGTACTGCATCACCATGTTGGGCTTATTTCCAAATAACTACTGGCTTGCGGGACACTATCCCTCACTTTATAGCTTCAGTCACTGTCCTTGGCATCTGTGCTCTTGTCAGGGACAACTCAGGAAAATTTAAAGGCATGAGTTTTACCTGACACTTCTTGTTTTAAGTTGTCAAACAGGCGTCTGTTTTTCTTGACAAGCTGACATTGTTTCATTTTTTGCATATTCTCTGGGCACATGGTTTCAGCAGCACAAGTGACTCACTTTTTTCAAGTCATCTGGCAAGAGTTTTCCTTGAGACACCTAGAATATTGATGCACTTTCTTGTTTTTTGTTGACCCAAAAACTGCTTTTGTTGAACTAACAAGCTAGCTGTCGGTGTGTGACTCTGTTTGTGTTCTGCGCCAGTGCACAATACATAGGACAGATGTTTGGTTCCATGGCACCTTTTAACATCACACTCTTTTCAAACATGTATCCCCTTGACTTCTGTGGAAAAACAGACCTTTTCCAGAGGTTTCTGAAATATTCTGGACACTCTCATTGTCTTTTGTGTCTTTGGTTCAGCCATTTTTTAGAAAACTGAGGTAAATGTTTCTTTAGCTACTTTAGTCCAAGAGTAAGTAGTTATTCAAAATGGCAGCAAGTCCCTCTTGTGTTGACATGCATAGACAGAGCTTGCTTGTAGTTGTTCAAGATGGAAGTAGCATTTAGTTTTTAAGCGAGGATGTGCAATAGACATACAATATTGTGCAATTTATTGGTGCAATTTATTAGAAAAATATGCTACACCCATGTTACAGGGTTTTCCTGAAAAAATAATTCACTACAGGCAATTTAAAAACTGCAGAGTGGGTTGTCACACTCAAATTAAAAAGTTTTTCAGCTTTAATGATGTGAAAAATTCCATTCTTGCCAATTATTGTGGTGACGGGAAGTGACTGTTTGACGGTAACTGCTTCTGTTATGATTTATTTTCCATATGAGAGAGTCTACAGGCAGCTTCTAATTAACTGGAGGATTCCACAGTTCCTCAGTCACAAACAAACTGTAAACTCCAGACACCAGTCGCACTTTTACATCCACAACAAGAGCAACACATTCTTATTTTATGGCACATTTTATATCAGTGTCAGAACAAAGGCCTTTTGCATAGCCAGACTAATTTAATCCCTTTAAAGGCAAAGAAAGGCAAGACCCTGGGATTTCAATTCATCTTATAACAGGAAAGCTCTCTTGTTTTGGATGAAACTGGGAAAAACATTAACACTCAAACAGATTCCCAAATCTTTAAATCAAAGTGCACAGTCAGTCTTCTGTAAAGTTTCTAGGTGAGACGCCTGCTCCACCTAGTGTTGAAAGAGCAGACAACTGCACAGTGAGCTCTTAAACCTAAACAAGTCATAAGACACGTATGAGAATAAAGTCATTTTAGCAAATATGTTTAGCTTTATGAATTAGTTTAAAAGCTGTCTCACCTCCAAATTGTGTGTACAAATCAAAAGTCAGTCTGCAGATTGCTGTTAACAACACAGTTGGATTAAGACCAGAGCTGGCGTGTTTCTTCCAGTAAGCACTGACTCATCAACACAGTGAAGCTGAGTCACAGACCAGATGGAGACTCAGAAATGAGTGGAAATATGGATGAATCATAACAACACAGCCAAGTCGTACATCTAGAGATGATTTAGTTTATTTTACTACACAACTTGTAGTTTTTAGTGTGAATATGTAGGCTACACTTATTGCCATGTTAATATACCATGTACTTTTTGATTCTTCATTTGTAAACTTATTGTATATTATGTCAAGGCACAGTTTTAGTTTTGCGTAACTGAAATGATTCACATCAGAATAGTTTTAGCATTTTGTTGTTGTTTGTACAGAAAGACCTTTTAATGACTGCATGATCTGTGAGTGTCTCCATGTTTAAGGTAAACTTATAAATAACAAAGGCACAAACTGGGAAATGTTTGTAGTTTAACGAATAAAATCTGTTTATTCAAGTCAAAACTCCAGGGCAACACTGACGCAGCACTCTTTTCATTTCACAATCTTTTGATTATGTAATTACTGTCGAGCAATTAAAGCTCCAAATGCTGTTTATCAATAACATGCACTGGAACGTTTCCTCATCAGACTGATTTTTATTCTTGTTGGTTGTTCCGTAGCAGATGTTCAGCCTGCAAAAGCAAAGCAGAAAATATTACCTGCTGTTTCAGCTGACTCATGTTTTACAAAGACTCCTATGTTAATTAAAGAGGGTCTAATGTGCAGATACCAAAAAGTCGATGGGGTCCTCTGGTTTGATCTTGCAGCAGTCCACCATGGCCTCAGTGATCTAGGGCACCACATACTTCATCAGGTAGTTTCTCAGCTGGAGAGAGTGAGCCCCCAGCAGCTCGTCTTCCTGTCTGTTCAGCTCAGACAAATTCTTTTGCTATCCCATCGGAAAATATTTCAATTAAAAGTCAGTTTTGATCCCCCTTACCTCCATTGCCAGAATGACACACTTGGCATAACCTAAAATGAACTTCTTCCCTCAACTCACCCACTCCCTGTACTGAGCAGCCATCTCTGCCAGCGCAGCCTCATGCCTATGTTTCTTCTCAGCCAGTTTCTGCTTCTTCTCTTCTTCCTTTCTTCTGTCCACCTCCTCCTGCTCCTCTGTACTCAGGCCATAGTTCTTGGGACTCCCAACAATCTCAGTGATTTTCTTAATAACATCAGTGTACTCTGGATCATCTGTAGTGACCTCTGGAAAGGATCAAAGAAGAAACAGATAAACAGAATCATCTTGAAATTAATGCATCACTATTGAACATTTTGTTGAATTCCGTGACAATAAAACTGCTGGATTGCTTCATAATTGATTCATTTTCCAGATTTGAGGTATTTTTACATATTTTAATCATGGTTTGATATTTATGCATTCTGTAATAATATTTCCTTGTTTGTGGTATGCACAGATCTTCTTGTTTCCTGTTGTGAATTATGTGTCTTTGGAGATCATACCGATATATTCCGGTTGAATCTCAAGCTCATCAAAGTAGTCCAGCAGGGTTTCCTCAGCCATACTGAGCTCTCTGTATCTTGTCAGGCGAGGGACCAGTTCCTCCTGAGTGTAGCGCAATTTCTCTGCCACACTTTGTGGGAGTGCCTGTGCTCTCTCTGTCAGAAAATCATCTGTTGCATTTAGGGCAAAAACATGCTCTGCAGAACACAAAACAAGTGGAATAACAAAGTGTAGGTAAGAGAGGAGTTCTGACAAGTTAGCTTGAAGCTTACTTTACAAATGATTCTCTGCAAGAGTGCCAATGCCTGTAAAAGTCAAGAGTAACTGCATTAAAGTAAGAAGTACATCAACAACCTGGAGTGATTATCTTGTTGCACACAGGTTGTTTGGACAAATCCTGGTTCTCTGTGTCTTCATCTGAATGAAGCAAACACCACATTGACATTAGCGTAATCAGTATGAACACATAATACAGTATTTAAATGAATGGATGAAACTTACCGGAGAAAATCAGCTTTGCTTGCTCATAAGTTTTAGGAAAGCCATCAAGAACAAATCCCTGGTTCCTACATGGCTTTGAGTTCAGTTTTTCTTCCAAAATGTCAAAGAGCAGATGGTCAGCCAGTCGACCTGATGGACCAACAGTCATTTAAACCTGTGGTAAGGAACTGAAAGACTCTATGTAACAACAACCAAATAATGCAACCACTGATACTCGTGTATTGATATTTTATATTTGCACGCTTTCCTACTTTGTGCTAAAACTGCTGCACAACAATTTCACCTGGGATAACTATCTTATCTTATATAGTCTTGCTAATACAAATGCCTCAGTGTAATGAGCACAACCCACTTCACATCAGACATGTCTCTGGTTGTCTTCTTTACACACGTTATGGAGAAAAAAAGCATGTTTCCATTAATAAATTCTGAGATCAACAGCTGTAATGTAAAAGATTTGAAATAATCCAAAGACTGCTGTAGTAAAACATTCAAGTTCAATTCTAATGTTAGTACACAAAAACATATGTACTTCAGCTCTCTAAGCCTGAGAAGGTGGTGGTTCCTGTGTAGGGCTGTGGTTCTGTAACCAACCTGCATTCATTTCCATGCTTTTGTTCAAGTTGTCCAGCTCTTCCTGTGCAGCTGACTTCACTTTTTCGCTGACATATTCAGGCTTAGCTCCATTCACCATCTCCCTCTGTAGAGTATGAAAATAAATACGACAAAGAAAAATAAGTATGTATCTTCCTTGCATCAAAATGCCAGGCAAACTCAAAAGTGCTCAACAGAATCAACACAAGAGGGCAGTATGCTTCCTTTAGACAGCAGTGAGAGAAAAATGAAATCAGTCTGCAAATGTATCTTTGAATCCACTGACCAGTTGCGTGATCTTTTCCTCAATGATATCTTTAATGTTGATGTGATGTATCTGATAATGACTGCAGAGCTTCTCTGCAAGTGTGGTTTTACCCACAGCTGGAGGCCCAACCAGGAGGATTCTGATTGGCTAAGGAAATAAACAGAAAAGAGAAGAAATCACAGCAGCTTTTATGTGGTATAAAAATAGCTTTTACACCCAAAATACCCCATTAAAGTTTCTATATAGTTGAGGCTGAGTTTATTGACAGATTTAATCAAGCCAAACTAGAGTACAGAAATTCTCTAAATGTAAATATTTCAGAGATGCTGAACACATGTGTCAGTGTTTTGATGTCTGGTTCCAAGCCCTATATTTACCTAATACCAGCTGTATATTAAAAGGACCTGAACACTCACCAGTAGCTGCCTGGTGTCTTTGTATTCCTCCACAATGTTCTCCATATTTTCAAGCATCCCAGCTTCAGACGTCCAGCGGAGATTAAAAGAGTATTTGATGGTAAAAGAATCCAGGCAGAGGTCGACACTTAGGCACACCAGTTCCTCTGGCTGAAATGGAAACTTAGTATGTGTTAAATCAAAAATTTACTGCAAGAATATGCCATGACGTGCAGTGCAGGATCACCACTTTTATTAAAACCACAGGCTACATCAGGTGGCTTCTCTGATTCTGTATCAAGAGCAACTCAAGATAAATTAAAATTTTAGCAATCCCCAAGGAAATTCTTGTGCCAGATTGCTCCAAATTACAATAACAGTAACGATAATAATACTGCAACACAAAGCTCAAGTATGCCAAATAAGGGAAATATGAAATACAGCAACAAAGCGTCTAAAAATTCAACCTCTTCTCCTCATTGCAGTGGGTTCCCAGGATCTGGACCACACACACTGGGCCTGAAATTTAGAAGTGTCTACAAAATATCGTGTGACCTCTAGTTACCAGATGTTTTACAAACACACACACACACACACACAAAAGGGAAAATATATTGTATCGGATAGTGACTGTAAAGGTATACATGATGATAAACAACTGTACATGTTAATGATAGAAGAAATATTGTACATAATATTATACTGTATATTATCATTATACGTATATGCAGTATACATGTAATGAATATACGTATATGCAGTGTGTGTATACACACACACACACACATATATATATATATGGTACATTGCATATGATGTTATTCATATTTTTATGTTAATTGGAGCTAGAAACAGCTCTTACACTGTGTGAATGCATGTTCTGTTGTTTTTGTTACCCAGTTGCACAACTGATAATAATGATAATATTCTGTCATATATCCTTAAATATTGGTTAGCTATTCAAATTTAAAAATTCTACAAAAGTAGCCTTAAATTGATTTTCCATTGAGCAGCAGCTCTATATTTAACCTCTAGATGCGTATGGTACTTTTGAGTGCAAGTGTCTCTAAGCTGGACCCTCACTCTGGGTTTAACTTTTGAAGTCTTAGTTACAGGGTTTTTTTGCCTGGATATTGAAAAATAAAATCATGAATAGAGAATGCTTCTGGAGCAATATTTTGGACTATATCAGCTTCATTTAGTAAGTAAAAAAAAAAAAAGTAAAAAAAAAAACCAAAAACAAAACGACATACAGTACCTTAAAAGCCTTCAAGTCGATGGCTTCCTGCTCTGGTACTTTATTTACTTTTCCAGGCCCTAGTGTGTGGCTTATCATCTGAAGGGTTAAGAGTCAAAGATTAAGAGTAATTTCCATCTTTTTTTTGTGCACATTTTTGACATTTCATTTTTGTTGGTCACAATAAAATGATAGGAAAGAATAAAGAGGGACACCATGCAACAGGGGTCCCCATCTAGATTCCAATTTTTCTGGGGTGATTTGTGTTTATAATGAGGTTACCTTTACAATATCCTCTAAAGTGTTCTTGGAGTCATCGACAGCGAGGATGTACTTTGACTTAGGCCTGAGGTAAATGATATTTTGGAGCACTCTAAAAAAGAAACAAAGTTCAGCCCTGTAGTAGTAATCTCCAAACCATATATTACAGTACAAACACATGTAGAAGTAAGGGTACAGTGAATTAAAATCACCTTCCAAGGTCGTGAACGTGAATCATAGGGATGTAATTTGTGCCCTGTCCAAATAGAGGCACTTGTGGAAACTGCATCAACCAAGACACCTGTTTGAAAAAATATTTTGTAAAAGATGGTATTGCAAATTAGGCATGCAATGTATATATATATATATATATATATATATATATAGACAGAGAGATAGAGAGAGAGTAATACTGTATACAGACATTAATATCTACCTTGAAAAAGTAGTGAAAGAGGTTTTCCCCTTTCCCATACTGAAGACCACAAGCTACAACATAGCCGGTGAGTTTGGATTTTTTCTGTAGGATGGAAAACCAAGCAGATTTGGTTTCAGGCATTCTCCTGTTTATGCCTTATCCCTTTGACAATTCAAAAATGGTTATTACAAAGTTGGGATTGCAATGTTATCATAGTTTGTTGAGTTTTTCATCTCAGTAATATACTTACACCTTTACAAAGCTGAAGCACGAGGTTCTCCAGATTTCTGTGGCTGTAGAAATGGGGATGTGGCCTTCTTCTTCTGAACTTCTCCTCTTTCAGGGGAACATCTTTTTCATCCTGAAAGGACGAATTATAATCCCATTGGTTGTATTTTATGTATAATACAAGTCAATACAAGTCGTTTGCCTACACTTTCTTACAGCCTCACCAGATTCTGTGGCTTCGTCATGGCCCAGGTCAT
Source organism: Naso thynnoides (assembly GCA_029783665.1). Lineage (NCBI taxonomy): Eukaryota > Metazoa > Chordata > Actinopteri > Acanthuriformes > Acanthuridae > Naso > Naso thynnoides. Next base: position 19,884,357 of record JAQLOL010000010.1, on the reverse strand, counting down.
TACGGTTGAAACTAAGACGAACATTTTCCGAGACTTGAAGTTTTCCATTTCAGCATGAAGCGCTGTTTGTAGAAGAAGAAAAAAACACAAGGGTAATATAGAACAAAGAAATAGGTGTACATCTTGAAGTCCACAGAGCAGTTAGTCTGCTTACTCTCTCACCTGTGATCACCCATGTTGCTTCTTCCACCTGTTGCTTTGTGGCATTTTCTGAGATGTTGTAAACAATAACATTACACTCCATCAAGCTCCTGAGAAGCTCGCCTCGCGTTGGTGACTGCCAAACAAGATTATAATATGTATTAAATTGCAAATTGTATGTAATTTGTATTGTCTAGAAATAGAGATAATATACATAGAGCTGATATAGCCCCTGTACACAGAGATAGCAAATAAATCCATAATGCCACAACACTTAATACTCAATTACAAGTTAAAGTCCTGCAGTAAAATTTTTACAAAATGCAAAGTGACTACATAAAAGAATCAAATGTTATAACTGGTTTCTTATTACTTATGCATTAACTTGTAAGCAGCATTTTTAAAAATGTATTCAGCCAATATAAGGAGCCACTCTAACTATAAAGTAGTTTAAACTGTAACCAAGTATCACAAAGTACAAATGTGTGTTTTGTTTCTGCAAAAACTACTAACTAGCAGTAAAATGAATGGTTAAAAAAATAATAAATATAAGTATAATATTTGCTCTTGAAGTAAATTTGCCTATAAAATAGTTATAGTGACTCAAGTTAAGTGCAAGTAGGCCAACCTCAGAACTGGGACTGAAGTAACGTTAGGTACTAGAGTAGCTAAACTTCCTACTACCACCTGTATGTACATTACAGGCCTGTTTTTAAGTAAAACCTGACAGTGATATGCACCGCATTTACAACATTACTTGTTATTTAATAAGCAACACTTGTTATATAATACTCACTGTATACTGCTCAAGCAGAAGGCTTACTTTCTCATCTTCAGTGGACACCGTTCCAACTATCTGGAAGGCAGGCTCACCTCCTTGCCTGGAGGTCAGCGGTTTCTCTGCTTCAGCTTCCTCGAAGATCTCTCCAGCAGTGCATGTAGATAAAAACTGTTAATCATAGTTGGTCAGGCACGTGCAGAGAGGGGAGCTAAGAGAGCTTAAGCACCTGCCCCTTTGCCCATGACATCCAAAGTGCCTCTTGCTAGTGATATCATTATTATAATAATAATAATTATTATTATTATTAATAATAATTCGAGGGAGTCAGGTATGAATGCCTGATGCAGCTGCTATAGACAGATATAGTATTTCCTTGCATGAGGGCCAATTTCAACTGCTACCGCTAAGTGTTCGCAGTGGCATTATGTGCACGTTGTTTACTGCATTTTACAAGACAAAGTGAGCATGTTACACGCATGTTGTCTTTATTTGCCGTGCTGCCCTTTTGTTATATGTCTATTTTAGCCACATAACAGTATAAGCAGCCGTTAAATGCCAGTTACAACACAGACGTGCTGACTGAGTAACAGTGTGAGCAGCTGGTGTTTAGGGGCACCCTCTTTTTGTACAGCCTGTCTTTCTTCTGTCAAGGTGGAATTGTGTATCTGTTCACTGTTTCACAAGTTGCTTGACTTTACTTTTGCTCAAGCTCAGTGCTAGTTACATTAATTACACTTTATGGCCCTGGGCAGTTAGCAAACTTAACATCACTGGTATTCACCAACCTGTTGGTGCTTTGTACACAGGTGACTCCATTTTGACTTTAATTGACTTGTGTCCTATATTTGTGCAGGTTAAACATTTTTTTTCTGCCTTTTTCAAAGTAGATTAATCAAGCGGGATGTGAACATAAATAAATTATTATGATATTGGTAAAATTTTTTTATGCATTTATAGCACTAGAAATGATAAATAATGAATAATAAACTGAGGACAGATTCTGTATTAGCACTGTAGAGCAAACTGTGTGGAAAAGTAACGAAATGACATTAGTGTGTGTGTGTGTGTGTGTGTGTGTGTGTGTGTGTGTGTGGAGCACAACCATGAATATTTTTGTTGCTTTTTTTTATCATTTACCAGTCATATAGCAGGCCTACAGAGTTACACAGTGTCCCGTTCAAACGGTCAGTTGACTTATCGATTAAGTTCATCTACTAGCCTAAATATTGTAGTGGTATCTTCATGTGCTTCTTTTTTAACTCTGGGCACTTGCTCCTCTAAAGGTCACCTCACGGGCGCCTGCAGTTGGTCATAAAATGCAAACTATAAACTACCGAACGATTATCCGTTACATAGGCTACGTGGGCTACAATACAATACGCATGAGCTAAAGTTACTTATTTAGCTAACTTACCTCAGCGATGTGCTTGGAGGAATAACTGTCGACGTCGTTGATAAAAATACGTTTAGGACGAGTTTGTTGTTTTTTGTCCCCCATTTCATAAAGTTCAGAGTTTGTGGTTGGTAATGTTTTCAGCTTTAAGTGTTCTCAGTGTCGTAGAGTGGTTTTTTTATGGTTGTGTAGTAGACCATAAAAAAAAAAAAAAAAAAAAAAAAAAA
>JAQLOL010000010.1:19842124-19881715 GCA_029783665.1 Naso thynnoides | reverse complement strand
TGTTGTCATTTGTGCCTGTTCGCTATATGATTATATGGAGTCCTGTGGATTTTCTTCTTATGTTGTATGTGAGATATCATTTTGTTTGGTTTGAAATAAATATTATCTAATCTAATCTAATCTAATTCTACATATACATTCTGCAGATTTACAGGTCTAATTTAGCCAATAAGTCATATGATATTGAGTAAAATATTAAATATGCGTGCTCTGTGCTGTATCTATTGACTTTATTGTTTTATTGTCCCATGGTGTCATGATAATCATCCCTTAATGCTGCTTTAATTCTCCTGAAGGGACTGCCAATTCATCACCCCTATGCAGCTCCTTAACTTACGCACATGTACACACACACACACACACACACACACACACACACCTGTGGGCTGTAGATCCCCTAAAAGCAGAGAACAATGGAGCGCTGACATGGAAACTTTTAAAGCACCCCATATATTTATAGAGCTGACATTATCTGAGAAACTGCTAGCAGTGCTTGAGGCTGTCAGCTAAACCATTTTCAGCTCTAGGTAAAACACACCCTGTCACTCAGAGCACAGTGATACTGTAGGAAACTGCTGTAACAGAGCATGTAACAGCTAATGAGTCTGACATTTGACTCGGGAGTTATTAGATAGCAACAGCTGGCCTGAAATAGACTGAATATTAGCCAGAAACATGACTTCAAAAAAATGTAAATGCTGTGTTTAAAACTAGTTTCTGCTGCCCCCAACTGGCCAAATACATCAGGTGTCACCTGTTTAAGAAATACAACATCAAAAAATGTTTTTTTTTTTAAAGTTCTACATCAAAATTGGTCTGAAAAAACATTGTGAGGGCAGTACTGTGGCTTAGTGGTTAGCACTGTTGCCTCATAGCAAGAAGGTCCTAAGTTCGATTCCCATGTTTCTATGGGTTTCCTTACAGATGCTTCGGTCTCCCCCACAGCAGAGAACCCATTTCACTGTATTCTGTATGACCGATAAAATACCTTTTTATGCCCCAAGAGGAATATTTTTAGGTGATGACAGCATTTGGAAAGCCATTGAACAGGGCTATGTTTCTGTTGACACATTTCTCATGTGCCCTTTCTCAAACTCATGTATAGGCCTAATGATTCACAACTGCTAAAATAGCTGCTGATGTGATTGTTATGATAAACATGTTAATCAGCATGCCGTTTATCAAACACTGGCAGCCTTCAGCTGTCCAGGCATGTGGCACATTAGGAGAACAGCTGTGGTGCCAAGGACAGCACTGCATGTCCACTGCCTGTGGCTGTTTGTGAAATTCACTCCTCGGCAGTGACAGAGCTTTGATAATTGTTATCAAATCCAAAACACAACAGCCAACCACTGGTATCGGACAAGGAGCCATTCAGGTAGTTTTTTGCGTGTATTTAAAAGCTCATCTAAATAAAAAAGGAGGAGGCCTACAGCGCTCTCTGGGAGAGTACAAGGAAGTGCGCTTTGGTCAAAAAGTGATAATCATGAAAAAAGTAAAAAAAATTCTTATGATAAATAGCTTTAATATCAAGGCTAGTTTATGGTGGAACTTATAAAATCAAGCCAACATGTTTTGGCCACACACAGCTGTCATCAGGGCATAACAATGAGAGAGGTTACTACCTGTCCTGTATGACGCTGGTTGTCATTAGTCAAATAGGCTATCAATCAGCTGATATGGAGTATGCTCAGGTAGATGTAATCACCTGGAAAGTTCCACCTATACAGACTGACAACCACTGGAGGCATCTGTAAAAATAATATATATTGAGTCATCATATAGAAAGTGTTATATATGATGATTGAAAATGTACGTGTTAACCTCTCTTATTGTTATGCTATGAAGATGGTCGTGTTGGCCGAAAAATCTGGGCCTGATTTAATCATTTCCATCATGAACTAGCTGTAATTTTAAAGCTTTTATCACAAGAAGAGTACCTTGGGTTTTTTGTTTGTTTGTTTGTTTTCAACAGGTTTCTTGTTTAAAAGCACATTTAAAAACACATTTTTACTCAACTAAAAAAAACTTCCGTTGATCAGTGATACATTTATTTACAGTCTGAAAATTCTAACAAATTGGCCACCAATACTGTAAGAAAGTATAATATAGTATAAAAGTAAAGGTAATCGCCTTAATTTAAAAATTGGTGATTTCCAATTTTTTTATTTTTTACAAAGTTGCATTCAATGTGCTTTTAGTTGCAGATATCTGGCCTATTCTATGTGCCATCTGTGCAGAAAATGTGGCAAAAGGTGCACCAATATCACCTAAACTTTCTCGTGCTCACTCTTGTGCCATTTCAGCATTGAACTGCTAATTGTAAACAAACAGGACTGTTAAAAAACCAATTGTTGCTAACAGCTGAAGATGTCTGTGTGTGTGTGTGTGTGTGTGTGTGTGTGTGTGTGTGTGTGTGTGTGTGTGTGTGTTTGAGCTGGAGGGGTGAAGTGCAGAGGGGGCAGCTGTCAAGACAGACAAACCGTGTGCTTCCTACTTGCCCTTATAAGGACGAATGTCCATCAAAGCCATGACCCATTAAAGACCGATCTGCTTTATCCCGATACAGACCTGCTGATAAAGATGGACTGTGCCAAAAAGTGCTTCTTTGACTTGACAGGAGCTGTTGACAAAACACAGCAGTGGTTTCATCCAAAAACTAACGTGCCTATACTTTTTGCTCAACAATGCTCAACAGTTTCCTCCATTACAAAACAAGAAAGAATTTGAAATACTTATTGCAGTAATAAGTTGGCTGTAAGATCTTGTGAACTCATCCAGAATCATTCAGTCAAGCTAATAACGCCATCAGCTTCTGTTGCTGGGGGAAAGTGGGTAAATGAATTCAAGTGCTTAAATATAATGTGTAGGTAGTTGTAGCCTACTTTACTTGAGTGTTTCCATTTAATGCTTGTTTAAGGTGGCACTCTACTACATTTTAAAGAGATATATAATACATTTCATTCTGCTACAGTCATTTAACAGCTGTAGTTACGCTTTATTTTTCAGATTTCGGATTCAGTTTATAAGATATGATGCATTGTTTAAATGAAGCTTTCATATTAGCTCCACTACAACCAGCTGTAAAAATAAAGTACTGCTTATACATTACGTGTATCGATACATAATTCCCAATTTTATAATATAACACTGACAGTAGGTCAAGTACTTTTTCTTTTAATACTTTAAGTTAACTGTGCTGGTTATACCTTTGTTCTTGTAATCACGCAGTGTTTTTATAATGTGGTTTACGAATGATCCGAATCTTTCTTGCACAACTAACCTATGTTGCAGACAATCAGAGGGCAAAAAAAACCAAAACAAAACAGAAAGTGACCACACATAATCCATGTGTCCATCCAATTTCAATACAGGTAAGTCAGAGTCCTTTTTTTTGGAGCCATAATCCAAAATCATACTTTTATATAAATAGAGTTTTTCTGTTGAGTTGGACTTTTCATAGCCTACAGATTTTGGGGCAATGTCACTACCACAGGAAGTATAGAGAGCTTCATGCATGCAAATGATATGCAAAAACCAAAAGTTATAGTCATGATACACTGTCAAGTTGTTCACTTCTTTGGCTTTTCTGATAACAGGGCATTTTGATAATTTATCCAGCAGTTTTTCTAAGCAAAAATGTGACATTCTTCAGTTCCAGCATCTTGATTGTGATGACTCGCTTGTCTTCATCTTGTAATATCTCATCTGAATATTTGATCATGGTCTCACTTAATTTATAGACACAAAGTCCTCTGCAGACCGTGCTGATTCACTAAGAAATTCACCCAACGCTTCACGAAAACTTATCATTTGGTAAAGCTACAAGATGTGAAAGTAACTCAAGTCTCTGTTATGTAAAAGCTTGGAACAGAAATAGACAAGTAGGTTAATAGTGTCTCTCTCCTAGGTATATCACAGCGCATGGCTCCAAAATGGGATATTTCAAAGGTTTGATGGTGTGGGGTGGTATTTACATTCTTATTGCACTCACAGAGGCCTGACAGGGCTCCAGCACCATGGGGGTGCAGGAACTGGGGGCAGTGCGAGGTGACGAATAAGGAGCTCGAGCTCTCGCCGCAGTCTGTGGCGACAAGCAGCCACTGGCACCTGTTACACTCCATTTCCCTAAAAGGAGACACTGGAGCCAATCAGAGCTCAGAACTGCTGCTCATTGCTGCCTGCACAGGCCATCCCAGGGATCTGTCGTCTGCTGGAGGTCTGCACCCTGGCCCCAGCTCCCTCCCACCCCTCCTTTACAATATTGCCTCTCAGCTGTCTGGCTTGTTTTTGGTCCCCCTCCTAACACATGCCATGACAGTGGCAAACTGTCACAGGCGGGACCCCCTTCGACGGCTCCTTAAGCAGTTTGCTCAGACAAGATCTCATATTACCATCACACCTTCCTCTCACCCACATCCCCGTGCCCTGTTTGAACTTAGTCATATTAGCACATCCTTTGGGACCTGAAGGGCAGCTTACCAAAGAAGAGTGCAGAAAGATGCTGCTGTGTATGACACCAAATCTCAATTAATCAAGATGATGATGTTATGGCAGTCGAGTTTTTGTTTTTAGTGTCCCAATTTATAATCATTTTAAGTTCAAGGGCATGCATTGATTCTTAATTGATCCACACAAATATCTACACCTTAAATACATAGAATCTAAAATGTAAATGTTTGCTTCATATGTGCATATTGCCAGTTAAGGATATCTTAGAATCCCTATGTCATACTGATCAATAATAAACTAATCAACTTCCAGAAAAAAAGTCCTTTTTTAAACTTCAAACTTGTACTTCTGTCCATTTCCTTTCGTCACCAAGGTAACATCTCTTCAGTTTGGTGGCGTCCCAGACACAGGATCCATGTTACTGAACCATTTTGTCTAGCAGTACTTAATTTGGGCTTGTGTGAACTCCTGAGCCCGCCCACTAGCCCCCAGCCTCAGGATGGTAGGACATATTTAAGGACCCCCTCGCACCATCACCCTTTGTCCCAGTGGAAACTCCAGTCTTGTGGTTACAACTTGGTGAGTCCCTCTGCAGACTGCTTGCATTTCAGCTCTTGGTTTTTGGACTGAAGGGGATCAGGGAGGATGAGTAGACACTGCTGTTGCCACAACATGGATTTTTAAAATTTTGCTTTGACGATGCTTCTGCTTCTGTGCTCTGAGTTGAAACTGTGTTCTTGTGGTAAGGATGAGAGCTGCGATTAACAGAGGTGAAAGAAGCTGAAAGGAACAGAGAGAAAAAGGGACAGTTGGTGCAGAGGAAAAGTTTAAACAGCGTCATAAACAGTGATCTGAACTTTGCATATTAGGAAAGACTGAAGCTGAGGATGCAGGGATGGGATGCTTATGGTTGAGTGGCAGGCATGACACTCTAACTCAGATTAGAGATGGCCTGGGAAAGCATCAGTTCAGTAAATGTTAATATATATTTACACTAAATAGGTAATGGTAAATTTGACTTTCCAAAAACCAAAATGAACCAACAATCCAGTGAGTTCGACAGAACAATTTCGTGGCAGGGATGAGAACCTAAAAAAGCATTTACAGCAATCTGGGAGGTATATCAAAAAAGTTTAATCTGCTTTTCTTGGACAGGACAGCACAAAGAGATGTTTAACTTAATTGAGTCTTTCCTGGTTGAATGATAATGAAAGTAATTTCTCTGCATGGATTGGCTGGCGGGTACACTATGGAATTGATTCATTTTAAGAAAGCTGTGCAACCTTGGAATGACAAGACTGTGTTAGCTGCACGCAATGCTAAAGCAATAGCCTAATAAAAATTCAAACAATATTAACCCGATTTATCAGTCAGTCTTGTGATTTGAGTTTTGTTAAAGCTGAATTAAAAACTCACTGCAAAAGCCCCTTTGGTAAAGTACCTTTTTATTGCTCCATAAATCTCGTCCTTAGTACTAAGGCTGATTTCCATGAAAACAGAATGCTACAGCAGCCATTTAAATTGAACTCACAGATATTAAATTGACTAGGGATAGCCAGTATGAAGAAAAGGATGCTGCCACTTAGGATGCAGACTGTGGCCAAAGATCCTGAAGGGATCTGAGCACATGGTCTGACTCCGAACAGAGGAGTCCACTATGTGGCGACAGCTGAGGAGAGACCCAGGCCTGCAGTGCCACTTGTCAAAAGACACGCCGCCTCAGCTGTTAACTGCCTCTGGCTTAATGATGAGATACGGAGGAGGGGGGGTGAGGGGGTGGGGGAGGGCGACAAGGGTCCTGAGGCTGAAAATAGACCAGTGAGAGTGTGTGTGGTGGGTCGAGCCATGTCCTGTTTTGGCTTTTCTGGCAGCTGTGAGGCTGAGAGGAGATTAGAGGTGTCTTCATACTGAACATGGTGATACATAGTTTCTAAGAATTGCATGGTCTTGTTTTTATGTGACATGATGTTTCAATTAAATTTTAAAAGGACATATGACACATTTAAACCATTTTTATTAAACGTGGCAGGATTATTTGTCATACTGCGGCAGAAAATTTTATTAAGATAAGGCATAATGTCAGGTGTTTGATGTAAGCACTCTTTTATAGAAGCTCTCGATCCAGAAAAATGAAACATTCCTATGAATACCGTTAACTAATGTTTTGCCTGTGTTTCCATCCCTTGTCTCGCACAGAAGGCCAGCCCAAAAAAGACCAAAGATGTGTGACGACGACGAGACCACTGCCCTGGTGTGCGACAACGGCTCTGGCCTGGTCAAGGCTGGGTTTGCCGGTGATGACGCTCCCCGTGCTGTCTTCCCATCCATTGTTGGACGCCCTCGTCACCAGGTAGGAACACTGAAAGGCATTCTGAGGAACTCCTTGAGGATTAAATTTTGCTTACTTTCTCATAGGCTATCTGTGCTGTTTCTGAGATGCTGAGGTGTGTTTGCTCTGTTCTCAGGGTGTGATGGTGGGTATGGGTCAGAAGGACAGCTATGTGGGAGACGAGGCCCAGAGCAAGAGGGGTATCCTGACCCTCAAGTACCCCATCGAGCACGGCATCATCACCAACTGGGACGACATGGAGAAGGTGAGACTAAATCTCACTATGTTTCCTTTTTATTCATGACCGGAGCATCTAAATCATTTTACATTAACAATATAAAATGAGTCCTTGACATTTCCCTCTCTCTTTCTGTTTCATAGATCTGGCACCACACCTTCTACAATGAGCTCCGTGTGGCCCCAGAGGAGCACCCCACCCTGCTTACTGAGGCCCCGCTCAACCCCAAGGCCAACAGGGAGAAGATGACCCAGATCATGTTTGAGACGTTCAACGTCCCTGCCATGTATGTGGCTATTCAGGCTGTGCTCTCCCTGTACGCCTCTGGTCGTACCACCGGTAAGTCTCTACCCAGGACCTAAAGTGCTTGACTGCGCAACATCGCAGGCCCATAGGAATGCCCACTTCATGAGTTGTCCTCAAATGACAAAAAGCTGCTTTTTCTCTCTAGGTATTGTGCTGGACTCTGGTGATGGTGTGACCCACAATGTGCCCATCTATGAGGGTTACGCCCTGCCCCACGCCATCATGCGTCTGGATCTGGCCGGTCGTGACCTGACTGACTACCTGATGAAGATCCTGACTGAGCGTGGATACTCCTTTGTCACCACTGGTAAGAAGGCCCCAACCATTCACTGGAAGCAAAAATTGGAAGATGAAGTAGCTTAAGAGAGGTTTAGGGAATTTTCCTTTAGAAAAAAACAAACAAGATTCTGTAAAAACTAAACTAAAAGTAAATAAATATAGCCAGCAAACATATTCAAAGCATCAAAAGTAAATTTTTTTATCATCAGCCTTTCAGAGGTTAAACTCATGTTTGCTAACATTAGCCGCCAAGGTAAAACCAGTAGTCATACCATATCAGACTTGGAAGCTAGCAGCAAACCATGTATTTATCTGAGAAAATGTGCATTTATTTGTCATGAGTTAGACTTTTCATTTAGAGAAATATTGTCTGATGTATTTTAAGTTTCATTTTAGTTTAAATCTCACTTTTAGATAACTTTCGCCACCAAGTATGGCATAGCAACAAATCCCATCATTTGAAACAGGGGGGGGACAATTGCTCATGATTTTTATATTTGTAAGAATAATAATGTGTCACTTCATCTTTTATAAAGTACATTCTCACTTTCAAGCATGAAAAGGTGATAAATGCTGAGCCTGAACTCTTGAGTCGAAAATGATCACAGAAAGCTATTTGTAGATTTTTTTTTTTACCAAAGTTTGAGATTGATGGACTAAATTTTAATATTTCCTCCCTCCAGCCGAGCGTGAGATTGTGCGTGACATCAAGGAGAAGCTGTGCTACGTTGCTCTGGACTTTGAGAATGAGATGGCCACAGCAGCCTCCTCCTCTTCCCTGGAGAAGAGCTACGAGCTGCCTGACGGTCAGGTCATCACCATTGGCAACGAGCGTTTCCGCTGCCCCGAGACCCTGTTCCAGCCTTCCTTCATTGGTGAGTCCTGATAGCTGATCTGACACCCAGCAACTGCAGTTACACTGTGTGAACACCGCTCGTTCTGCAAGTCATAATTTATGTAATCATGTTTCATGTGGTTTAAAAAAAAGTTCATGGAAGTTTATTCAACCTCATGGCCAAAAGAAAAACTGTTCATATTCATAAATTATTGTTCTATTACTGCCCTTTTTTTTGTATGAGGCCTATACCAAAGATTTTACTTTGAAAAAAAAGTGTAAACTGACAAGAAGAAATCATAATGTTTTTTTTAAATCACATTCATTTGTATTGTGAATGTATTCATTCCTTTTTTATTTTTCCTTAATATTTTTGAAATTTTAGACTCATTTTTAAAAATTCTCCTTGACAAACATTTCGATAGTAATGATTTAGAATTTATACACATAATGTACACATAAAATATATGGTTTATAACAATAAAAAAAACTATGGTCCATACTTATCTATTTATAGATAATATATAGATTGATATGTTTAAATAAGTATATTTCCAGTGATGGGCATTGTAAATTGGTGTGTTTAGAAATAAAGAATAAAAACACAGCAAAAAAACAAAACAAAACACAACAACAAATATTTCTTCATTGGTAAAATGTGGTTAGTTGTTAAACAATACTGTTAATTAATGAAAACTTAAGATATCCTTATATATGCTTTAAACTTCCTTACAATGCATTTTCAACCATCTTTAGTGTTTATATAGAATCCCTCTAGGACCTCAAAGTCAATTTAATGCTTATAATAATGGGGGGTTAAATGGGGGATTAGTTGAATAAGTTCACTATTGTTTTTCATTTTTGCATCTAATATTGGCTTTTACTATTTGGATTTTATAAAAATTTGTATTACTTTTTTATTTTTATTTTAAAAAGTAATACTGTGTGCTTTTACAAAACGCTCTAATAATTTTAAGTGTCAGCACACATTACCTGTAACCATGTGAACACTCACCTTTCTCTTTTCACCTGCCCAGGTATGGAGTCTGCTGGTATCCATGAGACTGCATACAACAGCATCATGAAGTGCGACATTGACATCCGTAAGGACCTGTACGCCAACAATGTGCTGTCCGGTGGTACCACCATGTACCCTGGTATCGCTGACCGTATGCAGAAGGAGATCACCGCCTTGGCCCCCAGCACCATGAAAATCAAGGTGAGCCCCTAAATGTTGAAATCCAGTGGACAGGAAGTGCCAAATTTCAGCATGTTGTGCAAATGTTCTCCTAATAACGCCTCTCCCCTCCCCGCAGATCATTGCTCCCCCTGAGAGGAAATACTCCGTTTGGATTGGTGGCTCCATCCTGGCCTCCTTGTCCACCTTCCAGCAGATGTGGATCAGCAAGCAGGAGTACGATGAGGCTGGCCCCTCCATCGTTCACAGGAAATGCTTCTAAATGTCCAGCCGCCACCAAAAACTGCCACACCAACTGCACCAGCTCTTCTTCCATATCTATATTTCTACTGTGCCTTCTGTTGTATATACATGTGCTGTTGTAATAAAAAATAGTTGCTTTTAACAGTAACAGTCTGAAGTTTTGGAATCTCAATATACAACTAGCAAGCATTTTCATACACCTATTATATTATGTCAATATGTCGGTTGATTCAATATATATCATCAACTATGGCTGCACTGTTTGAAATTAAATAACACATGAAGGGTCCAAAACTGCAACATTTACTGCTTATATGGATACCAACTCTTCTGTTCCACCTCTTACACATTAAATTGTCTATACTAAAGTGTTTTGACTCACAAGACATGTCCACTTTTCCATGAACCTTGCAGTTTGAAGGCAAAATGCACCAGAAACAACCTAAGCAATTAATCATACAATAACTGCGTGAAGTGAGAGCCTCAAAACATGCAACCCAGATGCCAGGAAATCATGTTGACATTTTATGTTTCTGCAAAACACAGACATGTCTGAAATTTACATTTATTTATGTTTTTTTAGTTGAAACATTTCTGTGGTTTAAGTCAGGTTAAGTTTAGGTACAAAAACCTGTTTATTAGGATTAGATTAACATCTTGTTTCTGCTTTAAAAGAAATATTTTTTTAGGTCTGATAAGATTCAGACACAAAAACCACTTGGTTAGGGTTAAGATGAGATCATGTTTTGACTTAACATATTTGGATTTGCCACTAAACAGTTGAAGGCTCTAATATTTCCTCAAAAAGCACCAGGTTTGCTCACTCTACACCTTGTTGGAAAATCTTTCAATGTCTCCCTACAATAATAAAAAACCCAATATGGGACGCCATAAAACTGGCTTGAAAAAGTCCCAATGGTCACTAAAATGGTCCTCTTGAACAATGATCTCCTGCCTGGCAGCCATCTTGCCAGTCAAAGTTAGAGGAGGGAGCAAAATCAGTGCATTTAAAGGCTGAAACATTCTGTAATTAAGCTTCTAAAAGATTAACTTTGGGAGTATGAAAAAACATTAGTGTTGATGGGAGGCTTATAGAGAAAAGAATATTGTGCATGTTTGGACTGAAAGGTTCAGTGTGGACATAGTCTGAAGTGGTTGCTTTTTAAGTTTTTCACAAAAGTTTACTATGAGATTCAGATCATTCATTTTGTGATCGCAGGAAAGAATAAACGCCGCAAATCACCATCTCAAAGCTAAAGTCAGTTTTGGATTTGAAAGCTCGTTTCAACCACTTTCTTCGTGTTGCCTGAACACAACACTCTCCCTTCACTTCCTGTGCCACAGGTGATGTGGATAAGTATAATAAAAGCTCCTTCATTCACCAATGATTTCCCCAAGTCAGTAACAGAGATTATGGTGTCACGGTGAAAGGCTGTTAAACTGCAGCGCTTTTGACATTTTACAGTGCTATCTCAATCATGAAAGTTACAGACAGCAATGTGATTCGGTTTCACCTCCAAGTTCTTCACGGGATTACTGTGAGGAGCTTTGAGAAGAAGACGGACAGATTGTTCATCGGTGGAGCAAAAACATTTGGTGTCCCTCTGGAGAATTTACCCCGGCGATACATTCCTGAGTTTGGACTGGTGCCCTGGTGAGTGGAAGAAAATTTTTGATATTACCCAACAGCTTTGAGATGAATCTTCTCTTTGTAACGTGTGTTTCAGCTTTTTGGTGGATGCTTGCTCATTTCTTCTGGAGCGAGCTGGAACTGTAGGACTGTTCAGAAAACCAGGATCTCTTCCCCGCATTAAAAACCTCAGGGTAAAATTTATACTTTTCATTAATATACACACCACTGGAGCAATAGCACCATCTAGTGGTTTAAGCAAACACTGCTTCAGTATCTGTCTGCTTTTTCTCAATAGAAAATTTAAATAAACATTTTCTGAGATGCTGCATGCAACCTATACCATTTGACGTTTTACTCTAGCAGGAAATAATTTATGACTTCCTGTGTCTGTTCCAGGCCAAGCTGAATAGAGGGGAGGGGTGTCTACCCACAGCCCTCCCCTACGATGTGGCCACTCTCATCAAACAGTTTTGCAGGGAGCTGCCGGAGCCTTTGTTCCCCTCTGAGCTCCAAACAGCTCTGCTCAAAGCCCAGGCACTGTCCAGCCCGGAGGACAGGACTTCAGCCCTGCAGCTGCTGTCCTGTCTGCTGCCTGCCAGAAACTCCTCCTGTCTGCATTACCTGTTTGACTTCCTCTCCAAAGTTTACCAGAGGTCTGATACTAAATACAACTTTCAGAATGGGCACATTACAGCTTGAGATCTACTTTATGATTATGTAAAGCTAACTTCTATCTGATTGTATTATGTGATCTGCAGTTAGCTAAATATTTGACACAAACAATGAATTTTTTAGTAGTGTTGACATTTTTATAAATACTTCTAGTCTACACCAGTGAGATGATGGTAATCATTTTACAATCAAGGACTATTTCTATTTGTTGTCATTTTACATCGTAGGTTAAAGTGACTGTATGTTGTTATTCTGACAGGCTTCCACACATTTTTAAATGATTAATAATAATAATAATAATAATAATAATAATAATATTTTAAAAAATCCTATACCCTATATCCATGACCCTGTAATTATGGAGTGTGGTCTATACCTACTCTGTATGTAAAGCATCTTGAGACAACTTTGTTGTAATTTGATGCTACATAAACAAAACTGACTTGACTAATGATTGTATTTCACCTGTTTTTCTCAATGTGATGCTCTCAGGTGCACAGAAAACTTGATGACCAGCTCAAACCTTGCTACAGTCTTTGCTCCGTGTCTTTTACCTCCTCCCAACAAGGCAGAGATGTCTGAAGGAAGACTAGAGCTCAGAGTCCTCATCCTACGCACCTTCATTGAAAAGCCCCACTTATTTGGTAATAAATTAATTATTCAGTCTTTAATTAAGAGTATTGATCAGGGGTTGGCCAAAGCATTGTACGGCAATACATCGTCGTCATGACATGAGAGATTCGATTATCAAATCACTGGCACCAAATATCAACATTTTTATTAAAATGACACGGTGCTGTAAACAGATTTCCCTGCCAATCTGACTCCCCAGCATCACTACTGGATGATTCCTTGCAGTGGTGCTTATGACATGAATATGGGTAACATGAACAAAAATGAATTGGCCGAAGAAGACGCTGAATGCAGGATAATGTTGGACAGTGGTTAAGTAGTTTTCAAGTCTTAAGTATAGACCCACATCGGTTTCTACAACATCGTTGGGACAAACAAAAGTTTTGTAATCATGTAAGTTATGTAATATATGCATTTTATAAACTTCACTTAGACAGATATCATGATCATTGTCTGATTGTCTTGCAATGTATCAATTATCGCAGAATTGCTGTACCATGATAATATAGTTACTGTGGGCCACGTTTTGTGTATCATATCATGAGTTGCGATTCCTGTTCCTGGTATTGATGATATCTGTAACATTTACAGTAGATCTTTCTTATCTTTGCCAGGTGTGATTCCAAAAGCTGTAATGGACAGCATGGAATTTCTGACAAATTTCCATCTTGGGAAAGACACACAGAGAGGACATAAAAAAAGACGCACTTTAAGAGGTAAAAATATCACAAGCCCTTAGAAAAATGATTGTCCGTCCAAAAAATTTTAACACTCATTAGCTTCTACTCATTTCAAAGCCCTCATTTGTACCCTTTAATTTAATATTCCTGCATATTTAAAGTGATGAAGTCCATTGTGTTCAAGGGAGGTCGAAGGTCAAACCCGCAGCCTCTGAGCAGGAACAAGGGTCCCGCTCAGCGGACAGAAAGACACTCAGGAGAAGCCTCGGTCTGCATTCTTTCCCCAGCGTCCTGCTGTTTCGCACCACCATGGGTAAACACGATATAGAGAGAAAATGATTGTAATGGATGCAAATTTAAGAAGAATTCAATCATATTCAATTTGTTTCCAGATCAAGGTTTCAGCCCTGCAGTGGCTTTGTTGGACAGCCCTGGCAACGTTGGCAAAGATGCATGCAAAACCTTGCAGGAGAGACAAAAAAGGTAAATTATAAAAGCACACAAATTAATTTCACATGATTACTTAACTTTATAGGAAAGATTAAGTACTTAGATAGATTCCTGTCCCTTTTTCCGTGTTCAGAGATCTGTGTTTGGGACATTTCTCAAGGTTCACCAGAGGAGCAGAAGCAGGCAGCTCACCTGTGCTCAGTGGTGTCAGGAAACTGCCACTAGCACCTTGGAGAAGACGCATTTCCCTATGAAGTATTAAATATTAAGAAATTGCCATGTGGGTTTCCCCATGTTTTAGATTCCCTATAGACCAGTGTGTATTTAGAAGGTGGCTTACAGTGGTTTAGTGTTTTAAATCAGATCACCAAGTTAAATTTTACCACTCCACTTTTTAATAAATGATTGTATTTGACTATTTATCTCACAGCAAGACTTTTGTATGGATGAAACATCGCTGTACTTTTATATTGAGTGAATAAATTATTTTTTTCCTCTAGTGTGTATCTTTTACTGGCACATGGTGTATGCAGTAGATCCAAACTCATATTGCCAGAAATCAATATAAAGGCATTTTAAGAGCATATCTGTAGAGAATGAAAAACCAATAACCATTTTTTTGAATAATTATTTTTGCCCTTTTTTCCTTCTTTTTTAATTGAATTAAATACATCAAGTATAGTAAAGAAAGGGATGCCCCGACCCCAGATATCCACAAAGCAAGTAACGAAATAAGTTCAAATAGGTCAGTACAGAGCCAGAAATAAGTACAAAACTAATAAATAGTTAAACATAGGAATAAATATGAATGGAAAAAGTAATAATACATCAGACTTGTGCTTTTCACGACCTACTAATTTGGATAAATGTCAGCACTGTGCAACCAGCTGAATAATTTATCAAATTAACCACAAACCACCTTCTGAAGATGTCAACAGAGAAGATGGACTTCTTCTCAAAAACAAACGGTTTCTAATGGTAAACATATAGCGTCAGATGCAGATACTTTCCTGTGGCTCCTCTCGGTGCTGTTGTGGTTCTGCAGAAAAAAATGGCACGAGTCAACGGCCAATGAGAATGGAGGATTTTTTTGGTTTCTTAGCAACTGCATCTGAACCGTGAAGGGAGGCGGATCGCATCCTGCGAGGTTGCGTAATGACAGCAATGATGACAAAGGAAATAAATCGTTTGTCCTCCAAAATAAAGTTGGAGGGAAAAACGTCAAGACAACAAGAAAAGACAATCAAATCAAAAGTTTTGAATGAGTCAACCTTGACTGGAGCAGTTTCGCTAAAATCTGAGGAGAAAGAAATTTCAAAAATCCATTTGTAATCCTGTTGGTAAAGCAAAATTTAATTGTGAAAACCGGAAACACACGTTTTCATCCTTGTGAAATTGACAGAGGTCTCGCGCAGCAGGCAGGTTCCACCATCGGCGAAACACGGTAAGAAAAATAGGCTACATTACAATGGTTTTTTGTTTTTTAATTATTTGCGATATTTTTAGAATTTAAACCACACATTTTCTAAAAGAAATGTATTTAAAACAGTTTGCATTGTGACTCGGTCAATGTTTATTTCCTGTTTTTACCAGTGGGTTTGACACATGTATGCTATAGATTATTTGCCCTGTGTTTACAATGATTGGCGCATCCGATATTTATTCCATCAACAGAAAACGTAATCTATTTTACCGTTTAGTTAGCCGTAATTGTAGATAAGGAAAAATAGCGCACGTACCCATGACATCACTTTTTCCATAGCCTATCATGGGCCCTTTTAAAAAATCTTAGCCTGTCAAATGTCAACAAGGAAATGCAGCTGTGTTTGCTCATGATTACACGCATCTCCATCTTTTGTAGGCTATAATAATACCTTTTGTGCCCCCACCCCCCCCCCCCGCAGATGACAGAGATGAGCTCGGCTGTGCGGTTATCGTTGCTCGGCATCCTCCTGTGCCTGCAGCTCGGCAGGGCTCCAGCCCGCAGTCCCCGCACGGCGGACCAGGTGTCCGAGGCCGACATCCAGCGGCTCCTGCACGGCGTCATGGAGCAGCTGGGCATCGCTCGGCCCCGGGTGGAGTATCCCGCGCACCAGGCCACCAATATTGTAGGGCCTCAGAGCATACAAGGTAGGCTTTACATTGGATACACTTACATTTCTAATTTGAACTGAATTTAATTGGACTTTATTTCGAACATGTAAAATAAATAAATAAAATAAAGGATAGACTGAACATGTACACATATACAAACATATGCAAGTCTTTTAGGAATATCCTATATTTTAAGAGAGGAAACAGATTAAACTAGATGAGGGGAAATAAAACACAATAACTTAATTTCTGAGGGAAATTTGGACAGAATTAAGATCGTGTTTCATCCAGTTCTCATTTTTGGTCAACCATTTTATCTGCAAAATGCCAGAACTTGGTGATACCTACAGGACATCACAGTTACCCAGAACCCAAGTTGACAATTTCACTTTCTTGTTTCATTCAACCAACAGTCCAAAGGTCAAATATATTAACATATGAACAAAAAATAAATAAATAAGTAAAATTTAAATTTAAATTTAAATTTAAAAAATCTCATCTTAAAGTTTGACAAGCTGAGTTTAGAGAATTTTGGGCATTTGTACTTGTACTTCTACATTTGTATCAGCTGAAGGTGGTGTTTTTGTGGTAAGTGTAATACTTGTTTTTCTCCACAAGGTGGTGCTCATGAGGGGCTGCAGCACCTCGGCCCCTTTGGCAACATCCCCAACATTGTGGCCGAGCTGACGGGTGACAACGTTCCCAAAGATTTCAGTGATGACCACAGTTACCCAGACCCCCCAAACCCCTGTCCCCTGGGAAAGACCGGTACAAACTCCTGTTCTAACCACATTTCTCAACACGCTAATGTCTTAGGATAAAAACATGGAAAATGTTGCTATTAATGGACATGAATGTCTGAAAGGCAAAATGATCTGAAGCTGTACATCCATCACATTCACAGCAGCAGACGGCTGTTTGGAAAACGCTCCAGACACGGCCGACTTCAGCCGAGAGTTCCAGAAACACCAGCACCTATTTGACCCAGAGCACGACTACCCAGCCTTGGCAAAGTGGGTGAGTACAGAGCAGGACTGGAATTATTTATTGTTTTAACCACAGCTCAATCTATCTAAAAGAAAAAAAAAAGGCTTCTCTCCTCTTCCTTTCCTCTTACTTACTGCTCATTTCCTGGTGCTTCCGGGTGGTTTCCTGGTACAGTCCAAAACCTGAAGATATTCAAATGTAAACAATAATGAAAATTAAATATTATCAGATTATTAAACTGTGCAAAATACCTCATGAGCACAAAGTTCCCCAGTTTTTCACCTGCAAATCAAGTAAGTCTATTTACCATAGTGTTTGGAATACCTAAGACACACTATCAGGTGCACATGTGTACAACAAGACATTCGAATTAGTATGAATAACAGATGTCTTTTAAAAGAAACAAGTGCAAACCAAGTTTTCACAGATTTATTTTTATACATAGTGTACATCAGTGCCAGCATTTAGACTTTACTTAAGTTTCAGTCCCTCTCATCTTTTCCTCTCTGGATGAACAGAAGTCACAGTTTTGGTTTCTCATGCCTGCGAAAGCATAAAAACAAATGAAGACAAGAATTTTTAAACAAGATCAAACAAAACTTGTTTTTTGGTTGGTGTGGCTGAAAGAAATCTCCCCTTTGAGGTTTTTTATTGCCTTTAAAGGCATCTAACTTTTTGACTGTAATTTGTGTGAAGAACGGGGCTGCCTGTAAAACAACGGATACATGATTTAATGTCTGAAAACTGTTTTTCTGCATTTTCTTTCAGAACAAGGAGCTTTTGTACCAAAAACTGAAGGGAGGACCAAAAAGGAGAAAAAGGGTTTGCTGATTTTCCTCTTTTCTTTGTAGTATTATTTCTGAAACCACATCACAAGCTCTTAAATTTACCCCTAAAGGGAGCAATGTGCTCTTAAACTCACTACTTAAGATGTGAAGAGATCTTTTCTCAATATGAATCTCACTTTGGATTAAAAAATTTTATCCAGATTTTATCTATCTTTTATCTTTTCTTTTATCTGCCTCCCTGCAGAATGTCAACCCATATTTAATGGGCCAGAGGCTGGACAACGTGGTCGCCAAAAAATCTGTTCCTCAGTTCTCTGAGGAAGAGGAGGAAGAGGCAGCAACCGTCTCTGCTGCCAGCAAACCCACAACCTAAATTCCTGCACCTGCAGCACTCACTGCATTATTTAAGTATACTTAGATAAGAGGTTTTAACACTACATATTTAAGTATTTTTGTTAAAAACTGAAAAATGAAACTTAAGTCCAAGAACTGTACAGTGGGGAAAAGTTTCTGTCATGCTTTCTTATCATTATTAATTGGCCAAAATCTTTCTACTAATTAGGCATAGCATACTGTATTTCTGTCCTACAACTGGTGCTCTGAATTTTTTTTTAACATATGAACTTAATTTGTGCACCTGCCTTTAATAAAGCATCATGATCTGAGAGCCTGGAGACAACATTTTAGGGTTTTGTCGAAGCTAACGGGACAAATTTCAATTCATGACAGAGAAAATGCAAAAACTGACCGCAATAATTGAAATAACATGTTGTTTCCAAAGACCAAGGCTTCAAAGACAGCAAGTAGTTTAAAGTTTGTGTTGAGTTTTCTCTGCTGGGCCTGGTTCTGTTCAGGTTTTCTGCCTGTTGAAAGGAAGTTTTCCCTCGACTCTGTCGCCAAATGCTCACTCACAGGGGAATTGTTGTAAATTATAGTGTAGTCCAGAACTGCTCTATATGAAAAGTGTCATGAGACAACTTGTGTTGTGATTTGTTGGTGCAGAAATGGACTTGATGTGCTTTGAAGTTCAAAAATGAACCTCAAAGCTCAAAAAAGCAAGTGTTATGACCACCGCCAACACATGTCAAAATATCTTTGAACACTGAAGTTTAAACTTTGATCTGTGAGACTGGAAAGATCTCGATGGGAAAAGCTCTGGCAGAACTACTGCACAGTGCAGTGTGAACTTCAGCAGTTAGCTAAATAGGATATTCAAGGCTATTTGCAGGGAAAAAAATGATTATCAGTTCACTTATGAACCAGTTTAAAGCATGTAAAAAACTCAAGATTAACCAGTTTAAGTCAAAATGCTAAGTCAAAATGTTTAACACTTCACTGGCAGTGCACAGTATACATTCAACTGTATTGTAATAATAAGTTGTATAAAGATATATTAATGTGGAGAAATGTTGAATCAGAAAGTTAGTATTGCTCATGACTGTACAGATCTAATGGTCTAATGTACTCACATGATAATTAATTAAATTCAAATATTCGTTGTATTCTGAGAATTTGTAGCTTTTCTTTGACATGTAAGAGGTGACTGTAACTGTAGCATGGTAAATTCTGTACATCTTATTCTGAGTGTCCATTCATGTCACCATACTGCAGTAATAGGAATCTCTACAGGCAGCACTGAATCTTGACAAAAATAGTTGTTATGTTTTGGTTCTGTAAAGTCAAATAAATGAGTTATCTGCATTTAAGTTTGGAGTTTGTGGTTTTGTTTTATTTTTTGTCTGTGTAGACAAAGTGGGAATAAAGGGTTTTGGGGGGGCGTGTTCTGCTTAAGCTCTGGGGCTCAAGACAGTTTAGGAAAGCTCTCGGTGTGCCATTCATAAAGCCACTAAAGAGGACGCAGGACCTGAGGAAGAAACACACGCTGCTGTCCAACTGGAGCAGGTTTTCTAGAGAGGATCTTAGATAAATAACAGGTAACTTACCTTAAAAGCTTAATAAAATATCGTGTTTGGTGCGTAATGCGCGCATAAAAGCGGTGCCTAACATTTTTGCAATAGCTGCACAAAATTCTCTCCATCAAAAACTGACTTTCGTTATTTCCCCCCTTCAGCGTCAGTGATGAGGACACCATCGGTGCTGATCTTTGCCGCAGTTCTGGCGCTGCTGCTCAGCCCGCTGAGGAGTGCAGATGCGGACACCTTCCAAGGCGCTTTCCCACACCCAAACAAGTACAACCCAACTGAATCGGAAAGATGCCAACAACCGGCCATCGGTGGACTAATTTCCCGCGGGACGGGGCCTGTAATCTCAACTGACGAAGTGCTGGAGTCCAGTCAGGAAGCGCTGCACGTCACGGAGCGGCGCTACCTGCGGCTGGACTGGTGCAAAACGCAGCCGCTTAAGCAGACGATCCACGAGGAGGGCTGCCTCAGCCGCACCATCATTAACCGCTTTTGTTACGGACAGTGCAACTCCTTCTACATCCCGCGGCATAATTACCTTGAGGGAGAGGCATTTCAGTCCTGCTCTGCCTGCAAACCCAAAACCTTCAGCACCGTCACGTACACGCTCTTCTGTCCGGGTCAGACACCCAGCACCAGGAAGAAACGGATCCAGCGCGTAAAGCTGTGCCGCTGCACAACAGTCGATATGGATTAAACACAAATTTAAACATCCAGGTCGATGAAATCCCTTAATAATAATAATAAACGTAAACTGTATTTTGCGGAAAGGACGCATGAGAATAAATTGGGAAAATGAGGAGGAGGAACTTACCTGACTCTTTTTTTTTTAATTATAGTAGTCTGCTGATAGACATTACGCATGAGCTGTTGATTTGACATAATGTGCCCGCCAAAATGATCATTTGACCTGCTACTAAGAATTTATCACTGTGCAGATATTTTGTTAATTCCAGTCATTGCTTCCACTAATTAAGTTTTTTTGTGTGTGTTACCACTTTTGGAAATTTGCAGGTAAAAGCTTTAAGATGCAGTTCAGGGATGAGTTAACTCGCAACTTGTTTAGGCTGAAGGCAGGTCGGTTTGTAGTTATTTATAGAGTCATATATGATGCAAACATGCAGCCTGATGGATGTACAACTTGTGCACTTAATCAGAAAGTGAATGAGGACGCATCTACAAAGGACTGGGATGGTCGCATTGTTTCCACTGTGTGGAATAAAGAGATTTAATTTTACAGCTTGCACTGCTGAATGCTACTTCATGACTGTGTATAATATGTGTATCTTGTATTATAAATTTGCCTGTAAATAAAACTGCTACCAAGTTACGAAATCACATTTTCTGATCAGTTTATTTTGAAAAGATGAGATTTTACATGTCAGAATCATCTCAAATATAAGCAGCAGCTGAACACAGTTGAAGCTCTATGTAGTTTTTACATATTGCACAGATTTTTTCAATAATCTAAATTTAAAGACATTTTATTTAGCAATTTATATTACATAAAGCTGTCAATTTATGGATGAAAACACTCCATGGACATATGAGAATAAAGTAAACAAATTCTATAAAAAATGTTCAGCAAGGAAATATTGTTTTATGGTCGTGAGTCAGTCTGGTCCTGCTTGGTTAGGATGATTATGTGACCATATCTTCCTCTTCTTCTGCTTTTCTTCTTCTTCTTCTTCTTCTTCTTCTTCTTCTTCTTCTTCTTCTTCTTCTTCTTCTTTTTTTCACTCTCCGAGTCTCTTAAGGTGAAGGCATGTTGGCTTCTTTCTGGCGCAGTCGCTCTTTCTGTAGGGAGCAAAAAATAATTGGAATTAATAGAGTTAAAGACCACGGTAGAAAACTTCCGTGTAATTCAATCAAAGCAGCAAAACAGAGTAAATTTATATATAATTCAGATTCCTTACCAGACTGTTAGGGTTGATCTTTCTGGTCTCAACCTTCTTCTCTCCTGTGATCCTCTTCACTGACAGCTGAGCCTCTTTTAATCTACAAAAACAATGAGTCAGGCTCAGTGGTTCGATAAAACTTTTGGTGCAAAATGTCTTTATAGTATAAAATGAATGTATAGGTAGTATAGCCTATGCCTAAGCCTAAGACCAGTGTTGATATGAGTTCAATCTTGTACCTCTCTTTAGAGATGTTCTTGTTCTCCCTCTTCCACCTGGCCTTAAAGTCGGCACAAAACTCAAACCAGAGCATGAACAAATAGCCGGTGGTCACCTCCTTCTCTCCTGTCTTGGGTTTCAGTCCGAAGTACAGAGCCAAGTCCTGAAAACTGAACAGAGATGTTTAAAAACTCAATAAATTAAGCGTATATTTGTTTCTTATAAACCAGATGTCATATTGGGTCATTTTCTGTCAACAACAGTTGGTTTGAGTTAACCACTTTGTTGCTAATAGCATCTACAAAGCTACATACTGTGGCTATTAGCTGACATCATTAACATTACATTCACCATTTTTGTTACCATAGATCTGTAAAAGGGCAAGTATTGACAAGTATGTTTAATTTAATAACCAAATGCCCTTTTTTAAAGGATTAAATATAGGTGCTGTTTTCATTTCATCTGTTTTGTGATTGTTGGGTGGGGTTTTGTTACTGGCTGTTAGCTTAAAGGGATAGTTCACCCAAAAGTGAAAATTCAGTCATTATCAAGTCACCCTCATGCTGATTGAAAGGTGGGTAAAGTCTTTTAGTCCACAAAGCACTGCTGGAGTTTCACAGGAAAAAGGTGTCGCAGTAATCTCCCAAACAATTAAAACAAATGGTGACCAAGTTCCAAATGTAAAATAGAAAAACATAATAAAACCATAAAATGCCTCCATGCCACTCATCTGAGGTAATCCAAGTGTCCTGAAGCCCCAGTATGCCAAGTTTTTTTAAAAAACATCACAGACATTGTGCGGTGTTCACGTATGTTTGCACACACAAACATACGTAGTCTACAGAGAACAGAGAGGCTAAAAACATAGCGTCAGTGGCATTTTTCGAAACAGCTTAGCATGTCAAGGCTTCGAGACACGTGGATTACTTTAGACAAGCAGTTTGGGGGCATTTTACTCTTTTTTATGTTTGAAACCTGGTCACCAGTCACTTCAGTTGTTTGAGAGATTATTGCAACCCTTTCTCCTGTTAAACTCCATGATTCTGCAGACTAAAAATTCGCCCAACCTTCGATCAGCATGATGTTGAATAGGATATGACTGAATTTTCATTTTTGGGTGAACTATCCCTTTAAAGTGCTAGCTAAAGCTGCTAGCTAAACTAGACTGTCTGAGGTTGCTTCATATGAGGGCCAATGTTACTGATGTAACAGCTAGTCAGTACTTTTGTGTATCAGTTTAGCTTCTCACTGTTTGACTGAATTTAACAACCAAATCCAATAAGATTAATACCATGCACAAAAACAGCTTTAAGTTATTCTCAAACCTTTTCTGTACGGTCATCGACTGATAGGAAGCATCTGCGTGTTCTTTTCGTGCTGCAAAGAAACAGACAAGGAAAAAAACTGTTCTTTTCAGATTATGATTCATTACATTTGAATCATTTTCAATCCCTGTGGAGACTTTGTTGATATAAGTAAATGTCTTATCAATGATGACCATATCAAATGGAGCCAGAGAAAAATTAGATCTCTTCAAAACAGTAATTACAGAGTTATTCAACAATGGAGCCATTCTTGCTGTCACATGCAAATTGCAATATCATTATCACAAAATGACAGACACACTACCACCTGTGTCTGTTTCCTGGTAATGTTGTGGGATTCTGCTTTAGCTTCAAGAAAAAGCGAACCATTCATTTCTTTTTATAAAGAAACATGCAAATAAACTAAGTTACAATAACTTAGTTATTGTTGCCTACTGCTTGTCTTAAAACATTTTAAAACATTTTTTATTTTCCACTTACTGCTTATTTAAAAGTAGACGTGTTTTAGACCTTAAACTAAATTTTACATGGTCAAAATAAAAGAAAAGTTTGGAAAAAATGGTTGGTAATCATTTACTATGAAAACAAGTGACAAAAGAGACAAACATTGACATTATTAAGTCCTGTGTTTTCTGTTTCAAGCGCACTATCACTGGTCAAAAGACAATCTGGAATTTACTCCGTCTCTAATGTGGGATAGCAATTTATCTAGAAATAGGTCAGTGTAAAAATCCTTAAACAATGTTTTAGTTAGTTAGATGAATATTTCTCAGTGTCTTGTTTGTCTGTCTGTCTGTCTGTGTGTCTGTGTGTCTCTGGCAGGAGTCCCTCAGTTTCTGCCAAATCTGTCTGATCCCTATCTGAGTGTCTAGCCATTACTCTGAATCTATCCTATCTCCTGTGCACAAGCACAGGGACACACACACCCACAAGCACACTTCATGAAATAAGAGGGACAAAGACATTCAAGCCAGTAACAGGATGCAGCCAATGGAGACAACAGAATAGTTTTGCTGGAGCACACGGAGAGAGAAATTGAGGAAAAGTAATCAGTCTCCTAACAGCAAACTGAACTATTATATGATCATTTTTCAAGAGTTTAAAGTGTATTTAGATTTAATTAATAAGAACCAAAAGAGTTGGCCAATGTATGACTGTAACTACTCACCACTGAGAACAAAAGCCTCCATCTTATCCTTAAACGGCTGCAGGTGTTCTTCAGGAGAATCGGAGCAAACCCTCTGCACATCTTTCTCACATTCTGACAAAAAAAGAAACCAAAGATTGAAAAAGAAAATGGGGAAAATACACAAAAGACAGTATATGATAAAACCATGAACATTAATATCAGATAAAATTCTGTTGTTCACAGAGAGTGCAAATGATTTAGTGGTTGTATGCCGTGACTACCTCTGCAAGAGAAATTTGGTGGTCTTTCTAAAAGTGCACTGAAAGATCAAGGAAGAAAGGCATGATAATAGTGAAAAGATATCTCATACAGAAGTTGACCTTTTTAAACTTTCAAGGGGTTAAACCAGAATTGTGCATTGTTGTTTTCCAGCAGCATGTTGAGAAGCAAAACACGATTAATTTATTATTTTATACCAAATGTCCAAATGAAAG
Organism: Naso thynnoides; assembly: GCA_029783665.1. Taxonomy (NCBI): domain Eukaryota; kingdom Metazoa; phylum Chordata; class Actinopteri; order Acanthuriformes; family Acanthuridae; genus Naso; species Naso thynnoides. The sequence continues at coordinate 19,856,911 of JAQLOL010000010.1, read as the reverse complement.
GCCAATAGAGCAAAGACTGGTCCCATTTGGAAACACAGAACTTTTAGTCAAGGGGACAAGTCAACAACCATGCTAGCTGCTCTGTGCGGCTGTATAAGGACAGCAATGTTTTGAACTCAATGCTAACATCAGCATGTCTACATGCACACAATAACAGCGCTAAAATGCTGATGTCATGCAGGTACAATGTTGTCCATGTTTACTATGTTACTTTAACATGTTAGCATGCTAACAATGCTAATTAGCTCTAAATACAGAGCATAGCTGAGGCTGGCTTACTACAATTCATCACTTCTCCAGACTTCACAGCTGCAGTTTAATGGTCCATACATAATAAATTTGTAGTTTGTTAGCCCAAGCTGACTGATGATATAATTATTACATCATCAGGGGTACTTTTTTTTCTCAGCCCTTAGAAAACTTCCTCCAGAGGCACTGAAGACATTTTACAGATGTTACAAGGTTAGTTGTGTAATTTTGTTCTTGACTTCTGTTCTTAAAACCAAAATATGAGATTTAACTGAATAAATCCATTTTTTAATTAAACTGTTGCATCTTTAATCCATAACCACAACATGATGGATGAAGGCAGACAGAGAGAGTTAAAAGTTGTGGGTTAAACTAGCTCCACCTGTGCCCAAGCAGGAGGTTATCAGCGCCACTTCCTCTTTAGATATGACTTATTGAGATTCACTCAGAGATGGCGACTGCAAGCTCCCGTTCTCTCTCACTCTCTTTTTCTGCCAGTCTGTGGCTCCATGTTGCTCTGCATCCAATCAGTGGATCAGAGGAGCCAGTCTGCGGAGCCAGTCAAAATAGAGTCTGCAGAGGGAGCCGAGCCCCTGCCCCTCCTACCCCCACGCTCGATCTACATCTCCCAGATAAGATTACAAAAGAATACTGTTTTCATTGTGGATTTGTGTAAACTGTGGAGGCCAGTATCTCGCTCTGCATTGTCTAACAGGCCTTTCTTTCTTTTGTCTGGTTTGTGTAATCGAAAGAAGGTCGCCTCTTTTAGACTGAAGAGGGTTATTGACCTTCACATAAACAGAGCCAGCTGATGCGGAGTGTGGTGCTTTCAGATGTGAGACTGAAGTTACAAAAACTGCACTGAAGCTTCGGTTTCATAGTGACGAGATGAACGTTTTCTTAAAGAGACTTAAATTGATCACTCGCAGTTACCTCATAAGTCACCGAAAAAGTCATTTTTAAAAAATTCTAATTGACTTAAATCTATTAAGGAGAGCAATCAGTGGCTACAGTCCATAAAAGTAAACAGGAAGTTTCAAGGAGGAAACACAACATCTTCAAAACTCTTATTTCACATTAAAATTGTGTAAATGTTTTGCAAAAAAAAAGCTGTAAAAATAAGAAAGGTATTTACTAAAGCAAATTACAAGTATTTATCTCCGATTCTAAAACTCTGCATCATTGTTAGTCCATATATGAACATGGAAAGAGATTAAAGATATGTTTATAAGAGCAAAGATAATGAAAAATGATCATTGAAATTAACCTTGTCAATAGAATAATAGTTTTTGAATACTTCATTCAAAGTACAAATCAAGACTACAGCCATGCTTACACCAGGCACAGCAGTGCTAAGAAAAATGCTAGTTTTAACTAACATGCTAGCAATAAAAATGCGAACATGTTAAGCAAGTCTCATTTGAACATAATCACCATCTTAGATTGGCGTGTCATAATGCTGTCATTTGCTAATTAGCTAAATATGAAGTAAAGTTAGGCAAAACAGTGACAGAAGAAAAGCTAAAGGATCACCAAAGGTGTTACAAATAATCCTGAGGAACATATTGACCTGGCTACCAAAATTATTAGGATTCACCTTCTGGGGACCATGAATTCATCTATATATGGAATTTTTCAACTCTTATTCAATAAATCAGTCCAAACAATATAGGTATTAAAAATCCTGTTCTCAGTTTCAGCAAGTCTGAGAGTTATTAAGAGCCACCAGGACAGACTTCTTTGAAAAAAAACATCGCCGGTAAACTTTCAGTAGTTTTTTATGCTGTGAGAGCAGCACAGACAACAATTCTTCTCACCTCCACTGCACTGGTTTATATGAAGAAATCCCAATGATGACAATTTGCAAATTTATACAAATACGACCATCCGCATGGCTAGATACCACTACATACAGAGAAATGAGTTTCCTGTAGTAATTTGAATGAATTTGGGTGAAGTATTTAAGATAACAGAATGATGTCCTTTAATGTTCCTAATGCAGTCACTCATTTCCCTCATTATTCAGAATGGATGTCTTTAGAGGAACTAATCTTCCTTTCACTGTGTTGGGAAACATTTCATACCAACCGAACAGCAAACACAGGGATGAGGGCAGTTCAAACAGGCAGAACAAAAGGAACCTGCGACGGCTGATCCAGATTGCACGCTGGTTTGGGTAGACAGATCGATAAGACAAAGCTGTGTTGAGAGCTAAAGAAAGCTATCTGTGGCACACATCTGGGGGCCACACTGAAGCCCAGGTGATACGGCCATGCAGTTAAAGTATCTGTGCATCTCTGCAGAGGCTGGTGCAGATAAACTACAGATACTGAAGGTCTGGAGATTACATAAGTGGGAAGCTATGGTCTCCCTGCCCTGGCGACAGGAGCACAAAGGCACAACGATGGGAGATCTGATGTGCGGGAGGATTAGAAGCTCAATCTGAAAGGCGCCAGGCCAGTATCAGCAGCAAGACTCCTAGTAGTCTCTGAATACACGCACATACAGCGCACTCTGAAACACAGGCTGAAACACTTGTATATGTAGGGATAAAACAATGCACTCACTCACAATCGTAAACACGTAAGGGTAAGCATTGTCCTCAGCGTGACTTGTCTGAGTTAACTTGCTGGCGTCATATGGGCACACTTAGAGAGAGATGAAAACAGGCTACCGGGATAAGAAAGACGAGAGGAAATCTTTTGTTCTGAGGCTTTAGCTAACTCACGTTCGGTCAAAGAAGCAGGCCTTTAGCCCTTATGTATAAACAGTCACTGGGTGGTTGGGGCCAGCGATGGGAAAACGTGGTGGTGAGCTGCGTTGGTTGAGGGGTGTGTGAGGAAAAACGATGCCAGACTGGGCCGAGGTTCGGTCTGTGGGAATGTCTAAAATCAGAGTGATAGAGTTACACCGACTGGCTGAGGTTTTGAAACAAAAACACACAACAAAATGCCCACAAGAAGTCAACATGGACGCTGACGCTCACCAGCTGCCTGATCAGAGTGGAACTAACATTTTGGAGATTGGTTGAAACCATCTAATGTCATGAATCAAGAGGGGTTGGGGGGAAGGATTCCGCTATTCATTCCTCGGAACATTTTCTTTTGCAAGTCTTGAGGGAAGAGGACCTAACACAGAATACGGTTGCAGTAGTGACTTCACATACTTGTCAGATCTCTTCCGAGCTGCCTCAGGTCTCTGTTGAGGTCATCAAACTTGACTTGTGCTGCCAGGAAGACATCCTGAGGTTCAGGAAGTGGGAACATGCTCTTGTCTGTGCCGGCATTCTGGTGGAAAACAATCAATGTTAAACCAGGGACTGAGAAATTTATCTGTGATTTGTCTCTGCACCACTGCATCTTCATCACAAATAGAAAGGACAAAGATAAACAAACATAGTCAATCTGCAACAGGTGTACAATTGAGGCTCTAAGAGAGGGAGCAGCCAAAGTTAATATCTGAGTGATACAACAAACTGCAATTACATTAGAAACACAATAAAACAATTAAGATCAAGTGAAAGAAGTACATATACTGCCTCCATCAGAGGATCAGAGGATGACATTATATGACAGATTCAAAATCTAGTTCAAGCTTCAGTGATCTACCAATAATTGTACTGGGTTGACTTTATATATTTGAATTATGTCTTTGCAATTTTTGACTGTGGTGAAGACACAGCAGTGTTCAAATGCTGGTCTACATGCAATCATAAAGATAGAAATCAATGTCCTTACACCACTTTCTCAACTCATTTTTCTTCAAAATTATTGGTTTAAAGCACATTTTCCCATTTTGCCTCTGTAAACTCGACCATGATTAAAACAGTCATGGGACAGCAAAATAAATACACCAGCATCATGTAAAGTAAAGCATACAAAACAACAGCTATATACAAACAATGAGCAATTAGTACCTCATCTACATGATGCAGGTAGTATGACACCACGTAGTCCACCAGGCTGATCCGATTGTCCTGAGAAGTGACACAAGAGACACGTCAGCTGCAGAATATCCTTTGTAGACTTTTTTAAAACAAAGTTTGGCTCCCCAGGCTACACACTGCATCCCTGTGACGGTGGAGGCTGTTAATTCTGGACTCAAAACCTGCTGTCTCATTCTGTGCAGGGTTTTTGTGTATAAATAGCGTTTGTAATCTTTAGTATCCTTTTAGCCTGATTTCCCTTATTATGAAAAGCATTATAACTATAAGATGTGTTATTTGCCGTGATTTTACTGGTTTCTGGAACCAAACTATGCTTTTTGCCAAGTTTAACCACAGTCTTCCTCCCAAAGACACTCTGATGGCAGAACGAAAGAGACAAGAGGACGAAGAGGGAGCAAATGATTATTTTGCCCATGTCAAACTCTGTTGAGTTTGAGGATTCAAATCAAACCTGCTTCTTTAACTCAACGCACACTTTTACTGACACAGGATTGGTTTCTTATGTCCACTTGCTCTCCTTTGACCTGCATCCTTGCATACTGTACCTCAACCATTTGTATCAGATTACATTGCACAAAAGTTATCTGCCCTTAGTCAGTGAGTAAAGAAAATATAGAGAGTAAGCACAGTGACAGGTAATGATAAAGAGAGAGCCAGTGCAGTCTTCTCACAAGCATCGAGGCCTCACCCTGCTTTTGACGTCCTTCAGTTTAGGTAGAATCTCTAAGCCGAAACCATCAGCCTGACCTCTGACCATGCTGCCTCCATTCATGTGGTTCCCCAGAGCCAACACCAGTCCCAACACTCCTCTCACACCATCACTGTCCAGCAGAGCCTTAAAACAGGAAACACAAGCCAGGTCAACAACATCTCATAGTTCAGAACGGGCGGGCGTCACGCCGTGGCTGCCCACTGCTCCTCAGGGATGGGTTAAATGCAGAGACTAAAGCCCACTGTACACTGTATATGTGACAAATAAAGTACCTTGGTACATAGCTACCCTCATATCACATATCAGTGCCGGTTTGATGACATTTAAATGTTTTAATAAACATGCATTCACAGTTTTCCCACCTTACAAACAGAGGACACTGTGTTGAGCTTGTGTTGGATGGACACGATCCCATCGACAAAGGCCGACTGGAAGATGATGCAGTGAGCTCTGCCTGCAAAGTCTGGGATCTGAGACAGCTCGTACAGGAACCTGGAGCACAACGACATCACCAGCAAGAGGACACCATGTGACAAAAAGAGCTGACAGAGGTTACACAGAGCTGGTATGCTCCCCTCAAGCCTACACACACACACACACACACACACACACACACACACACACACACACACAGATACAGTAAGAATACCAACTGTTCAGGTTTGTCCAGCAGTTTAACTTCCTCTTCCTCTGATGTCTCATAGTGTTTCTTGATTCTCTCCAGCTCCTCCGGCTGTGCCCTCTTTTGTACAATAAAAATAGAAATAAAAGGCTCATAATTTTGCAGTTGAACTTTTAGTTAAGCTGCAGTAAAGTGTGCTGAAATACCTACGTTTTCATACAGTGCTTCAATGGTCTCCAAGTCCACCACAGCGTGATCTACTGTCAGTACAGCTAGAAGTGGAAATCACAAAAATACAGGCACTGAGGGCTTGATACTGTCATATTTAAACAGCAGAACGGAAGAAATACAGAAAACCTTTTACTGACATGTATAAATACTGAGAAAGAAATGGTGCAAAAAAAGGAAAAATAACTTCATAGTGAACTCTAAAGGCCAGCGGTGGAAGATGTTTCCAGATCCTTTACCTGAATAAAGGCAGCAATAGAGTAGTTTTAAAATACTCTCCTGCATTAAAAAATCTTACTTGAATAAAAGTCTCAGATATCAAAATAAAAGTATTCACTATGCTGCCAAATGAGACTTCATATGAAATCTGACGTTTGTGTTATTTTGCCGTATTAAATACATGAACACTCTGAATGAGTCCAAGTTTATTTCTCTTGCAGTCATTCCAAAAACAGCTTACAGGTAATAAACTTTGAGTGCATGAATGAAACACTCTGTAACCCACCTTGTTGTATATCTTTCATCTCCAGGTGGAGGCTCGATATGAGGATACCAACGGCCTGAGAGCGCTTCCCGTCCAGCAGTTTAATTATCTGACAGACACACACAGTAACCATGACCACCAAACCTCTGCAAGGCATCGAGTGAGTCATTAGTGGAGAGTTTACTGTGAAAGGATGCAGCAAAGCAAACCAAAATGCATTAGCACTTCTTGCATTTGTAACCACAGTTGTCACTAACGGAGGATTTTTTTTTAAATCTGCACATGCTGAGTACCGTCAGCTATGTTTGGACAACGTGTGTTTTTGTGTTTGCCTTTTTATTTAACTGCTTTTAAAGTCATTTTCCTTCTCATTTTCTCCACCTTTGTGTAAGAGGTGTTACACAAAGAGACTTGTAGCATTAGTTTCCTTACTGCTCACAACTGTAGCAAATACTAATCAAAAACCAGGTGAGAAATTGCATCAGAGGTTTAGGTTTTAAGAGGATATAAATGAACAGACAGAACAGTTGAATAAAACATTATCTAGTGGGAGAAAGACTAAATGATCACAACTGTAAGTTCAACATAAAATTTGATAAGTGAAAAAAAAATATGTGCATAATAAACATAAACTCAAACATGTGGAGATTCTTTATTATTTACTTATTACTACTTATTAATTATTAATTAATTTATGCAATTCTCAAGTATCTAGTCCTCCAAAAAAGCTATTTTCCCGCATTATTGTGTCTCAGTTTAACTTAAACTCTTCTGTCAGCACTCATCTGTGGAACACAATGGTATTATCCCCCTCTAGTGGACATGCAACACATTGCATTGCTTCCCAACCCTGCAGTGAGTCTTGCATGAGGTTCAGGTTAGTTTTGCGTGTTACCTTCCTGGTTTTGGCCTTCTTCTCATATGTCTCTGACAGCGGCTTCCTCTTGGTCTGTGTCGTCATTTTGGCGAAGAGATCCTCAAACTCACCAGTATTAATTATGTTGGGCTCCTCTAAAACATTCCACAGTGTGTTGTTACTGCGGGAGAGAAAAAATAAAAAGTGCATATAGCCTCAGTTTTAACCAATTATAATTTCGGTCACATTTACTGAATGTTTTGCTGTTGATTAGGGTCTTGCTGCACATGTCTTGATGTAATGAAAAGGTCGTTCTTGGCTGTGAACTCACTTGTTGTCCTGGATCTGGATTCTGGTCCAGTAAAGAGGCTTCATGGGTCGTGATGGCTCCACTGGTAGCTTCCTGGGAGGTTTATCAACTATGAGACCCCCACCTGGAGGAGGAGGTGGTGGGGGAGCTAAGCCTGGTGTGGATGGAGGAGGCGGAGGTGGAGGTGGTGGTGGCGGTGGTGGTGGAGGGCCGTTTGACGGCTGCATGTGGTTTTGGGGTGCAGACAAACATGGCGGAGGTGGAGGAAGAGGCAGACTGGTTGTTTTATTGGGAAATGTTGTCTGAGGTGGAGCAGGTGGTTGTTCTGATAGAGGCCGCGTGTCTCCAGAAGGACAAGGAAGGTCATGTGATGAGTATGAAGACAGAGTATCATCTCTCTGACTGGCCAGGTTGAGGTTGATGGAGGCCAGGTCCAATTTTTTGGGGGTCATCTTCTGCTGCTGAGGGCTGGTGAACGTACCTTCTCCGTCCTCAGGAGTTTTAACAAATGTCTCTCTGTCCGTCTGGACGCAGACTGTGCGGAAGGATTTGGGTAAAAAGTCGTCTCCTGTTGATACAGCAACATCTTTGAGTTCGCCATGACGGCAAGTTCCAGCCTGGGAGAGTTTAGCCTGCAGCTGGGCCACAGTGAACTCCAGACGGGCGACATTGTCCTCGTTTTCCACCCTGAGTCTGGAGAATTCCTGACCATAGTCCTCCTGAAAACAATAATATGTGCTAGAATTAGCTCCATTTTGTGACTCTGACTGTATTATTATTACATTTAAGTCACAGAACTAAGCAACTGCTCATCTGTAATAAACTGTAAATCTTTAGTGATCTGGTTTTTTGTTTTGTTTTGCTTTGGTTTTTTTGTTTTTGTAATTATTTACTATGTCTTAGGTGTTGGAATCTACAAACATCTTCTTTCGTGTATCAGTAGTTTCTGGTTCACTTTGATTTCTTCATTTTAATTCTAAATTTTTCTGAATGTGCTGACAGAAAAAGCTCAAACTACACCAAATTTTATAATAATAATAATAATAATAATAATAATAATAATATTGTTCATTCATTTGGAAGGTGGATTTATTTCAGTCTTTGTGCTAAGCTAGGCTAACTATTTGCTGGTTTGGCTTCATATTAGCAGCTTCACAGTAAGAGAGTGGCATCAATTTGCTCCTGTAACTCTCAGCAAGACAAACAAAAAGTAAATCAGAGTTGTTTGTACATAAGTTGGGTGACATCCTGTAACATCCAGGATCAAACAGCTCACAGTTTCCCTTCATACTGACCTGCAGCTTCTCCAGCTCCTCCTTGCATTCTCTCTTCAGCTGCAGCAGAGCAGCCTGGTGCTCTGAGAGGAATCAGCAGAAGAAGAATGAGACAGAACTTTTTTTTACAGCTTTGTGTTCTTTCTTGTTTAACAACAGATGTTCATTATTACAGCTGTGGTGCCTGAGAGAGCTTTCTTGTCCGTGATGAGTAAATTAATGATGTGGCAGGGTACAAGCTGAAGATGAAAAACTTACAACAACCATGAGGCATTTTAGATCTGTAACTAATGTTGCATAACAAATCAAATTCATATTTTACCACCGCAGGAGGCTGAGGGCTGTTTAATGATGTTCTGTACTCTACCAGATGATGGCAGCACAACCACTCACTGGCATCTTAGACAAACTATGTAACAAAAGTTAGAAAATGTATTTATTGTCACCTTCCTGCCAGTATTACTGAGTATGAACAGGAGGTGCATTTTCAGCACAAAGAGTGTGTACACAATGAACGCTCAGCTTTAATCCTGCTCAAACAACATTTTCATAGTAAAGGAGGGATCACTTTAATGATGAGAACTCCCACTCCCACTGACACACCAGAGAAAACAGGATGACTTTTATGCCTAAGAAAAGCAATGACTGACATTTAAAGTCTGTATCAGCTTTGTCTTGTTTTCTAAAAAAGTTGGATTTGTGTAATTGTGTCTTATGTATTATGCACTAATGTGAGACTGTGCAAAAAATAAGTTTAAAGACACTGTGTGAAATTTTTCTGAGTTGAAAGTTTCAGTTTTTCTAGTGGCAAACACTAAGTGGCCAGTTTATTAGGCACAGCAGTACAATTTAATTCTATCCAAAACAAAAGCTCATCTATGAAGTCTTATTTTATGACTTATGCTTTCAGTTTTTTTCCTATGTTTTAGAGGGATTAATTCAATTATATATTTAAGCATAAAGGTCATAGTTTATTGTGGTGTTGCACAGGATAACAAAAAGTTGTAAGAACACAATATAATAAAAGAACCGCAAACTTCGATGTGACCTTTAGACAATTTGACCAAACACTGAACATCCTAAACTTTGCTAAGGCAGAATTTATGGCAGAGCTGTACAGATGTACCTAATAAAGTGGCCACTGAGTGTAAATTTATGTAGCAACATGCAGTCCCTCAATCCTGCCACTGAGTGGCAGCAGAGAAGAGGAATTTTAAATTTTGCACCATGCGTCTCCAGGCAAAAAAGAAGTAATTTTCAAAATTATCTTTATAATATCTGTGATTTGCTGAAAGCCACCACAGTCTGCGTCACACGTGAATCATGTAAATTCTTGTCACAAAGTGAGAGAGGTGCCTGAGTCTGACAGAATGGTTCACTGTAACAACACACACACACTCTGGGTGGAGTTGTGTTTACATCCACCACATAATATCAGAGCAAACACTCCGACTCCTCCTGCTGCTTTGTCTCAAATTAAGATCCATCATGAACACTCGGAACACAGTGTTTCAGATAATTAATCTTCGGACTTTTATTATCATCGAACAGGCTGGTGACATCATCATAAAAGTCATTTGGTGCATTCCTTGTAGCACAATTTCTGTTTGCTGTCCTGAAGATCCTGACTTTTCTTCAAGAGCTCAGAAACACAAATGTTACACTCTTTTATCATTTTATACTTTTTCTTATTTTTGTAAAATTTGGAGCTGATGACACGTGCACTGCAAAAAGTGACACGTTAATGCTGTTTGGCGTCTCATGGAATATAAGAGATAGATTTTAATATGCTTTTATCTGAGATGCTGTCAGTAAGTCCCATTTAGTTAGTAAAAGTAACATCACTATGCAAGATAACATGCCTTGCTTTTCTTACTCTGTGCATGTCTTTTTGACAAGCAAAGGAATAGACAGTCATTCATTCATTAATAGTACATGTGACATTAAAAATAAAATATTTTCTTGCTTACTTTAAAAAGAAATATTGTGCTCATGTCTGTATTTCTGTCATATTTGTCACCTTCTTCACATGTGTGAACTTACAATGTAGCAAAGAGAAGAGTTTCCACTCCAATACTTTTCTATTTGATTGAGGCTAAAGGAAATAAAAACTGTTAATTTGTTCAGTTATTTACTTTATATTTATACATACAGTATTGGAGTCTACACAACTTAAAACAGCGAGGTTGGTGAAGCCAGTGTCACAAAGTCACAAGAATTCATTTCAGTGCACAGAATGTTTTACATAGGGCCCGACCGATATGGGATTTTTGGAGCTGATGCCAAAACCAATAACTGGGAGTCAGACAATTTCAATATCCTATGTGTATGATATTGCACATTTATAATATCCACTGAATGTGGTTATCAAATACTTGTGACAAAGACATGTTATCTTATATCTTGACAAACTTTATTCCAAACTTAGTGCACTGAACAGTAAAAACTTAACTTTTTAATTATTAAATAAGGAGCTACAAACTACATAATTACGCTATTTAAAATCACTAGTCCAAGCATTTTTTCCTGGCTTTTAAACCGTTTTAACATTGGCACATAATGGAGAACCACATGCCAATACTGAAACATCTGTGAAATCCCAATATCAGCCAATAATATCCGCCAACCGATATATCCTTTGTTTTAAATATGAATCATTCAAACATGAGAGCGTATAATGTGTGTATAATACCTGCTTCAGTGTACTTCAGCCCAACTTTTTCCTCTTTCAGAGGTGGCCAGATGGCTTGAAGACGACCAGGCGTCCTTTCTTCTCCCTCTCCGGGGGTGGATGCTTCTGACTAGAAGGAAAACAAGAGTTTGACAACAGATTCAGTCATAAACAGGGCATCTAAATCTTCACATACAGGAAAATATTCTAATACTGGCTCTAGTAAAACTTCTTACATCCTACAAACAAAGAAATAAGAAGTAATGATTCTATGTTTGATGTTTGATGGTAATTCATACACTATTGGACGAGTCTTTTTTCTCTGGTGTCCTACTGGATGTCCTCTCAAAAAGCGCTCTGAGCACATCTTTTTCCGCTCTTATCTTCTTCCTCACTGCCTCTAGGTCCACCTTCTCTGCTGGGTCCTTCTTCAGAGGCTTTGGGGTGAAAAAAGCTTTGAAGGCGTCAAATGCTGCCTCCGCACTGGACACAGGAGTTTTCGGGGACTCAAGTGAAACATCTGCCTCCTCCTCTGTTTCAGGTTCCTCACTCTCGTTTTTCTCACTGGTGTCGTCCAGGGTTTTCTCCGCTTCCATCTCCTCTTTCTCCTCTTCCTCATCTTCTTTCTTCTCCCGATTCAGGAGCTGGGAGATCTGGTCCAGGAAGCCGGCCTGAGCTTTAGCATCCCCTTGCTTCTCAGAGAGAGAATGAAACAGAGGTTTGATCTGAGCCACAGTGTCATGCTCAGGCCCGACTACCCCCTTCCTCAGGACCCTCAGGCCGCTGAAGAGGGCCGGGAGCTGGATCTGCTTGTCCGTGGGGGAGTTCGGAGAGAAGGTGGCTCTGCTGAAGGTGGATCCAGACAGAGGGTGATCGGCTATGGCTGCAGATGTTATGGAAATATTCGCTCTGTCTTTAGGGCTGGAAGGGTGGTCTGAAGAGTCTGGAAATACATCTTTCCTTTCTTCTTTGTCTCTCTCCTCCTCTGAATCTCTCCTTTCCTCTTCATCAACATTTTTAAAGCAATCTCCAGGGCCTCCAGTTTCTGTCAGTTCAAGCTCTTCTTCTGCTGGTTCGAACTTAGATTCCTCAGGTTGAAAGCCCACGTCTGACTCAGATGCACCTGTGACAAAATCGTCACGGAAATGAACATGTTTGTCATTCTTGTCTCTCACTCTCTTGTTGTCTCCTTTAGTCTCATCCTGCTCGACACCAATCAGTGCATCACAATCACAATCTGTACTTGTGCAGTCAGATGAAATGTGTTGACATTTTTCTTTGGCTTCCTTCAAAGGACATTCATCCACTGATATGTTACAACCCTCCGTGGTGCAACCATTAACTTTGTCCCAGTGTTGCTCCTGCATCTTATTCTGCTGATTTGTTGCAAAGGTCTGTTTCTCTGAGTCATTTGCAGCATTTACAGCTTTGCTTTGCTGCTCTGTTGGGCTGACATTATTCCTCCCCTCCTCTGTCATGTCTGACTCATTTCCTGCCTCTCTTCTGGTTATATGTACCACTAAGTTAGAGTTCATCTTCTCTCCTTCACGAGGCAAGATAACACATGATACAGACTCTCTGCTGTTTTCCAGAGCATCTTCAATAATCATATTTCCGTTATTCTTTATGTTAAAGCTCAGCACAGTGTCTCTTTGCAACATGTCTTCATTCTGCTCCTCCGAGAGGATCCTGAAATATTTTAGGATGGCTTTTTGCCCCTCCATCCTGAGTCACTCATAAAGAAAGTTGCTAAGTTTTCCAGAATGATTGCTACACGAAGTTCTTGAAAAGTTTTTCCCAAAACATCGACATTGTGGTAACTATTTCAGCTGCTCCTATCTGAGACTTAAGTGCCACATTGTGCGCTGTAAGATTAAAAAAGTGCAAGTTTCGGCGTCTGTTTGGCATGCAGTCATTTGTTTAAGTGGCTATAGGATCATGCAACTGCCACTTGTCACAATGTTTAGGTAAAAAAAGTCTTAAAATTGCTTGTAAATATCAGACCTGTTTCCGCTCCAGTTTGTTGAAAAGAAATACATTTATCCTTTTCTGCAACAGCACTTTCTTTATGTCTTACCAGAGAACTAAATTTCCAAACCTAAAAGTAGAAACAGTTGTTAGTTCCTCAGGCAAACCAATAACAGGAGAAAAATCCACAGAGTAATGGAAAAGTAAAGGCCGGCTCCACGTCTCTGCATGATACAGTGACTCAGCTTAACCACAGTTTAAGTCAGATCCAAGCTCTGCCTCCTTCTCTCTCTGGCTCCTCTACGTTCGCTGCAGCAGTTTGCCGAGCTGCATCTTGGACGTCAGCCTGCAGATTGTCATACTGTAATCGGAAGCAGATGGTGACTTCAGCCACTGTTTCTGACAACACCCTGACAGATCCGTGAGCCAAGGCGAGGGAAGTCATCCACAACAGATGGAGGGACACCACACCCAAAGCTGAAGGAGGGTAAATGTGACTGCCTGGGATCACTTGTTAAACGTTGGTCTGTAAATCCACAGTGACAGGGAGGTCTCTCAGCTCCCCTGCAGGTACTGAACAACACACAGTTAATCTGAGCGTCTTAGCGAGTCTAACCCCACCTACACTCAACTGTTAATCAGCCCACATTACATCTAAAATATACAGCGTGGGTGGATGGAGAAGTTTTCACAGCTTATTAAATGTGAAATTAAAAATATTTTTTTAGTGACAGTTTTATTGGCTTAAAATTGATGTTCCTTTTATTATTTTTTATCTAATGTATTTTACCAACAAACTTGTCGGGTTTTTGTAGTTTAAAACAAATAGATTAAAAAGATTTCAAAATAAAGTTAAAAATTTCATCATATTCCAATTGGTGACAAACAGATACGTATATAATATATAAATGAGGAAATGTTTGGTTATAAAAAGTGCAGCAATGACTAAATACTAACTCCTCAAAACAAGTGTACAAATTATAAACAATACATAAATGAAACAAAACACAATCAAGAATGAGATGCTGATCCAAAATGATTTTTTTTAAAAAACAGCTCTATCTTGACATATTACGTAATAAAAAAAATGATAAAAAGTCAAATTATTTAAAAATAACTAGACAAACAAACATTGTAAAGCAATACAGCCACGAGAAAACAGTCAACATACTGTAAGAGTAGCTAACAAATCCCTTTCACAATGTTTACAAAGTAAATAAATACATAAAAAGAACAACAACAACAACAACAACAACAAATGCTATGATGCAGTGCACAACTGGAAAATAAAACCTGGTTAAATAACAACAAACAAAAAATATAGCCTATTTAAAAAAAACAAAAACAAAAACAAACAGATTTTAAATACATAAAATGACCACATATGGTATGGTAGGTACAATAATAAAAACAAACAAACATATATATATATATATATATATATATATATATATATATAAATATGAC
>JAQLOL010000010.1:19812385-19825920 GCA_029783665.1 Naso thynnoides | reverse complement strand
CTTTGTTTTCCACTGATGTCCATTAAGCTGAAAGTCTGACAGTATTATTGCTTAAGGATGTTAATATTTATATACACATTAATATTATTAACTCATACGTTTTCCTCTGAAAGTTTGGCTTAATGTTAGTGGCAGGCGGGACCCTCTACTTAACAGCTCCTACTATTTGTGATGCCACTGACCCACGCCTCTCAGATTCTACTGTCACAAAGGCATCCTGGTTATCTGATGACAACAGCGATTTGAGAGGGTGGGGGCTTCCCCTGAGGTCAGTATAGCCTTGTTATCAAACCTCACTGGTGAGAGAAACATGTGGCCACAGGAAGCCCGAAATTAAGACTGCTAATTGAAATTTATGACAATACAACGTGCTGATCTTTATGGTATGAGCCTATGCACAACTTTGATGTATTTTGTGGAGACGAGAATCTTAATTGTTTTATTCAGTTAATCAGCAGTTGCTATTGTCGCATTGTTTTTATGTCAAATCAGGGCAAAACTCAATAAAATCTGCAGCTGTTTTGGTTTTCAATTTTTTTTTAATGAGCCAGATATTTATGCAAAATTGATACATAACTTTAAATGGCTAAAAGTTCAAAGTATCCTGTTACTGGATATGACTGTCAGGTGGTGACAGAGGTCCAGACATTGTGATTCAGTTTCAGCTCAGATGCAGTCACACCTTGCTGTTGATTTGTAATGTTGGGAAAGCTGGCAGCGATGAGAGCTTCTCTGTCAAAGAAAACAGCAATGAAAAGCAACTGAGAGGATGGAAATGTTACACTTTGACTGCAAGATGAAAACACGAGTCAGTCCCATCTATAACCCCGTAGACCTCCACTGAAGCTTCCCCTCTACCCCCGTCGTAAGATACATGTTTTTGAATTAATGGTAAAAAGTCAGTACATTGGAATCCGTAGCTAAATGCCTGTAAAGTAATTCTTTGGACAGCTCAGTAAATCTCCTTAGATTTCACATTGAAGGAAAATGACAGAAATCTTGTCTGTTGGCATTCTTCAGTAAATGTGTGCAAATGATCATTAAACTATTTATCTTGGGACTTATCTTCAGAAAACAATCCTTTGGCTTGTACTCCCAGACGCTGAAACAGCATTTTTTTGACTTTAATTTATGCACAAATCAGAAAATCTGCAAGTCATTTACTCAGTCTGCTAACTGCAGTGTTGAGTGTAAGACCATTTTGATAATTGCAGTGCCATCAGATAATGATGTGCAGTCACCCATTTTATTTGTTGTATTGTTACTTATTGATTGTGCTGCTGTGCGAAACAACGTTATATGACACAAGAAGAAATATTAACTTCCCTCTTCACTGAAATTACTTTTGAATACATTGTCATTGTCACGTGGATACCTTGTTCACAGGTGAATGCCATGATTCACTGGAAAGCAACTGTTCCAATCATAATTTAGCAGCAACAACTGGGCATGCTGCTTCCAGCAATCCTCGAATTCAAGTTTGAGCATTTTTTTTTAACAGTTGGTAAATGCTTGGGTTAGAGTATTACATGGTATGGTTGTGAAAACTTATTGTTACACCCCTAGTACTGGACTACATGGTTGTATTTCTAAGTGTGGCAGAGGACAGAGCCTCTGCAGACATAAACACTGCTACACACTTCTAGTGATGGTTGAGGGGGATTATTTTCAAATGAGTACATTGTTTTTGGGGGCAAATCCTACTCATTCTGCAGTAAAGAGGAGTGAAAAAAGATGTTTTTTGTCACTGTATCAATATGTTAGAGCAGTATGCTTCTGTTTGCTAGTAGACGGATGGGATTTTGGTCCAATGTGACATTTTTACTGATGGGGTTCCAGAATAATGGGCCTTCTGAACAACAGGTGGGCAGTTCACCTGCTGAAAGACAAAAGTTAGCATATCATAAATTGGTTTTTGGTTAACCAATCACATTTCTACAAAAGCCCTTTTCACAACTCTGCTAGTCAAGCTATTTACCTACAGTGTATCGAGGGAGAAAGTGGCATTTTAATCAGAGTCTTGAGTCCAGGATGCTACTAGCTAAATGATATTTGGAGTCTGGTCCTGATATCTGAATTCATTGTAACGCTAGCAGCTCTGTCCTGCCCTCTGCTAAATTTGGGTAAATGTATACTCCAGAATTATCCAAGATAATGTTACTTGAGGCAGTGTTATGTTTACCAAACACATGGGATAGTCATCATCCTGAGAGTCTTTTCTGATGTTGCATTTAAAATGAGAATATTGTGAAGTATGAACAAGTAGCAAAACGGCAAAATGATGTTATGTTAAAATTAGATGTAATTAGTTGTAAGAGTAGAGTTAGCTGGACACATTTAAAAACTTCTGACAACCTTTGTAATCAACTAATGCAAGCAATGCTAATTTAGCTAGCCAGTTAGCTTAATTGGTAAGCATGCTACAGCTGGTAAATCTTACGAACTGTTGTAATTTAGGATGACTAATTAGACTGTGTCATAAATCTATTTTTGTTAACTTCTGTTAAATCAAAAATGAACTGTTTTTAAAATTACTGAGAATTTGGTATCGTAAAAATCCCTCCATTATCAGTGTAAACTGTGCTGTGTGGGATTGGGAAGAGTACTTTTGAAATGTAATAGGTACTAATGTAATATGTAAGGTAACTATTTCAATTAGCCTACTTAATCAAAGCAATTTAACTAATTGCATTTGATTACTTTTCTAAATTTCTAACAGATGTTTTCATCTTTTAACCATTTTCAAATGTTTAAACCAGGCAGTGTTGATGGCAGACATGGAGCACTGCAAATTCAAACAAGAGAAAAATCAAAAGCATCACAATAGCATCAAACTTTATTTAAGGGCCTTGACTAGAAATGGCAAATGAAGACATTGTGCACATCAAAACATGCAGAGCAACAAAATTAACATGTAGCCTACACTTTTTACAGAAAATATTCAGATGTAATGCCCTTAGTTATCATTAACATTTTCAAAAGTATCTGTAATCTAACTACACAGTTCTTAGTAACAGTAACTGATTACAATTACATTTATTTTGCCATTAAATTACCTAATTTTGTTATATGTAACTAGTTACTCCCCCACAGTGGTGCTGTGTGACAATGAAAGCCTGACAGGCTAAGATGAAGTTACTTACTGGGCAAAGCTAAAGGTCAACATTTGAAAAAACCCCCAACTTTTTAGAGTTGTGACTTTCTGTCTGCAAAGAGTTTAAATGTAATTTAACTTAAGTTGTCCAGGTGAGCTTCCGTTACACCTTTTTAAACCAGGTGATTGAGACTTGCAGTCCACGAGCTCTTCTAGGCTTATTTGGAGTTTATGTTGTTCTGGAAGCCTTCTGCATACCAAAGTGAGGACTCTGGGGGTTTAAATTTAGCCTTTTTAAAGATGATGCTTCCACAGCACTTACGGCTCTGCCCCGTTGGCACTGACATGCACCAGGGGCAACGCTTGAGTCAGGGCAGCACAAAACCAGTAACACTTTAACACCATTTTTATAGGGATAAAGTAACGTTTAGAAATGAAATACTTGATACCACACAGTCATATACAGCATTTTGTAAAACTCAATATGTCAAAGTAATGGCTAGTGGCACTGAGCTTTTAAGTGGTGCACAGCGAGTGTTGCACTAAATCTATGAGGGTATTAAATAAATGAATGTGGTATAACTTAGAAGGTTTCTGGCGTATTGACACTAACAGATGTGATTGTCATTTCAGATTATTGGTTGAAAACTTCTGATTTATTTTTTCAACAGATGGCATTGTTGTTAACCACATACAGTACATTGAATAACTGTGTGAAACATGTAGATTTCCATAGGAGGGCATTTTGTAGGTATTCACCTGTGGCAATCTGTAGTCGAGTGGTAGACAGTCATTTTTCAAACAGTTTAAGAGGGCATGTCGTAGATTTTGGAAGCCAATGCCAAGTGATGAAGAGTGAAAGCTTATAAATGATTTTATTTGTGGAAGTGATGACAACTGTGGAGGCAAGCATTAGTTAAGGAAGACCCGTGTCGGACCCACCCTAAAACCTGCAGTTGGTAACTTTTGGGTAAATATCAATAACTTTATGTTTTCTATTTGGAAAAAAATGTCATAATACCCATAGACAGCTATAAGTGATGTGGCCTAAGAGTATTGGGAGATCTCTGTGTTTTCCCATGCCTCTGTGTTCAGGAATGATAAAAATCCCATCACTTCAGTTCTGTCTTCTTAATCAGTGATGCTCTCTGTACTCTCTGTCCTAATTGGTCAATCTGCGTAGCGCCTCTTAGCAACAGGTGACCTTGGTACGAGCTGATTAACTATTTGTGCCTCACGCTTTGACTCACCTCTGCCGACAACAGTGTCTGCAAGTGACACCGTCAGTCGGCTCAAGCTCGAGCTGGGATGGACCAGTTACTCCGCTGCAACTTTCCCTGCAACTGTTTCATCTCAGATCAAACTGGACTTAAAAGAAAGAACTGCAACTTTAACCATCAAAGCCATTTTTCAAATAAGTAAAACCACTGATTTGAAAGAGCATGGTGGCTCAGCAGTTAGCACTTTCTCCACAGAGAATTAATTTCTCTACATTGTACCAAGTATGAATGTATATCATAAAGACATCTTCATGGTTTCATAATGACATAGTGCAAAGTTGAAACTTGCACTAAAATATTGAGGAAAGGGCAGAAAATAAAACCATCAGGGCTTAATGGGTTTATAATGATGTCGTTAGACGATCCAGTTTCCTATGCTAATTGGGGAATTAGTGAACAGTGGATTTTATTTTATTTTTTTTTACTTGAACTTAACGTTTCGTTTCCCAACAGATAACATTTAAGGAAAACAAAAAGTTAAATTTAATGAACAGTCTTACATCAGTCTTAATTTCTAGCTTTTCTTAGGCTTGAATCACATAAGATGACGTTCATAAGGAGTTTTCCCAGTTGTCATTGCTTAAAAGTTTGACTTTATAGTTCAAATTTGAGGCAGCAGCTGACAAAATTCACTTCATCTCAAGAGACCATTTAGTAGAACATAAAATTCAATAACTAAAGTTATTGGTAATATTGTTCAGTATGACTCATCATAAAAATATTGCCCCCAAAACTTTCTAAAAATAGTTTAATATCAACAAGTCGAATAAATTGACAGCTATGCTGACTTTACGCAGATCATTTTCAGCTTCTGATTTGAATGTGAAAATAAATTCAGAGGCATCATTCAAGTGTATTGCAGCATTTACGATACTGATGCCCTTGCAAAGATGCCTCTTCAATGAGAGCTGGAAAGGGAGACAGAGCAAGAGAGAGAGACACCTCAGGTGAACCTCCCTCAGCCTGATTCAAATTGAATGGGAAGGATTTCCTCTGTATTGATTGCGCAGGCAGTAATGGCAGAGCAGCAGTGAATTTTTTGGCAGCTTCGGCGCTCTCCAGTCATCAGTACTGAAGGACAGCGAGTCTGCTGCCATCTCCATTATTTACACATCCTTGATGTAAAGGTGGCAGCACTTTACGTCACTGACTCTTCTTACTTTTAATTCGTAAATGTGATTGGTTTGACCGTGGCGGCCCTCTTTACTTAAATAACAGACTAATTTGTCATTTAAGCTGACATTTCTGACATTACTTGTGTAAATATTTCATGCAGGATGAGCTTCTTTGGAGTTGCATGAAGATGTATGTGAATTTGCTGAAAGATTTCCTCAAAACTAGTTTGTATTATATTGTTTTTTGAAAAGACTAAGAATTTTAAGTAAATGCTGACACATTTATATTAGGCCAAAATTAACATTAGGTTGAAAAAGAAAGAAGGGGAGAGTTTTATTCACTTTTGGCTGCACTTGCTTTGCGTAAAGCTCCGCATCCTTCAGTTGTTTTCCAGAGAGAAGGCTGATTTAACTTTGTATTATTGTGTGTCTTCAACCTTGAACTGATGTGTTATGAAACACACATAAATTATGAAAGTGGTGAGACAAGGCTCTTTTTAGCCAGTGTGTGGCTTTAGGTTTGTCTCATAACCTGCAGTTCCGTGGCATTCACTCTTAAAATCAATATTTAAAACTCAGTAACTGTAAAATAATCCATCAACCTGCAATGTTATGCATATAAATGACCTAATGTTGCATGTATGTCTGTTGGGCCTTCAAATTTTGTTGCTCTTTTGGCCGTGACCTGTTTTACTGCCTAATATATCAAAGGAGCCAAACAGATCTAATTAGCAAAGGTTATGCGATCAAAATCAATACCTTCCTTGAAATGCTGACTTTCAGCACACTAACTAAGCAGATTTGCGTCAAATTAAGTTCATCAAGTTTCACACCCTAACTAAAAATCCTAAATAATTTAACTTGATACTGGCATTTAAGTTCAGCAGGAGCCGGGACGTGTCTGTGTTGGTCTGAGCAGAATTAGCCGTAGCATCGCACTAGCAGCAGCTACGTGAGTCGACTCTCAACCCAAATAATTACCTTCATTAATCAACTGAGGGCTGAAAAAGGTGCAGACTGTGAGCCTCTTATGGCTTTAAGGGTCCCTAAGGTCACTCGGTTCATCTTCATTTAATGCCAACACAGTTCATTTTGTCATCAGCTCTGTGGCTATAAGTTTCATTTTAAGAGCATTTAGCATTGTTGTAGCCTTTATTTATCCACTTTAAGTGTATTTTCTCAGTAAGCTTCGTGTTGTGTTTAATGGGATCCTATGGACAATGTTTTCTGCCAAAGTTTGACTAGTCTTGGTTGTTTCAATTGAGAAATGTTTGCATTTCTTTTTCTTGTCTTTGTGCTCTGTGGGTGGGCCTTAATTAGAAAAAAAGGAGGGGTCACTGACTTCTGTGCACCAGTCAGGGTTTGGCAACATTTGAATCAATTTAATGACGAGTGAGTTTTGTGGTCACTGTAGATTAAATCTGCTCAAACCAGTTGTGTTAAAACTGATATTTTTATTTCCTTAAATTCCAAAAAAAGATTGTTTTTTAATCACTTGTAAACCCAAGTTTTAATGATCGCCATACATCAAATTGAGTTACTGGTATCGTTTAAAGTTGGGGTAGACTTTCTAGTCTTGAAATCAAGCTAGCATGAGACTCTTAAGGGAGCAACTCCATTTCCTTCTCCCTTCCCTGGTTTTGCTCCGTAGCTCCGCCCTTCACCTGACTCACATTTTATTTTGTTTGCTGTCGCTCTCTTCTAGATAATTGTGTTGATATGTCAGTCTTCCTTTTTTGGGTTGCTTTGTCATGTTTGCAGTTGTTGCTGAAGCTGAATGGACAACTTTTCCTTCTTGTTGTTACCATTGTATCAAGTTTTCACTAGATAAGTGGACGCAAACACACATTGACCTTTGTAGAGCAGCCAATAGGATCACGCATTCTCTGAATTGACTGACCCATTAATTGGCCGAACAGTGCCTGTCGCAGTCTTCATTTTCTAAAGCCTGAATACAGAGTCGAGTTGGGGTGTAGTCTAGTGTTCTCTTAGACCACCTGAATTACAAAATGCTGAAAGGTTATCAGGGAATTTTTGCCCAGTGACCCCAAAAATAGACTGCTGACCTGTTTTCACATTTTCTTTAAGATGGAACTTTCGGTTGTTTTGACATCAGGGAAACATGATTTTAATCATCATTTTGCAAACAAGTCACTCATGTTTAGTTTTTTCAGTTACCTTATCAACCTCCAAAAAATGCTATTTTCTATTTGCCATGCGCATCCAACCGTGGCAGCTGCTATTTAGAAATGATATCATGTAGCTGATGGATCTAGAAACCATTTCCAGCCTTTGCGGGGAAGGAGTTTACATTTGTCACCGACTGATGTATTGTGCAACACTTAAATGCTCATTGAATTTAAATTGTGTCACATACTCGATTGACCTGCAACTGTTCAGTCTGTCTGAGGAATGAAAATTTGACTTTTGTGAAATCTATTCAGGAAAAGCTGAATATATGCTGTCCTCTGTGTAGCATTCGAGCTAAAATCGAGTAAAGTTTGACACACACAGAACTGACAGGGTGGAGAGTAAAACGACTGCAGGTCTCAGTCAGGAGTTGAGAAATTTGGGGGGAAAAAGAAGGCTCAGTTTGGCTTCAGGTGAATGTCCTCACTTCACCTCATTTCTCCACACACACATACACTGTGTCTACTTCATCAAACAAAATGATGGACTTCGCCTCTTTGTCCCTGACTGGCGGCCCCCCATTTTCTCTGCACTCCTGCAGAGGTGGACACCTCGGCCTTGCACGCATCGAGGCCTCTATTATTTGAAGCCGCTCTGAAGCAATATACATACAAACTAAGCCAAGAAAATCCAATTTGTTAAAGGAACACCACATAAATCTTGGGGTCCGTGATCCATGGCGGTGTACTGTGGTGCAAAACTTGCCTCTCTGTGGATTTTTATTACTTTTTTAATATAGACAGCTCAACTGCATGGTGCATTATTTAATTTGACCCATGATGTCATCTCTGACTTGCGGAACACACACTTATGCACACCTACACACATTCTGTGCGCTCATATGTCTGCACATGATGCTTTACAGTGATAGTATGATGTTTAAATGCATTAGAGACAAATCCGTGTGTGACTCCTGAGGTCAGACAGAGGACTGAACTGAAAGGTCTTTTTTTAAAAAAATATTTAAAGGTTCTCTCAGGCTTTGATCACTTGCAAAATTTTATATTTTTGTCATGCAATTTTGCTTTTTGTCAAGATGTAGTTGTAGATGAAAACATGACAAAATTAAGTGGACATATTGGAATTAACATGATGCAAATGATTTATCATTTTCTACATATGGTGGCAAAAAATCATGTTTTAAAAGCACAGGTAGTATAATGAGACTTTAGCTGTATATTTGTGTTGGACTATTTTTCTCATGCTTGCAGTTTACTAAATAGTCTAGTTGTTTGCAAGTCTGTCCTTAAATATGTAAACAATGCAGGGAGGACATTTGTCTTGAGTGATTCCCCAAAATTTATTTTTATGGAGGCAAGTGAAAATCTGCCGGCTTGAGCTGAGCCTATCCTGGAAAAAAAATAAACAACAAAAACACTACCTGAGGCTTTGCCATCTCTGACAGGACTACTTACATCCTCTGTTCTCAATAGCAGTGCCTTAAGTGTCTCATTTGGATTCAGGAAAAAGTAACACACATTGTTCTTTTATGTCCTTTGTTAAGGTATGTGAGTGACATGCAATGGGCTTTGATAATATAAAATAAGAATGAATATTTGACACAGAATTAGCTGAATCCTGTCATTTCCTGCTGAGGTTAAAACATCATTGTCTTTGCACTCTGATGCTAAGTAGCTGCTTCGTTGAAAGATGTGAATACTGTCTCATTCATTTAAACAACTCATTTATAAGTACCTGTACTCATATTTAACTCAGTTATGAAGGAAAGCAATGTGAGTTTTGAAGAAAAATGAATGGACACATGTTCCAGTGAAACTGCTACTGCTGCGCGGATAAACTTAATGCCGTGCCAATGGCTTGAAGTGAATCTGTCTGTCTGTCTCCTACTCTTCCTCCAATCTCCATCACTCTCTCTGAAGAAACACATAACTGAGTACAATTTAATAGTTTCATTTAGAAGAGCTTCTGGTAACAATATAGAATTAGATTATTGCATGAAAAGATATTTCCTATATTTATTCAGTGACCAATATAGTAACAGTGAAAATCTTTTATCCACTTTGTGACGTGGGAGGTTCTTTCTTTTAGTCTTGAATGCCTTTTATTCTGCTGTCCTACATATGAATGATCCTTACTGTTATGCCCCATAAAATGCCTCTTTTGAATGTATAAGGTCAGCTGTTTTCACGGCATTTATTCTTTTCTTACAGATAACACTTCACTACGCATTGATCCCATGTAACTCAGGTTTTCTGATCAAGTTGAGCATCCACCAAACAACTAGAACAAATATTATTTATCACATGTATGAAGTTGAATTTTCAAGGCAATGCAGGAATGTAGACTCAATGTTTACTGGAGCAAATAGAAATAGAAATCTGTATTGTATTTGTCTCTGTTTGTGTTTTATGAAGTAGCTGCAGGTGCAACCACTGTGGCCGACTGTATTGACTTTGTATCAGATTGGATTAATAGTCTGAGCGGCGACAGACTGGAGCCAAATCTGCTGTAGCTTGGACATGCACAAGAAATACTGTGTTTGTGGAAAATGTGACTGTAGAGCTAAAATGCTATGAAGACCATTTCTCCACCCCCCGCCCCTCCGTCTCTCTCCCTCCTATCCTCATTTGTTTGTTTTGTTCTGTTTTTCGCTGCAGCTGCTGTCAGATTCTCCGCTGACTTCAATCATTTTTCACACTGTCACTATTCCTGATATTTCTTTTAGCTCTACAAGGTTTTCTGGAAAATGTCTTTAAATTTTTGCAGGCATCTGTACCAAACAAAGATTTTTTTTTTTTTAGTTTATAGTATATGATGTGTAGGCCAGCTCAACCGAGCAGCACCACAGTATTTGAATGAAATTATATTTTCACACACATTTCACTTTTAACATATAATGTGCCTTCCTGCAATTAAAAAACGGCAGTAGGTCATATCTTGATTGCAATTAATTTTGGATTAATTGTGCATCCTTAGTGAGGTAGAAACTTGGTTAATGATGACCTAATTATAGCCAGGTGCTAATTGTTGACACATCTCCCTAAAATTCTTGGCTATTGGCATATTAAGAAACTAAGTTTATTTCTCTTTTGACACAAACATTTTAGAAAATGGTGCTCTGATAGGCAGCAACATCGGCCTTTATCAAGCTCATCATGTTGAAGTTCTCACACATCTACACTGCCTTATCTGCTTTGGTCTCCATGTTGTTAGCTAAGCTTCACTAAAACACGTAGCTCAACCTGTACTTAGCACCCTGCCTGACATTTATGAGAAACACGACGCTCGAGCAGTCAGAGCAATTTACAGAGACTACACACTGAGACCGTGTGAACAAGGAGACAAACGTGCTGGAAGTTTCTTACTTCCCTTCAGTTTCTAGACCCCCTCTGTTTTTTTGTCCTTCCCAAAGTCTGCCTACTGATCTCCACTGAGCATGTGCAAAGCATGCGTGTCAAAATAGCCGCGCTGAGGGATTGAACAGATTCACCTTTTCTCAAGTTCACATTGGTGGCAGCGCCGGCTGAGTTGTGGGAGTTTATTTGGCACACCAGAGCATCTGTAGTTCTCGGGTTTCGGTTGGTGGATGCATCAGGCCACACGCACATGCATACGCGTGCACACATACACACACCTGTTGCTGTCTGTTAAGACACACAGAGACTGGCTGCTTGGTGGAGCAAGTAAATGAAGGGCAAACAATAGGCGAGAAGAGTGGGAGACACAGAGGGTCTGTTGAGGAGCGGAGACACCATCAAGCTGAAGATTTGAACAGAGTGGCAAACATTCTTTTTTTTGCTGTCTAAGTGCCAAACATGCAGGATCCAGAGGGAAATACAGGACCAGTGGAGGCCGGGTGGGGTCCGGCTGGGAGAAGGAAGGGTCAAGTTCCCGCTCTACACTTGGAAGCTGGGTGAATCAGCCACCCAACCCCTCACTTGCCTCCTCCCGCTGCAGGCCAGGGCCCTATACATAGTACTGATGCTGCTCTTTAGCTGTCTAGCAGATGGTCACACTGCTGCTGTGAGGATCACTTTGCCTCAGATTCAACAGATTCTCTGGCCCGGGATCAAGTCAGGGGTCTACAGAGTTAGAAAGTGTCTTGGCTGTGGCAACACATGGATTTTTCATTCATTTCTGAGACCCGATCTTAGCAATTTTTATGCAAGAACACCACTGAGTATCCATTTTTGACATTTAACCCTCCCATAAAGTGTCTCCTGTGGTTGTATTTATTTAAAACGATGTTGGCATCATCTTCCTCCCATTGCTTCACACTGCTCAGATGTCTGAACAGCATCCAGTGTATGTAGTTTTGATCCCTGTGCAACTCTGACCACTTCTGGTTCTGTTGCTGCACTCTCAAAGTTAGCCAAAATCAATTTTTGTGTTTTTCCATGTCGGTGCTGAAAAAATTCAAGTATGCATGAATGTAGCTCTGCTTTAGGTGTAGCATTTTAGTTTTGGATCTGTTTGCTGCTTTTGAGGATTTTTCATGCTCTCAAATAAAACATTTCTTGAAAATGATCACATTCTTGAATAACTGGCCCTAAAAATCACCTGTTGGCTGTTTCATAAGCCTTAAAAAAGGCATGCTGGATACACACATACTCACTGTTGGTCGCGGCTTAAAAAAAGATGCATTTACTCAATTTTAAAGAGGTGACAAGTCTGAGGTCATCCCATGACCAGATTGAGTTTCCCAACAAGCTGTGTATCCTTCATCACACAACTACACAGCAAGCTGCAGCAGTGATTCAGAGTTGACGCTGATGCTTTCTGGGTTTAGTAATCACTTCACTGAAGCCCAAAGTCGAGTCGTGGAGTATTTAGAGTGCTGCCAGCTCGGCCCCTTCCCCATGATTTTCAACTCGACTCAAGAAGATGAATTTTTTAAATGACTGGACAGCATAAACTGACCAAATTATACCTTCAGTGTGGCTGTTGATCAGTCCCAAAGACTTTGATGTGCTCTAATTAGCTGCTGTATAAATCAGTGCAGTCCCTCTTAACCATAATTTGTGTGTTAATCAATTTCAGCCACATCTCTAAAGCAGGAATTACTTCCTCTGTATAGTGAGTTGTTTATTAAACTATTAATATTAGAAAATTATTTGTTCAGTCCTTGAGCTAATCATTTGTAGTGTAACATTTCACAGCAGCAGCTTCATTTTGCTTGATTAATTAATTTATAGTGTGTAATTGTTGGGAGAAGGCAGTTCAGTCAGTACCTTTTTGATTGGGAATGCCTCCCACATATGTAACCCCACACAAAATGGAACATCTCACACTGAATATGAAACAAGGCCTCCTACAACGTCTGTTTGAACTTTTACATCTGCTGAAAGAGGAGGAAAAAAACCTGTTGTAATTCCCTGAAAATTTGTTCTGAATTTTGCGTGACACCTTTTCTCCCGTTTCCGTTTTATATTTCCATCTGGGCAGCAGTTTGAAATCACAAATCAGAAACACAATTTTCTCAATATTGTTGGATAGAGGAGAAGGTAGTGAGGGCGAATACAGAAAAACAGCTGCTGCCTTCAAAAAACAGAAAACCCTCTTTAATGTTTTTCCTCACGCAAGACTCTCACCATGCAGGGGACTTTCACTTTGGGATAGCACTAAAATTTCCAGTCTCGGGTCCCAGTGCCATTGTTTTGAAATATTGTCAGGGTCTGTTATCTCGTCTCCTGAGTACGTGGGCGCTGTGCAGCCTGTATCTAAATCTATTGAATTAATACTGCTGTGAAGGAGGTGGGAGCGAGAACCATGGCAACCAGCAGCTCAGATTAGTGTGGGACGTGAGCTGGCAGGAGAAGTGCGCACGCACACACACACACACACACACACACACACACACACACACACACACACACACACACACACACACACACA
>JAQLOL010000010.1:19769678-19792665 GCA_029783665.1 Naso thynnoides | reverse complement strand
AGGTTGAACTAACCTTGACATGAAATCGACAGCCATTAGAGAAAGACTGTAACTGTGATCTGTGCTACATTTGAGATTTGAACTACAGAAATCTTAAGGCCATTCGTTAAGTGGATGCAATACTTCAGCTATGACTTCAGTCTCCCTCAAATAATGGCTACTTCTATGCTTTTTGCTACTTAGAGTAGACATCGTTTTAACATCACAGACGAGTCAGGATTATCTAAAATTGCACTTGTATGACTGTCGGATAATAACCTGTTTAAATGTGTGTTATGTTGTGTGTGGTTGCGTCATTAGGGGAGGCCTGTTGGTGGACCATCCACCCTGCATCCAAGCAAAGATCTGAGGGAGAGAAAGTCCGCATCGGAGACGACCTGATCCTTGTTAGTGTATCCACGGAGAGATACCTGGTAGGTCAAGTCCAGCTTCTCCTCCTTCCTAAAAATGAGAAAATTAGATTTATTTTGGTTTTATTATTTGTGCTATATTTTGGTTGATTTCACTCGAAAACCAGCTGTAGAAATTGGGGACAAAGCTCTGATGCTTATTTTTGGATAAAATATTTGCTAGAATTTAATCAACTTGGTCAAATAAAACTTTAGTAACCCTTGAAATTGTAGCAGTAGTTTGCTAACCTGGTCATTAAATGCATGAATAATAAGCAAAAATACAGACAGAAGCTGCCATGCTTCATGTTTGACTACTATTCCAAAATGTGATTTATCAGATTTTATGGTCAGATAACGTCTTGATTTTGATGCCATTTACAAAAGTACCTTTGTGTAAAAAGTAGGAGTTGGCATTCTCATCATAAGAACATCTTAAACCCACCATCACACATTAGAGAGAAAAAAGCAATTATAAAGATGAAGGGCTAATTGCAATCCAAACTGCCCTCATTAAATCAGCAGGCCTCCACTCAGTTTCTCATCTCCAGATTCGAGGTTTTCCTTTCATGAATATTAACATTTTTTCTAACAGTCCGGAGACATCAGATACAGTCTCTTGTTTCAGATGCACACAGTATCGTCTCTCATATTTTTTTATCAGGTTTGCTTGTCAGATCTCTCTTCAGTCAGAATTTCTCTGCTTTTGTTTTGATGATTTTTTTGTTTGTCTGCCAAACATTTTCATGTCAGAACAAAGTTGTCTGCCTCTAAACTTTGGTAGAGCTTAGAGGCAGACAGTGTGCCACATTTTGGGGATTATGGGCCGAATTTAGCTGGATTTATCTGCTTTGGTTGGCTGTCTCATAAAAGGCACTTTGGAAAGTTTTGTCGCCGTCGGTTTGCTCTGATACCTGTCTCATTCCAGTCGACTCCAGAGTGACAAGGCAATTCAACAGGAAACTTTTAAAACTGATATCTGTAATGGGAATCTGATTATTGCAAAACACTCTAGTGCAGTTTCTTTTTTAGAATTAATTTTCAGGAAGGCATCCATCTTACTGGTGAGCTTGAAGTGAATGCATTCTTTTTTATGCAGTGCTACACACCTGACCTCAATTAACTTAGTAGGTAAAGAAAGAGGAGGAGGAGGAGGAGATTTTTAGAGGAAGAGGAAGAGGTTGAGAGAAAGGGAGGAGAGGAGGGACACAGACGTGCAGTGCATTGGTGAGTGTGCAGGGCTGGCTTCTAGTGGCTGCTCAGGCCCTTCAGGGAGGTAAATGTGCAATTAAAGCAAAACTGGCAAAGAGTTCGACTTTCATCTCCCCTGATGGGAAATCTTCACCTGGTTCGGCCCGCAGAGCTTTTGAAGAATGAGACACACCAAAGATTGAGGCAAAAAGCAATCAGCAGTCCATTACTGCGAACAATCACAGATGAGGTGATGACTTTTTAGGCGTGGGGGTTTGTTGTTTTGTGTCTTTTTGTCCCGTTAGGCTGTGTGAACAGTTTCCTTTTGCTTTGCATCCGCTGTTCAGGCCTGACTCCAAAATGTCAGGACAATAAAGTGAATCATTTAAGGGAGAGCTAGTGCACAAACAGTATTAATTATTGTTATTGTCATCCACACATGTTAGTGTGCTCTATTTTTATGCGCAGCACTTAATTAATCCATATTATATCTGTCAGCACTCAGAAAAAATTGCACTGAAATACTGTGTACACTGGACATTTGAAGGAACAAGACCGACCAATAAAAACACCAAGTGGATAGATAGAATGTGGCCCAACAATAATGATAACAAAATAATTTTCAGGGGAGTTCAGTGAGATTGACTACATGTAGCTGGGAGGATGTTGATGCTTGGATCATTTCAAGCTTTCGCTCACTTGTAAATCCCTTCTGTAGGGAAATGGGAGCCGCTCCAAGAGTTTCTGCTGGAAGGAATTATTGTAGAGGATTATCTGGACATTGCTGCATAGAGAAACACTGATGCAGCAGTGCTCTTTGGCCCTCAGTGTTTTAACACAGTTTCCAGAGGAAAGACACAAAGTTGCTTTAATCTTTGGATCCCAACACTGGGACCCCTACCCACCCCCGCCCCCACCCAACTCTGTGCAGTATTGCTGAATCTCAGTGTTTTTTATTCCCTCCCCCTACCATTTGCTGGCAGTGTCCACACTTCTGTCTAAAGCCCTGTGACACCCACTTCTCTCTTACAGCATCTCTCTATTGCTAATGGCAACAGCCAGGTGGATGCATCCTTCATGCAGACCCTGTGGAACATCCAGCCTACCTGCTCCGCAGGCAACATGGCTGTAGGCAAGTTCATGACCCCAGCAACAAATAAGCAGCTACGCAATTAGATACGTCAAGATGAACACTCACATTATATTTGCAGGAAATAGCAACAAAAATAATTTTGATGTTATAGTCTTTAAATGTTTCCATGACGTGTTTTGAACTGCAAAGCCAAAAAACTTTCCTACCTAGTAACACAATATTGTTGTTGTTTATTATAAGGTTATTTGGTTGGTGGACATGTGATGCGCCTTTGTCGTGGTCATGATGAAAGCTTGACCATCCCGGGAGCAGACAAGAATGAAGAGGAGCAGAGGTTAGTGGAGTTTGTAGCTCACTAATTTGACAAATCTTTAGTTCATGTCCAATTCGTCCTGTGAGTAAGTCAAAATTTAAAAACCCTGAATTCTATCTCTTGCATCAGACTCAAAGATTAAGTGGAAATATGGTCTGGTATGTTACACTATGAAGATTTCAATTATTTATCAATATTCCATTGGTAGTGCATGCAAATGGCTTCACCATAATACATGCAGAAAAAAGCACGTGCATATTGAATGTTTTTGCAGGATGCCAAGTCTCTTGGAAGAATTCCCTGTTCAAATGCTTGAGCAGTGAGATTTAGGCCTAGTCACATGCACACATGTATTTTCAAAAGCAGGATTTTTCCTCCTTTGTTTAAAAGTTTTAAATGTATCTATGTCCGCAATACATGGCAAAAAATGCTGTTAAACGCTGTTCGAAGCATGTCAGACCTGATAGGTCAACAACAATAACAACAGCAGCAGTAGCAGCAATGACCTTTGTAGCACATTCTGGCGCCTCTGTTTCTCAATAGAGTAGAAGAGTAACTTCACATTTGTGTGTAAACATATCAAATGTTCTCTAAGGGTAAAACAAACACCCCTGTGGCTACGTCCACCACTGCACATATCCTGCATGTAAATGAAGGGAAGAAATGACGCACCCTCTGATGTCAAACATGGGAAATAATGATGCACATCTGACATCTCAAGCCAAAACTCTGTTTACCATCAGCAGTGTTTTTTTAATATCTTCACCCTGGTAGGAGTTTTCCAAAAAGCTCCGTTTAGACCTCAGACGCCGTTTGGGTGTGGACATAAGGCGAAACCAGCAGAAAGAGCTACGCTTTTAAAAATACCTGTGTATATGTGGACAAGGCTTTTAACATTAATGCCATTCCCAGTGCCAGAATTGAAGCAGTTGCAGAAACTCTTCAAATTATTTTATTCCCACTGGAAGACAGAAATAAAAGAAATCCCCACTTGTGTCGTTGTGCTCTCAGGATTGTCAACTATGAGGCGGGTAAGGGAGCATCAAAGGCCCGCTCACTTTGGAGACTGGAGCCTCTCAGGATCAGGTGAGATAAGACCCGAATGCACACATGGTGAATAAATGAATTCAGAAAAGTCAATGAAATCGTGACATAGATTTCTCTCAGATATATATAGAAGAATTTTCTTATTTATGTGGGATCTCCCCATGAAGAAAAGAAAGAAACTGGTGCTTTACGTACAAACGTCACAGCTACTGTCCTGCAGGTTATATATAAACTTTACCTCCCTCAACTCTGAATTGTCGCTACCAATTAGATGACAAAGTCCCTCAGAAGGTGATGTTCTATTCGCCTTCCCTTTCAGACTTCTTCTCTTTCTCTACCTGTCAACCTCCCTCTTTCTCTCTTTCCTGTCGTTAACTGGCCACCCACACAATTTTCCTCCAGTCACATCGTCTGCCAGCTCTCTCTGGGGCTGCTTGTCAGAGTCTGTACGCTTTGAAGTGGCACAGGTGCATCTATTAAGGCACATGTTCTCCTTCTTGGGAGGAATTTTGAACAGTATTTTCCACACCCCATCATCCGTATAAAGAAAGTTAAGCTCCACTTTGCAGTTGACATTCTCATTCCACTCACAGATTGGTTTTACAAACATATTCTGGTTATTTAATCTGGAATGCAGAGTGAAGCACCGACTATCATACTTGAGATAAAATAATGGCTCTGGTCAAGATGTCAATCAGTTTATATTTGTGGTGTTTATTTTTTTTATTAATTCATGAAGTCATTATTGTGAAAGTTTAGCCTACATGTATAAATTATATTTTTGGAGAATCTGTTATTTTGACTTGTGCTTTAAACTAAACAGCCATTTGAATAGGTATGGATATTATTTTTACCAAACAATTGTTACTTGATGGAAATCGCATGTTGTGATCATAGTTAGTATTTAACTGCTGATATTTACCCAAGAGCTTGAGACAGAGTCACTAACACACAAATTTCAGTTTGTTTCGCTGAGAGTGAAAGTCTCCTTGCAGTGTTAATTTAGGTCATTTTATACATGATAACATAAGGAAGGAAAAAACATGGTAGCTGGTTACCTAAGGTGCATGCACACAGAAGTCATGATGGAAAAAAGAAAGTAATTTTCTCTCTATGAAAAACATGTTTGTCCATGAAGCTTATAACAAACTGCCAAGCTTGGTGTTCTTCAGGCTACCTTGTTAGTCTACTTCAAGAATGAGAAACGGTCAAGCAAAGGAAGAAGAGAAAAGACGAATATCCATGGTGGTTAAAGCTACCCTCATCAAGTGTATTGATAGTGCAGAGAACAAGTTCAAAAGATATGCTGAACTTTTCCACGGATTTTAAAGACACTGACAGGCAAGCTGTCTTTCTGTTTGAAGATGGTGCATGGGACAGGAGTGATTCGGTCTGGCATTATCTTGTAATCACGTGTGTCACTTTCACTAATTCACCTCGACTTAGCTTCATTAAATGATTCTGCGTTAGACATCCAGGTCTTCTGATACATTCTTGTTGAATTAATCAGCTTACAAGATTTTCTTCAAACCCGTTCGTGAAATGCCTGCTTGAGCGGGCTGTCTGTGAGGGAAATGCCGTCATGTATTTTGAAAGAGTCAATAAAACTTATTATTAGTGTATTCATCACCTGCTACTTGGCAAATTAAGGTAAAATTAAGCCATGAGAGGTTTCCAGTCTTAAAGAAAACAAACTCCTGCTCTCAATTTTTAGTTGGAGTGGTAGCCACATTCGCTGGGGTCAGGCCTTCCGACTACGCCACCTCTCTACCGGCCATTACCTGGCCCTGACCGAGGACCGTGGACTGGTCCTGCAGGACAGGGAGAAGTCCGACACCACGGCCACTGCCTTCTGCTTCAGGCCCTCTAAGGTCAGTGCTCATCATCTTTAAATAATCATAATTATTCTTCTATTTATACTACAACCTCTCGTGTGCGGCTTGAGCAAGGCAGTTACACCATCTGAAAGCCGCCCTGGGTGTTGTAAACAAATGTTCTTGTCAACCTTAAAAGAGGACTCAAAGTATCTTCTCCTGACTTGCTTCATCTCTGTCTGTATGCTCTTAATGAGCTAATGGCTCGCCTCAATAAACTGACCTTTTTACAACTGTTATGTAGACAGCACTGGACATGTTATTCATATTGTCCATTGGTATAAATAGCAGCTGGCTTGATGTACCATTTTTCAACTAGAAGTCAAAAGAAAAATATCAGTACAGTATTTTAACCTTCACCATGATGGATTGGAGGGATTTTCAGGGAACCTACTTTCACTGATTCTTTTGCCTTTGTTCATTTCAAAGACCCTTTCTTTTTTATGCCACACTTTGTTTTGAGCATTCTCTGTCTGAGGGCACTTTAATGCTTTTGTTTAATTAGCATCTCATTGTCAAAAATAACCTGGAGAGAGGAGCACATGGCTTACCTGAAATTCAGACATTTATTGAAGTGATGCTGTATAAAGCTCAGAAATGCTGCATATTTATAAATCCTGCAGTTTAGCTGTAGAAGTTGACAGAGGAGTCATATGGTGTTACTGTCTTACAGTTTCTTTGCTGGACCATTGTGATACAGCAGCTCTGATTCCAAATATTTTTAAAGCTTTGCCTACAATGTAAATTATTTTCTCTTTTCCAATTTTTGCAGAGCCTCTACTTAAATTTATCTTCTGTTGTAATTAAAACCAGATACTGTTGGTCCTGACGCTAGTGTAATAATAGCATTGAATCTTCCTGACCTGTACAAAATATGTACAGTATGTATATGAATATATAAAAATATATACCCTGGTTTACTGTTTAATGTGTAAGTTATCATACATTATCGTCCAGTGTTGATCAGGCTGCAGCCACACAAACAGCACAGTGCCATGAGTCACCTTCACAGATTACTGCTGTGTCCCTGTAGATATTTTATCAACAGTAGGCAAGTATGAAATCCTCCTGAGTGCCGTCCACTTCAGAGACCTCAATTTTCCACACCATCCCACTGATGACAACGCAGTGTAATTTCCTTCAGTAATCACTATTCCCGCAGGACCTAAAGCAATTTTGGGAAACTATGAATTCATGTTTCTTTGGGAGAATACATATAGGTAGAAACCACCTTATTTTGTACATATTCCTTTACCTCTTCTTCTCTTGCCTATTATACGTGCAGCCCAGTGCTGGTTGACTTCTGTATCTGAAAAGGTCAATGCTTTGCCTTGTTGAACATTGCCAGTAATATGTTCCCTGCTTCTTGCTGTCGACTGCAATCAGCTGCAACGCTCCATCTCTGCATAGCCAGAAATGCAGAGCTAATGAGACCAGTAACAGCCTCCTGGCAGGCCAATAAATCCACTCTTCTCCACGTGCCTCTCTAATTACAATCCAATGATTATATATCTTCATTTGTCATATTTCAGTGCCTGTGTGATGTGTGAGTTTGCTCTCTGTGTGTATTTGTTAATGTGGGTATGCCTCTCTCAATGTCAACACAACAGGAAAAGGGCGACTTAGGTCTGAAGAGAGATATTGATGGGATGGGAGTGCCAGAGATCAAGTATGGAGACTCTGTCTGCTTCGTCATGCACGTGGCGACAGGCCTCTGGCTGTCTTACCTGGCGCCTGATGCCAAATCATCTCGCCTTGGACCCTTGAAAAGAAGGGTAAAAAGGATAAAACTTTTCTTCCGTGACTCACATTTTACCAGATTATTCCAGAGGTCAGAAATAAATCATTTCATACACATCAAAAAGATTTTCCATTCAGGCTTCATAAAAAACATATGCTGATATTGAAAAGATGCTGCTTTTATTCCCACAATTCATAATTAGTTGTAGTCTTTTGACATATTAGCACTTCAAGAACATGGCACAGGCTGATCAGACCTGACGGAGGAAAGTGCTTGCTGCGTGATGATGAATTGCAACTGCATAATAACAGAAATAATTATGCACAGTGGTATCTGGCTTCAGTCTACCATAAGTTCCTGAAAGCTACCATAGCCTGTCTCCATCACCTCAAAGCCTGTGTTCACAGTAGCAAATCACACTTAATCAAACTTGTGGGTTACAGTGTATGTCTGTTTGAGCAGCTAATATTTATTCTCTACTCTAATTAAAATCATTGTTCAGCCTGGATCCTCCTGACACAACCCCTCTCCCTTGACACACACCAGCTCTGCACACTCCATGTAGCAACCTATTTAAATGTGATAATGGGCCATGTGGAGGGTAACAGTTAGTTTTGGGTGAGACGGAGGAGGATTAGGGTGGCACACGAACGCAGCTCATCACCGGGCTTGCCTCCAGAGACACCAAACGCCATCTCACGCCGGCGCCAGGCAGTCACTGCAGCCTTGGCAGCATGCCAATTCACCTGATACATTGGAGGTGATGGTTAATCCTACTCATAGACCCCCACCTTCCCAACCTACTTCCTCCTCTTGATTATATGTTTTGATTACAAGCGAGTCAAGTTTCACTGAGCTTGTGGGGTGTGAACCTACCAGACTCTTCCTTCAGACAGACCATTACCTACATTTAATGGCATTTCTTACAGCGTCCTGATCAATATCTGCTATAACGTTACAGTCATATCCAAGATTTATCGGAGAGCAATGCTGAGACACGGCTCTGATTGTTTATGTACACATTTTTTATGAACTCTAATAGGTCTTAAAAGCTGTACGCATCCATTTTTTGTAACAAGATCTAAATCAAAGCTAGTTGCTTTATAGCCATATAAATTAAACTGTGGGTCCTTGTGTACTGATGAAATGCATATTTATGTGTCTGTGTGTCTGTCCTGGTGAAGGCCTGCTTGCACTCTGAGGGCCACATGGACGATGGGCTCACCCTGCAGCGCTGTCAGCATGAGGAGTCTCGGGCTGCTCGCATCATCCGCAACACCATGTTCCTTTTCACCAACTTTATCAAGTAATGAAAAAGAGTTTATTCACAGGCACTTATTATACTCCCTCTTCACCCTCAAACAGCCTGACAGAGCACCCACACAGTGTTAGCTTTTGCTCAGTCTGTCTCAAGTTTTACATCTTTATTCTTCTCGGTCTTCCCGGTCCTTCCTTTCAGGGCTCTGGACAGCACTGCGGAGGGTGAGTCCATGGCGGTGGCGGGGTATGTTGAAGAGGTGCTGCAGACGTTGAACGACCTAATTGAGTACTTCAAACAGCCCGATTCAGAGCTGGAGCATGAGCAGAAACAGTGTCTTCTGCGTTCACTCATCAAGCGTCAAGATCTCTTCAAAGAGGAGGTGAGAGGTGGACGATTTGAAGCCATCAAGGGTAACACTTTCTATGAAGTGTCTATAATCATTATAACACATTATGAACATATATAGCACATTATGAACACACTTATAATGAATTATATGTGGTAATGGTTATAGTTGTGGTTATGGGTTAGGGTTAACACTAACCCTGCTCATAATTACGATTGCACAGCACTATGGGGGCATTATAACACATTATAAGTATGTTCAAACCAAAAGACACTTCATTTAGCTACTGGAGCATCTTCAGTTTAGTTACATAAGGAATGACATTTGAGAATTTATGTATATTTTACAGCACTTTATATAGCTTTTGTGTGAAGGAAGAGAATTTCCATATTACTTTTGGAGGTCACTTTGCTTCTTTAATGCAAAGGTGCCCAATTAAAATGACATAATTTACAGCATAAAGGCCTGTTAAAAAAGAGATTTTTAAATTTTAGGAGTTTTTTGGAAACAAATTTTGTAGAGATCAGAGTCCTTGTATGTTCTGCTGCAGCCAATGGTTTTGCAGTTGTGCACTAAAGAAGGATCTATCACCATAGTAAGACTTTGCCCTGGCTTCACGAGTTCTGTTTGTCTTGTATGCTTTTTTGTCTTCCTTTATGAGCAAGAAAATCGATCCCTTGGATAATTAAGATCTAATTTATTCAGTTTTAGGCTCAAGACCAGAAAGAGTAGAAGTACCCTTGAACTTTTAGCTTCCTAGCATATATTGCCTTCATCTGGATTAGTTTATCTCAGCTTTCTGTAAATGCAGTCAGCATCAGTTTCCGACTTTTAAACTTGACTCCTTTGATGTTAAAAAGACATCTTGTTAAAAAGAAAAACCTACTTTCTGAATAATGAGGCGAATCACAGATTATTCGTGACCTTTTTCTCAGGGAATGCTGACTCTTCTGTCCAAATGCATCGACCGAATGAACTTGTACAACAGCGCTGCCCACTTTTCAGAGATGGCTGGGGAGGAGGCAGGCGCAGCATGGAAGGACATTCTCAACCTCCTCTATGAACTTTTGGGTAAGTGGGCCTCAGCGATGAATCATATGAAATATCCACATCTTCTGTCAACACTGTCAGCTGTTGACCCTGAGTAGACATGCAGTATTAATCTTCCCCTAGTGTCTTCACTAAATCCTCTTCCTCCCCTTTACACTTCACAGTCTTCACTTTTCAATCTCTCCTGTTTTCCACTTTTCCTTCCTTCAACCTCCATAAACTCCCTACTTTTGTTTTCCTCTTATTCCTTCTCTCTGCCACATCTGGAGTTCACAGCTGGTGTTGGCCTTTGCATGACATTTATATGTAATTATTTGTGACAAGGGAGTGCAGACAGAATTAAAGACAGAAAGTTTCTTGTATTTCTTTTTTCACAGTCCGCCCTGCCTCCATTTAGGTCACATCCTTCTCTAAAATCAGTGTGGGCACATTACGAAGCATTCAGCCACATATTTGATGAGATGATAGCAGCATTAACAAAATGCCAGCCATAACAGGTGCTGGCATCATCCCATTGTCTCTGGGCATCTATTGAGTCATGAATGCTAAAGGTTTGACCCTGAAAAGTTTTATTTCAGACAACTTTTCTTTGGTAGTTTGTTATGCTGTCACTGGAGCTTTCCTATCAAGAGCCTCCCCTCGGCTCACCTTGACTGCCCTTATATTCATCATCACCTCCCCAGCGTGTACTCCCAAATACACATATCAAACACACATGCTCAAAACCCACAAACACACTCCTCTGGAGACACTCCAGCTTTGCCCACAGAGGGGTCACCCCCAAGGATGTAAAGGCAGTCTGCTGTGGCAGGTTTTGCATGATGAATTGCAGAGTGACCTTTTTTGTACTGACCTCCTCCGCTGTCCATAGTTAGCCTGTCTGAACTCAAAGTTATTAGTGTAAGTTAACTGTCCAGATGCTCAATATACCCGTTCACTGGTAAGGACATGGACATTAAATGCGTGGTAGAAAAACTGACAAAAATGAAACAGACCGTTTATTCCATGTGCAAAAAAAATTTTGATTAGTAACCGCTGAACCTGGATCCAATGTACAAACCCTTTCTCAGTTGTTTCTTTTCATTGAATAGACCCTTCACTAGGACACACCCCCTTAGTTACTGTTGTTATGTCTGTCAAGCTTTTGGAACTATCATGGAGCTTACATTGTAACTAAGTACACTTCCGGAAGAAATATCGTTAGATTTTTGGAAAAACGTAAAGGGATTTCAGACAGAAGCGGTCAGAAGGTCTGCAATAAGCTTTAGAATGATAAATACAGGATGGAAAACTGACTCAGCAGAGAAAACAAGTAGGAGTTATGAATGTAAAGATACATGCTAAAGTCTACAGATCACAGTGCAGCGGCTTCAACTTGTGGTTCACTTCATTCATAAAACAAGCAAGGACCCTCGTAATGATTAAGGACCCGTTTAGTACAAGCGGAGGACACGTCTCTTTGTATATTAACATTAAAAGTGAAGTTGGGCTTTTTGATCCGGTTCGTGTTCGAGTTACTAGCCTTGCTAGCCTTACTAGCCTTACTAGCCTCTCCTTTAAACCTTGCTGAATCATGACCATCCCTTTTAAAAGTGCTCCAGGCACAATGTTTAGCCACAACAAGCTCGAAATCCACAAAACCAGCCTGAAAATGATAAAAATCTGAAAAGATTGCATGAGTTTCAATAGAGCACAGCATGTTGTTGTCAGACCCCAGTCAGAACGGGCAGATGCTACACTTTGATTGGCCCGTTGGCGTTCGAGGGTGGCACTTAGGAAAAGGTCTTTTGTTGCTAGTAACAGTAATTGTAAAAGCTTATTCTCAGTACTTTATTTTAGGATCTGACCAATTTATCAGGTTGTTGATATCACTGGCCGATACTGGCCTATCACAAATATATCAGTATTTCCGTTAATGTCCTCTGATATGCAATGATAATAAAACTGTTTTAAAAGGCCAAAAAAGATGCTTGGACAACTGATTTAAAATGGTCTGATCACATAGTTTTTCCATTAGAGGGCAGTGCATTATTTAGTTACTAATAGATAACATATTTACTGTTCAGTTGAATGATGTCTGAAATAAAGTTTGTTAAAATGTAAGACAACATATCTGATGTTGGAATTTTCTCGCTTTGCAATATCAGTTTTGGCATCGGCCCCACAAATTCCATATCAGTCAGGCCCTACTTTACCAAATAGTCACTGATTTCTATAGCACTTAACATAGTGTGTGCTAATTAAGCTATTTTTTGGAGTCAGTAGTCTGTGTAGCCTCGGGTTTCTCATCACTGTGTCTGGGTGAAAATTCTTGCCCTTTCCTTGTGTGTAGCTCTGTGTTCATATTCAACAACAGCTTTCCCATAAAGGCAGAATTAAGAGAGATTAGACACCCATCAGTATTCCTTTGGCACAAAGTGCTGTTAAATTGTTTCACGGGCATTATCAGTCCAATGTCCCTGAATCCTAATGGTGAAAAATGAGACAGTAAAGTAATAAGGAGCCTTCTTAATGTAGCCACGGTGGCAGAGAA
Source organism: Naso thynnoides (assembly GCA_029783665.1). NCBI lineage: Eukaryota > Metazoa > Chordata > Actinopteri > Acanthuriformes > Acanthuridae > Naso > Naso thynnoides. The sequence continues at coordinate 19,779,827 of JAQLOL010000010.1, read as the reverse complement.
AGGGCACAAACTATGAGGAACTCTGAGGAAAGCCTAGAGCTCCTGACTTCAGTCGCTTCAAAATCTTCTCAATGTATTTTCAATCAGAAAGACTTCATAATAGTGGGTAAAAGGTCTCACAGATTTAATGAATTTTAATATGTACCTGTGAACCCAGGATGTCAGACAGTGACTTTGTTCAGAGGAAAATTGTGAACTGCTTTTAATTAAAAGTCAGACTGTCTGCAGCATCCACTTATCTACAAATCGGCTGACTGGATCTAATTTTACACCTTAAACCATATCATTCATGTCTGTATTAGACATTATGCACATTTTTTATTATACCTCGTGAAAACTTTGTCCTTTGTTTAGCCTCCCTGATTCGTGGGAACAGGAACAACTGCACCCAGTTCTCCCGCAATTTGGACTGGTTGGTCAGCAAACTGGAGAGACTGGAATCTTCATCAGGTATTATGGGAAACACATTTTTTCTCCGTCTAGCATCACAGTGAGTGTCCGAAAAAGATGTGGTCTGTTGAAGCAGTATTGATCATGACAGATGTTTTTTCTGATCTTTCAGGTATTCTGGAAGTCCTTCACTGTATCTTGGTAGAAAGTCCGGAGGCTCTGAACATCATCCAGAGAGCTCACATCAAATCCATAATCTCTCTGCTCTACAAGCATGGACGCAACCACAATGTGGGCAGACATTAGAACATGATAGCTAAAGTATTAGCTATGGGTGTTTAAACTGAATGGAGATTGAATTTGACTTCTGGTGCAAGCTTATAACTCCATGCCTATCTGCTTAATTGGGACAATTATATTTTCCCCTTTTAGCGAGACTTTTCAATGTTATAAAAGGTAAAATATTGGATGCATTGCATAAAGGAACAGCGTCCAAGTTAAAACAGTAAACAATGTAATGTTATCTTTTTTTATGACTGAGGCTTCGTATCAAATGACATTCTTGTGTTTTATGACATTCCAATCATGTGTTTTACATGCAGTGTTCAAATGCCTTAGTCTCTTAATATTTGCCTTGTAAATTGTACCCGGCATGAAAGGGCAACCTCGTAAACAACAGCTGTTGATCATGAGGTGACACTTGAGGGTTCTTTATAAAGTGTGCATATAATACAAGCTTTGCAGCTCGCAGAGAATCTGACTGAACGACTGATCCTTAAACTGAGAAATAAGATGTGGGTTTTCGTTTTAGGCTGTGTGAATTTCACATTATTTACAAATTTATGCATACAATACAATACATAGGGCAATAAAAATGTCCAATGAAAGAGTTATCCCAATTCTTCTCTCTTTCAGATTTTGGATGTCCTGTGTTCCCTCTGTGTTTGTAATGGGGTGGCAGTAAGAGCCAATCAGAATCTGATTTGTGACAACCTTCTTCCCAAGAGGGACCTGCTGCTTCAGACTCGACTGGTCAATGATGTTCAGAGGTAAAGAAAGAGAAAAACTTTGTATTTGTGTCAACTTGTGAACAACTTTGAATAGCTGTGGTTCGTTATTCTGGAAAGTTAGCAAGATTTGCACGTAGTAACACCTCGTCAGGGCTCATTCAAAATAATGATCTTGACTTTTACGGATGCTTCGTGTCATAGAGTAGACGCTTCTTCCTCTCTTTACTACCTGCAGTATGAGGCCGAACATCTTCCTGGGCGTGGCTGAAGGTTCAGCTCAGTACAAGAAGTGGTATTTTGAGCTGGTGATTGACCAGGTGGACCACTTTGTAACCGGAGAGCCGACCCACCTGAGAGTAGGCTGGGCCAACACTAAGGGCTACGCACCGTACCCCGGTGGCGGAGAGGGATGGGGTGGCAACGGTGTTGGGGATGACCTGAACTCTTACAGCTTTGATGGACTTCATCTCTGGTCAGGTAGGCAGATTATCGAGACCTTCGTCTAAGACTAGCTAGCAGTGCTTCTCTTTAGGGTGATTTAGATTCAAAACCTTTTAGGTACATAGAAGAAGAATTGTTCACCCGTTATAGTGATAATATGCAAGCTTGGAGAGAGTAATACTGCATTAAGGCAACCTTCAAGGCCACACAAACATATTTTTTAAAATTAGCTTTTTGCTCTGAGCAGAGACGTGCAGCGTGAACTCATTATTTTCTGCCAAAGTTTTGTATTTTCACAAGAGAGATCTTTCAATTTATGATGCTGTCCTTTTTTTGTTTTTCTTTCTGGTTTGAAATCTGTGGGGCTTGGTTAGAAAAGGATGATATCTGATATTTCAGAGCCCGACTCAACTTTTGAATACAAATACCGTTTGACTGTTGTGTGGTTGTGAGTGTCTATTACTGGAGCTGTCAGTCAAATCTGACTAAACCACACCAACATAGTCCTGAGTTTTAAACTCTTTAAATGTTAATTTCTTCAGATAGAAATTACTAACATGTTAATGTTGTTTTTTATTCAGACTTAATGTGTCAGGGAGAAATATTAATTTTTTTATTTTTTATTTAAATTTTTTATTTTTCTTTGTGGCAAACCAACACATTTAAGTATATAATGAGTAAAAGTGTCTTGGTTTGTTTTTATCTAATTCTGTTTTGACTATTTTACATAATAGAACTCACTGTACCGTTGCAGTATAGTAATCTCCAGTCGTTCATGGTGTATGATGCTAAAAGAAAAAGTCTTGTGGACTTAAAAGGACTTTGGCTCGACAGAACTTCCTGTGAATAATGCAGGAGCCTGCTGTCACCTCTCTGAGTTCCTCATTTCATTTTCCACTTAATGAAGGACAAATTTGAAATACTGACAGTGATATAAAATTCCAACACTCAATCTACACCTTATGTCTTACATCTTCAAATTAAATGCAATGTAAAGCCCATATCTGACTGCCAGCTGACTGCAGATGTCTAGGTATGTTCTCTGCCTAAATAAGAGGAAATGACTGGTCAGTTTGTCCAGCTCCTCTTCTCTGCTCTCATCCTAACGGCATAAAACCTATTTCACCTCTCTTCCCTTTTAAATCTACCAAAAGACCCATCACCTCCCCTCATCTGTTTCATGACATCCCTCTCAAAGTACTTATCACCCATCTCCTCACCTCTTTTCTGCTCGCCCATCATCCTGCCCTACATTTGAAATGACTTTGCAGCCCTAACAGCCATCCATCCTCCCTCTCTGTCTCTGTGCGGTGTTGTCTAGGCCGAATCCCAAGGGCCGTGGCCTCCATTAACCAGCACCTGCTGAACTCAGACGATGTGGTCAGCTGCTGTCTGGATCTGGGCGCTCCCAGCATGTCCTTCAGGATCAACGGGCAGCCTGTCCAGGGCAAGTTCGAGGATTTCAACACTGAAGGGTTCTTCTTTCCCGTTGTCAGCTTCTCTGCAGGTGTCAAGTAAGGCTCCAGATGTATAAGTATGAGGTGAAGAAGTGCATCCCCCATGGGGCAGCTTATTTTATTTTTTGAGATGCAATTACAGCTTCTCATCCCGCGCCAGCTTTATATAAACCTGGACTGTTTGAAAGTTTTCTGAATTTGATGACCATTCAAGGGTACAAAACATACAAAAAAAAAAAAAAAAGTAATACTGTGAAACTGATGTTCTTACCTTAAAGATGCAATTTTCTTAACTCCATTGATTTGGATACTAGATGTCACTGGTACAAGTTTAGTTTTTAGCAGAAAGATTTAAAAGAAGGTGGATAATACCTGCCTTTGGGTGGCTTTAGTCTCCACCGCAGCCCTGTTATAATGCACAGGCAGAGGTGTGAGATGCTATTTGCTGAATCGCATTTGAGTAGAAAACTGCAGCTTTAAAATATCTGTGAAGTAAAGTTGGTTAAAAAAGAAACTTGCAATGAAGGTTGGAGTCAGATTATTAAAACATAATGTCACACTGTGTTATGTAATGTCTCATCTCAGGGTCCGCTTCCTGTTGGGTGGACGCCACGGAGATTTCAAGTTCCTGCCACCTGCTGGTTACTCTCCGTGCTACGAGGCACTGCTACCCAAAGAGAAGATGCATGTGGAGCCTGTGAAGGAGTACAAGAGAGATCACGAGGGCGTCCGTGACCTGCTGGGAACCACCCAGTTCCTCTCTCAGGCCTCCTTCATCCCCATTCCTGTCGACACCAGCCAGGTGAGAAGTGATGCCGATGCATCAGTAAATCCAGGATTAAGTAAAATTATGAATATTTGTATCCAAATTACCACAATATGTAAAATGTGTGTATATGTTATACTGTATAGATGTATTATGTGTGTTAAAAAAAATGTTTGTAGATCTAAAGGCTCACTTTTACATAAAATTTTAACATTTATAGAGATTTCATTCTTGTGGAAAAGTATATGTAATTCAAGAAATCTACTTCCTAAATTTATTATTATTGAGTTGAGCTTGAACTTACACTCTGATGGAATCTGAAAATTATCATAATAAACAAGTTTTTTGTTATGTAGTAAATTCACACACATTCAAAAGCCGTTGAAATGTTTACCAACTGCAGCCAACATTGTATTTTATTTCTGCACTGTTTCTAATCTGCTGCTACTTTTGGGATTGTTTGTAAAAAGAAAATAAATCAGAAGTTTTTGCAGCCCTTTGGAAGTTAAAAAGAATCTCCCATGTGAGATTAACTAAGTCTGTGTTACGCAGCTCTTTTATAATATATAGTTCTGCAGTGGACCTGAAGCTGATATGCTAAATAAAAGCAGAAATGCCACCTCGGTGAAACAAAGTGGAAATAATGTGAATGTTTCTACCATCCCTGGGAATAATTGCACGGTCAGGATAATTAAATGAGAATAGATTTCATTTGTTGGCCCATTTGGCTTCTTTTATCATTCCATGTACCATCTGTTCCGCTTCCCTCTGCAGATTGTTCTGCCCCCTCACCTGGACAATGTCCGGGACAAGCTGGCAGAAAACATCCATGAACTGTGGGGGATGAACAAGATCGAACTGGGCTGGACCTACGGCAAGGTAAAGCCTCTATCCATCATCACATTCACACAGGGTCAACCCAAGCCCCAGTAAGGTCTGTATTAATGCAGAGTTAACACTAGTATCTTAATCTCTCTGAAATTCATGATGGATGCTCAGCCCTGAAAAAAAAACTATCAATTAACGTGAACTTCTGTAGAATTTAAAGTTAAGTTAAATACTTTTAAATACTTTTAAATTAGTTCAAGGTTAGCTGGATTGCTAATTTACATCCATAGTCCCTTTGGCAGGTAACACAGACCATAAGAAGACTAAGAGAAACAAAAATACAAAATACAAAAAATGCAACAGAAAATGAAACTTGATCATTTGTTTTAAGTGGAGTAATTTTTCTAACTTGAGTTTTATTTTTCAAACTGTTTTATTAATGTTAATAAAATGTACACATGGGTTTTTGTATTCCTGTCCCATTTTCAGTTCTTCTATTGTAATCAAACTTTAGATATATTTGACAATAAACCCATAAAAATAAAAATAATCACCCATTGTAAAGAGGTGAAACCAAAGAAAACCTGTGGTTCAGCTCTTATTTTAAAAACCTGCAGTGTTATTTTAAAGACACTTAAAAAGAAGCATAAATTACCAGCAGTGGTGACAAATACAGATAGTACTGAGTCATTTTTTTATCAGATGCATTTTTTGAGTCAGGTGAGCAACTGCAGTGAGGTGTTCTAGCATCTCCACAGTTCTTTATCTCCTGTCATCAGCCGCTGTACCTCATCACTGCAGAACAGTCTGTTAGAAGTCTGATCATACACACCGCCTGCTCTGTAATGTAGCGTTTATCACAGAATCATTTCCCTCTGAGGTCGTCGTCATTTAACAAACTTAATGAGTGTCTCACCTTCCAAGAGAACAACTTCCACATTAATTAAGACTGGGACAAAGCTGCACTCTTGGGGGTAACCGAGGACTTTACCGTTTATTAAGGACAACATTTAGGTCCAAACAGCTGCTTAGTATTTAATTTTGCTGTAACAAGCCTCAATGAGCTCAGAGTGACATTGTGCTGAATTTAAGAGAGAAGCCTCTTTGGATACAAAGCAGACAGTTGGCAGAAAGGATGATAATAAAGCTGGATTGAGCTTTAATGTTCTGTGTCATTCTGTGAATGCTTGGCCTTCCTGTGCATTGCTTGTAGTTTTTGTGCATCTCAGTTCTATTTAAAATCCACCAGAAACAGCATTTTGAGAATATCTAACTTCCGTATCATGATGTTTTTCCGTTATAAACAGGGTATGCAGGAGGGACAAAACACTGGGAGGAATTTGATTAGACCATTGAAAAGTTGGATGTGTCAAAAGAAACATGGAGGATTACTGTGATAGAGGCTAATGTTAGCCTAACTTTAGCCTGTAATCAGAGGAACCAACTTTCACACATTGGGTGTGACACACACAAGCATTTTCCCCTTTTCACACGCAATCACGCCACCCCACCATTTCTCATGCTGTCAAATCCAAAATGTAAAAAAATACACAAATTAGTGAACAGCAGGAGAAGGCTGTGTCAAACTGCCAGCAACATGGGTTGGAATTTCTTGGAAATTTTTCAAAATAAAAGCTATGAAGGCAGTGCTGCCCAACGACTGTCCGTCTGACATGGCTTTTATTTTGAAAGTAAATAGCTAAGCTGCAACAGAACATAAACTTATGACACTGTGTTGAAGGATTTAAAATTTGAATTCCATGAACAAATTATGACTGGTGGAAAAAAGCTATAGTATTGATCAAAATTGCTCTGGATAAAATCATCAAAGTCACATTATTATTTTTTAACAGGGACAAAAAGTGTTTTCATTTCAGTATAAAAATTCAAAGAAACAGACTTTCTTTTTCTTTTTTTCATAGCTCATATCGTTAAATAAGAGAACAATATGCCGAGGAATGTGATCATATTAAACAGACATTTTTCATTTCAGGTGGATTTTGACGTTTTTCAACAAAATGCAATTAGAGAAGAACTCAAATGCAGAGAAAATTCCTCTCAGTCACCTTACTCAAAGATAGCTGAGCCTCTCTGAGCTGATTCAGGCTTATCTCTGCTTCATTGAAAACTCGACACCTGAGGCTTGAATTAGTCCAAGTGGAAAATAAACAAAAAAGCATCTGCCAACGTCCGCTGCAGATAAATTCAGCTATAGTCTAGCTTTTTTTGTTTATTTTAGATACTGCGCCACACTTGATTATGATTCCCTTCAGGCTGTTTTTGCAGTTCCAGACAGGCAGGCTCCACATTTGTTTCTGTGACATGAAACAAACAGTAATGAAAGCTGACTGCTTTCCCTCCAGATTCGTGACGACAACAAGAGGCAACACCCCTGCCTTGTGGATTTTGCCAAGCTGCCTGAAACTGAGAGGAACTATAACCTGCAGATGTCCAGCGAAACACTGAAGTGAGCCTGAGCAGTTTTGCTAAATAATTCAGTTACCTATGCATGGAATTGCTTCTGCTCCCCGCTGAATGCTGCGTGAGATCAGATTAATGCTCAGATTAAAGCAGTGCTTGTAATGACTCGCATTTCCTGAGTGAATTCAGTATTGATTTTGAAGAAATCTTGGCTCCAAAGCTTATTTGAGCCAACCACTGAGTCATCTCACTGTAAAAACATTTGGCTTAGCTCAATAAAATGATCTCTTGTTACAGTGAGCTTCAATCAGATATGTTTGTCACTTATGTACATTTGGGGCCCCTTCTGTTGCGTATCCACACAGCAAAAAAATTGGCTCATACTCTCAATGTAACTATTGATCTGCTGAGATTTCTAAATGTGTAATGAGCTGTGTTAAAAATGGAGGAGTCTCTCATTGGAGTCTGCTGAAACATTCACACAACAAAGTGCAATGGAGCTTGAGCATTGATATCAGTTATGATCTTTCTGTCTCTTTTCCCTTTAAAATTTCTCTTTCATTCTCAGGACCTTGTTGGCTCTCGGATGCCACGTTGCTCAGATCAATGTTCACGCTGAGGACGATCTGAAGAAAATCAAACTTCCCAAAGAGTAAGTTTGCAGGTTTTGTTTTTTTTTTATCACAGCATCTGTTACTTGAATATCAAGAACACAAAATGGAGCCCGTTTTACAGTTTGTTGCATTAGATGAACCTGTTGCCATCACTTAGATGTTAAGAGATATGATTGGCAGATTTAATGAATTGATTTTGATAATAAAGACACTGTGGCTTAATTTCACAGTAGCTTCCCACTCAAACAATCAAAATTGCTTATATTTTTAGTTACATTTTTTGTAATTACAGAGCTTTTGTTTGAATTCTCAGGATTCTCAGAGACCACACCAAACTTTTTTTAATACATGCTTTTTTTAAATTGAGTGTCTGAACCACATGGAGAACATGCAGAAAAACATCACATAAAGGCAGCGTAGCGTGTTTATAATTTGCCTATGTTTGTTGTATTTATTTAATCATTCACATTTGTTATTCCCTTACTTTTTTTTACACTGTAATCTCTGAACGCTTTTAGATGATGTAAATACTAAAGACGGAGAAAAAAAATGCACTTCAACATTATTTTACTAAGGAACACGATGTGACTAAAATACTGTGTTTTTACCTCTGTGTTGTTGTCCATCCTGCAGCTACATAATGTCTAATGGTTATAAGCCTGCGCCACTAGACCTCTCTGACGTGAAACTGACTGCAGGTCAGGAGGTTCTGGTTGATAAACTGGCCGAGAATGCACACAACGTGTGGGCCAAAGACAGAATCAAACAAGGATGGACCTATGGCATCCAGCAGGTGAGAATTATCCCTTATCATTACAGAAACTGGCACTATACCAGCATGGTCCTTAGATATGAGTTTGTGCTTAATAATAAATTTGATATTTTTTTGAGATTTGTGCCGAAAGTCTGTGTGTAAGCCACATGGTTACTCTTATTTTTTATCTTTAATTTATTCCGAGTTTGTCACTATCCTGCTTGAATAGTTCCTCTATGGTACTAGTGTATTTTTCTTATTCATATAAGGATTTGAAGAGCAGGCGTAATCCTCGCCTGGTGCCATATGCTTTACTGGACGAGCGCACTAAGAAATCTAACAGAGACAGTCTTAGAGAAGCCATCAGGACCATGGTTGGATATGGATACGACATCGAACCACCAGACCAGGAGGGTAAGAACATGCCGCTGCCACAGCTGCTGCACGAAAGTCAACAAATTACTTGTTTTTGGGCAAAGTTAAAAATTTAGAAGCAGCTTGACTCTTTTAAGGCATTTCTCAGTATTTATTCATCATACCAATCAAGTTAAAGCATTATTTTTCATGCTTCTCCATCTGTAGGCGCCCATGTGGTGGATGATCAGAGCATCGAGACTATCCGCCTCTTCCGCGTGGAGCAGACGTATGCGGTGAAGACAGGAAAGTGGTACTTTGAGTTCGAGGCGCAGACTGGAGGCGATATGAGGGTTGGCTGGGCTCGACCAGGCTGCAGGCCCGATGTGGAACTGGGAGTGGATGACCAGGCCTTTGTCTTTGATGGATACAGGGTAAACTCACCCCTTATTTTTTAAATACCGTATTACATCTTCATCAGTCATAGCATCATTATATGTGCCGCAAAAACTTAAGCTTTTTTGTTTTTCTTAAGGGTCGGCGTATGCATGCAGGCAGCCGTTACTTTGGACATCCTTGGAAGAAGGGCGATGTGGTCGGATGCATGATCAACATGGAGGACAAATCTATCATTTTCACCCTGAATGGAGAGCTTCTGATCACCAACAAGGGCTCTGAGCTCTGCTTCGCTGACTTTGAGACAGAGGACGGTAAAGGGCTTCATTGACTCTGCTGAACTTTAGTGTTAATTCATTCATTTATTCTGAGTGTGTTTCCTCCACAGTATCTCTAGAGGTATGACTGGGCTTGTTTGCCAATTAGCATGAGGCAAACAAAACCCCAAAATAGTACAGAATGCTAATGATGTTGCAGTTTAATGAAGTCCATTGTAGCCTTGGCCTATTATTCTGCAAATTAAGCATCCCTCAGGTCGAGACAGAAGAGAGTCAGTGGGATAAAGTTAAATAATTCATAATAATTGTTTTAGTCATTGTGTGATGGATTCAGCATGACAGTACACTAACATGCATTTACAGATATTCATTTTAGTACAATAGTTGGCTAAAATTGATGTCACATCATTTTTAATAATTAATAACACTTTCTAATTTTG
>JAQLOL010000010.1:19732588-19743368 GCA_029783665.1 Naso thynnoides | reverse complement strand
CATTGCGGACATTTCCTGAAAATCTCATCCAAATCCGTCCATAACTTTTCGAGTTATGTTGCTAACAGATGGACAGATGGACAGACAGACAGACAGACAAACCCTTGCATGGCCTAGCTTGAGCTAGCAAAGATCTCTACGACAATAGGCGCTTGTGTCACTTGTGTCATTTCTTTTGTCCAAAGGGGCTGCTAGAATAAAAAAAAAGTTCTTTGTAGTCACTTAAAAAAAAAAAAAGATGATGTTAGTTTCATTTATTGTTTTTCGCTAAACACTTGTAAAAATTGTATTACCCTGTGTGTTTCAAGATACAATACATCACTTAAAAAAAAGACTTCCTGAAAAACAATATAAACTGCTGGGAACAGGTGGAATTAATCATTTGCAATGCAATTCTTTCCTGTTTTGAATAACCTAAAACTGACCCAAATAGGCAATGCAGAGACAATTGACTGGTTAGAGGTTTAAAGAATGAAAACAGCTGCCTTGACATTGATCAAAGCTCTGGCCAGTTTGTTGCCTGCCGGCTCCCATCAGTATGCAAAGGCTGCAATCCACTGGCTGCATTTAAATGAGGAAGGTTGTTATTGCATGAAGTGGAGAGAGGGATTGGAGAGCGGGTCAAAATCAATTTGTACAACATGGTGGCCTGTGAGGAAATCATGTTATGTGCCAAACATTGTTATAAATGCGTAGACAATTGCTCATCTATTACCACTCTGATGCTCATTATCCTCTCAAACCAAGAACCTGTGAGCTTATGGTTCCTGATTTTCTCTGGACTAGGCAGCTTTGCAGTGTCCCAAAATATGTTGTCGCAGTGACTGAGCTGTGTTTGTGTTTGTGTATTTCAGGTCTGGTGAGGAAGAAGGAGAAGTTATTCACATGGGCAATGCAATTATGTCCTTCTACTCAGCTCTTATTGACCTGCTGGGACGCTGCGCTCCAGAGATGCATGTGAGTCTGATATGAAAATAACACATCTGTTCTTTGCCACTGCTACTAATATTGTTGTTAATAACTAAAGCAGCCATAAAGAGTAGAATATTTCCTCTTTGTGCCTCTTTCAGCTGATCAATGCAGGTAAAGGTGAAGCGCTGCGTATTCGGGCCATCTTGCGCTCTCTGGTTCCCACTACAGATCTGGTGGGCATCATCAGCATCCCTCTCAAAATGCCTGTGGTTAATAAAGGTATGTTGGCCTTTTTCGTGGTTGATTGGTTTATTTGTTTGCTACATGAAGTCATGCATGCAGTGGTTGATGGTTGGAAAACAGAAATAAGAAGTCAAAACATGTGCATCAACAAAAAAATGTTAAGTGGCTAAGTTTAAAAAAGGAGTGGAGGATAAAACTGTATTAACAGCCAAAATCGACAAAGAAAAGTATCCAGCTGAGGCAGAAAAAGGAAATTGGACTAGATTCAAGACTGAAACTGGTCTCACACACAGCTCTCTGAGAAAGCTTTTGAATTCAAGCTGTGTCTCCAAACACAAGCCACACTACCAGGATCACAGGTTTCTCTGCTGCTTGCTGACTCTGACATGCCACGTTACTCTACTGCCTAAAAATTAAAAAAAAAGGTTGAATTAGCTGTTATGAAGAGCCAGAATAAGACACCCAAAATAACTTCCCTTTCTGCACGGTGAAAATTTCACCTCAGCCAGCTAGAGGTACATCATGTAATAAACTGTCATGGCAGCAAGACTTCATTCAGGAGTGGTAATCTGTTCATGTCCCTCTCTGTAATCCCACTGTGGAGGACAATTGTGCCTTAGAGGTGTTTCTGGTACCTTTATGGTTAGTGCATTGCTTCAAAATTACACAAAAAATGTTAACCTCAGCAGCCTTTACACCAGAAAAATTAACTTCATATCCAATTTCCTTTTTGACATTTTCTGATAAGAAAGTAAGCTGTGCCTTAAATGAGTAGACGTACAGCAGCTTCCACCTGCTTAGATTTTCATGTCTGGAATTACTTTTACATTTTATGCACTGGTGAAACTTATTCCTGCTATTTAATCTACTCCCTTTCATCTCTTGGTTATAAATGATTTGTTGTCCAATGCTGTATTTAGTTTGTTAAACTCTTTTTTTCATCAATCGCTCTCTTCTTTCTTTCTCGTTTATACTGTATGTGCTCCCAGGATCATTTACTTTAAGTCAGTTATTTCTTCCATAAATCCCTTTTTTAAAAAAACAAACACTTTAGTTGGAATGCTGGAAAAGTTATTAGATTAAAAACAAATAAAATGAATTATTTTTACTCCAATGGCACATTTACCTGAAACTTTTTTCCCCTTAAATTCTCCTGTTCATCCTTCAGACGGGACAGTGACGGAGCCCGACATGTCAGCTTGTTTCTGTCCTGACCACAAGGCCCCTATGGTTCTCTTCCTGGAGCGAGTGTACGGCATTGTGGACCAGAGCTTCCTGCTCCACATGTTGGAGGTCGGCTTCCTGCCTGACCTCCGAGCGTCGGCGTCTCTGGACACAGTGAGTGACTAAAAACACAAATGACTTTCACCACTCAGCCTTTGCAAGCCCTTAGGTTCGATATACCATTTTGCTTTTTTAGCTGGCAGTGCAATTATGTCTGTGTGTTCTTTTAGAATACATGTTAGTCTTTTTAGCTGCAAAAGTGAAAGTGCTCGTGACATCTTCATCATCTTTGTTCATATAGTAAACTGCAACATTTCCACCACCTCTGATCACCCATAAACACAAACCAAACTGACATGTTAAAGCATACAGAAAACTTTCAAAACCTCTTTGAATGATAAAAAGTACTCCACACATCTGGGAAAATTTCCTTTTCCTTATCTCCACTTTAACATTTTTTATTTCATATTCCACCTTTTTGTAGACATGTGGACTGTGCTGTGCCTGATTAGTTGGTAGTTACATGCATGGTTCTCTGTCCCACAGGAAGCCTTGAGCACCACGGAGACTGCGTTGGCCATGAACAGGTACATCGGTTCGGCCGTGCTGCCTCTGCTGACCCGCTGTGCCACTCTCTTTGCTGGCACAGAGCACTACACGCAGCTGATCGACTCCACGCTGCAGACCATCTACCGGCTGTCCAAAGGCCGCTCGCTCACCAAAGCCCAGAGGGACGCCATCGAGGAGTGTCTGCTGGCTATTTGCAAGTAAGAACTGCTGAGCTCTGTTCAGACTCAGGAGAACAAAAATATTAAAGGGGAGCTTGAGCTTTACAGAGGCTAGACTTTTATTTTTTAGACATTGCTACTGTCAGATGGCTTGTCTGAGACTTTAATGCAACACAAATTAAATAGCCCTCTGTTTAATTTTAGTAAAACCATTTATCCACAAATTACAAACTGCAGGAAACAATAACGTTGACTACACTAGATGAAGGGCAATGACTTAAACACTAGAGAGTTATAAATCCATTTTTTAATATAGTTTAAAATTGTTTAGGCCTGTTTTTTTTCTGTTGTGACACATGTTTAAGATTAGCAACAAAGTTTGTAATGCCATACAAATTGAACGATTGATATATATTGGCAACTCTATTGGTACAACAACAACAAAAACCTTCATCCTAAAAGCCTTCTTAGTGTTAAACATTGACTGGACTGATAATTTAGGATTTTAACCACATGTTGTTGGTGGCCATCTTGGAATTTGACCCTGAATCACACAGCTTGGTGCACCTAAGTTTTCCTTGAATTTGAGTACATAGAAATTTCTGGTTGGGTAGTTGGGTGCTTGGGTTTTTATTCAATAATCAGGACACTCTGCTGGCTGCATCTTTATTTTTATGTTTAAATAATGTAATCCTTTTTTTTTTCTGCAGACATCTGCGTCCCTCGATGATGCAGCAGCTGCTCCGACGGCTTGTGTTCGACGTTCCCATGCTCACTGAATACTGCAAGATACCCATCAAGGTGAGACACTGGATTCAGTTTCTTGTTACCACATTGTTTTATTTATTTATTTAAAAAGTTATATAGATAATTATAACAAGCATTCAGAGGCATCTTGGACTTAACCACTTTATCTTCCTCCCTTGATAAGTGTTGAATACCACGACATACAATATGATTGTTTTTTTCCCTGAGCATATCTTAAAAGTCAGGGGACATTAGGCAAGGTGTTTTTTTACTTTAAATGCATATACTATATAAAGCAGATTCTTTGCAATGAAACAGTAAAAACTTGCTTTCTTGTGTCTTTGGTCTCCAGCTTCTGACAAACCACTATGAGCAGAACTGGAAGTACTACTGCCTGCCGTCTGGTATGGGCAGCTTTGGCACAGCGTCTGAGGAGGAGCTTCTCCTAACCAAGAAACTCTTCTGGGGAATGTTTGACTCGCTTTCTCACAAGGTACAACCTGAAAGCATTTTTAATAGCATGTTCATGTGTTAATCAAGAGATTACTTTTAGGAATTTAGAAAGTTTTGCCCATTTTCTATGGATCAAAAGTGTCAGAAGACAAGGCAATATTTTAGGAATAACATTATTAGTCGAGTGGTGTTGCTCTTGTAAGCTTTCCTCTGTTTGCTGCTTTTTATATATATTCAATTTTTAAAAATTCTCGACTTTTTAACACCTAAGGGTGGCTCTTATAAGAGAAAACTTCTTGGTAGTCAGAGGCAGTGAAGTGAAAGCTCAATGAAGTGCCTGTGAGCAGTGCAGGCTGAACCAACACAGATGAATCATTTATCAGTGTGTGACAGGCCATGGCTCTGTCTTCTCCAGCTCTCCGTCTTTCATGTTGCCTCCTCATGTTTTTCTTTCCCCGACTTTGCTCTGCTCCATCTAGTAGCTAAGTAGACGTGAGAAAGCCAGTTTTTAACCCTCCTATCTGCTGTATGCATCTCTCCTGTAGAAGTATGATGCTGAACTTTTCAAAACGGCCAAGTCCTGCCTCTGTGCCATCGCTGGAGCCCTGCCTCCAGACTTTGTGGATGCTAGTCTCGGAGCAACGCTGGAGAAACAGGTGTCAGTGGATGCACAGGGCAACTTTGATCCCAAACCCATCAGCACTGCCAAGTGAGTGGATGGAAGATTTGATTTACTATTTTAGAGTTTAGAGATAATAAAAAGCACAATAATAAAAAACAAATCTTACATCTAAAACTAATATATGGGTTTGCCAACGTTAGCTTCAAAAGGCTGCTTAAGTATGTGTTTGCCTGGAGTGTTTAACAAATCCAATTTTTTCAGCTCAATATCCAATTACAATTAACTTTGAAATAATTATTAATATTTCAACATGATCTCCACTTTCTAGTATCTCCCTTCCTGAAAAACTTGAGTACATTGCCAACAAATATGCAGAGCATTCCCATGACAAGTGGTCCTCAGAGAAGGTGAGTTCCTGTCCATGTGGTTTCACTGGTTCTTCCCTTATGTTGACCTTTCTTTCGTGCCATCTCTCATAAAAAATAGCTGCTCATAAATTGATTGAATTCTCCTTGTCATGGCTTACAACAAACTGTTGTTGCAGATGTCAGCAGGCTGGAAACATGGTGACAGTGTGGATGAGCAGACCAAATCCCATCCACTGCTGAAGCCCTACAAAGCTCTGAGTGAGAAGGTACTTACACACTGATGCACACACAGCTGGTGCGAGGGGAGAAGTTAGCTCTCTCTCGTTTCATGAATTTTTCTTTCCAGATCAGGTGTGTGCGTCTGGAATGGACACAGTCCTGTATCAGGTGTTACTTTAGCCAAAAAACTGACTGTCAGACTCTCCCCTGTTCACTGTATAGGAGAGAGAAACGTACCGCTGGCCAGTGAGAGAGTCACTGAAGAGCATGCTGGCTATGGGTTGGAACATTGAGAGGACCAAGGAGGGAGAAGCCATGTTTCAACAGCGAGAAAGTGAAAAACAGCGAAAAATCTCTGAGTCTCAGGTAAAACATCCTTATATATGAGCTTCTTGTTGTAATTATACTTTTCCTTACAAATTAAAAGATTTTTTTTAAAGGTTAGGTCGCCTCGTTGTGTGTGGCAGGAATAATTTATAGTAGGAACCCATTAAAAGATTAAATAGGAGGTTTACTCCTTCATACACACACAGCCCAAAGCTAATAGCCTGTATCCATAATGGTATCACTTTAACCTCTTGCTTCATTTATCATAGAAATGCATTATTTCAGGATATTAAAAGTATTTGGCCACGTAAATGCTGAATAGCATCAATATTGTCTGAGACTAGAAAGTAAGTGCCTTAGTTTGAAGTCAGTCAGTGGAAAACTGCACAGAGTCTAAATAAACTTTATTTCTGGCAGGACTTTTGTTTAAGGCTTATTGTCCTTTAATTTGAAGGGAAATACTTTGGAGTATGCTGATGTATTTATTGTTTTGGATATTCAGATATGTTTTGGTGCATAAATGATCTCTTTTTGACCTTGTAGGTTAATGGTTTTAGTCCCACTCCGATGGACTTGCACAATGTCACTTTGTCAAGAGAGTTACAGGTTGGTTTTCATTTGATTTTTTTGTGTGCCTGATGTGCAGAGCACATGCCCAAATTCCAAATTCCCATAAATATGAATGGGAAATTTAAAAAAAAAAAAACTTTGCAAAAACTGATCAAATCCACCTCTCTTTGAACTTGTAGTGTTTCTACATAGTTTTAGCTACGGACTTCTTCAACTTTAAACAAGACAGAAGACTCTGAACTATTAATCTTGTATTCACGTTTTTGCTATCTTTTACCATTTTTTAAATATTACAGTTTTAGTTTTATGCTATTTTTGTTCCTCTTCAGATTTTATAATGGGTGTGTTTTGCGGAATCTTCAGCAGGCTTGAGTGGGTTATGTCATCGCTAGAGTGGAGAAGCAGTGAAACGTAATTTAAAAATCTCAGAAACACCTCCCGATAAATCCAACATCTTTGCCAAACCACGTATAAAAACACCAGAAAACAGTAGGAAATTTTGTGAGGGTTCTTGTGATATAGGTTTGGAAGCAGTCAGACTTACACTTTAGGTTCAGCGGGGCTCTGTGTGACAAGAGTTCACTAATTTCTCCCCTTAGCAGCCATTTTAACTAACTTGAAATTTCTGGAAAAGAGGCAGGTTGGACACTTTGTCTCTCTCACTCAGGCTGCCAGATTTGTAAAGTTATCCATGCAAGAGTTATATAACTTTGTTCAGCAAGTCCTTGTGGCGATATACATCTGGTTACTTTGTTGATGTGACTCACGATTTTGCCAAAATACCCACTTGTTCGTGGTATGCGATCAGGGCGATTTCTCTGTCTCTGTGTTTTGGATCCTGTATTAAGGTGTCAAGTTACAGTTAAACACAGCTGATGTTGATTGACTAATTAAACGTACGAATGCTTAAATATCTCTGTGAGGACATTTCCAACTAATGCAAACAAAAGAACACAAACTCTGGCTTTGATATCTTTATAGGGACACTGATTAAAAACTGATGGTCTCTGTGGGGACTGGGGAATAATATTTACTGAGCAGTGGCACCATTGGTTTCACAATCTGGCACAAAGCATCAGGCACACTCACATTTCTAAGAGAAATTTTCTAGTTTATAATTGTTGTTATAATAATTATTATTATGACAAGTTGTTTGAGCACAGGTCTTTTTTCGCCATTATAAAAGTGGGCACATTTGAAGGAACTGGCATCTTAACTGTATCTGCAGGGCATGGTGGAGGTTGTTGCAGAGAATTACCACAACATCTGGGCCAAGAAGAAGAAGACTGAACTCGTTAGCAAAGGTGTGTGAAAGTGCACTTTGCACTCATGAACTCATACACATTGCCTCATACTGGGAGGGTGGATTTTTTGAGATGCAGTAAGTAATTCATGTAAAATACATTTGAAATAATATTTAAATTTGGCTTGTAGGAGGAGGGACCCACCCACTGCTGGTTCCCTATGACACCCTGACAGCTAAAGAGAAGTACAGAGACAGAGAGAAGGCCCAGGAGCTCTTCAAGTTTCTGCAGATCAGTGGCTACATCATCTCAAGGTTAAGCCCCTCCCACTCCAGTTTAACCTAAAAAATAATATGCAAAATGTTACAACAAGTATAAGCTTTTTTATTATTACTATTAAGCTGTGCTCAAACTAATTTGGATTTACATCCTTAGCACTTTTTTGAATCCAAAACTTTTCTTTCTTTATATTGTGAGAATTTTCTTATGGTAATGAGATGGAAAAAAGGGTCTTGTGTGTCATGTGTGATACTTTTGCCTGACAGAGGTCTGAAGGACATGGAGCAGGACTCATCATCCATGGAGAAGCGTTTCTCCTACAAGTTCCTGAAAAGGCTGCTGAAGTACGTCGACTCTGCCCAGGAGTTCATCGCTCATCTCGGTGAGTGCATGACATTTTAATTACAGGTACATTGACGAGTGTTTCACATTGATTCAGAACTGTTCAATGAAAGTCATTTTGGCTGTTCATTCAGAGGCCATGGCTACCAGTGGGAAGACGGACAAATCACCGCATGACCAGGAGATCAAGTTCTTTGCCAAGGTCTGGAAGGAAGGTCTTGCAAATAAGCTGCTAAAATATTTGAGTTTACTTGACTTTGTTGAGGTTTTTTTAGTTTCATGGCTGCGTTTTTTTCCTCAGGTGTTGCTTCCTCTGATAGATCAAACTTTAAAGAACCATTGTCTCTACTTCCTGTCCACACCGAACAAGAACTTGAGCAGCTGCGGCTGTGCCTCCAACAAAGAGAAGGAGATGGTCACCAGGTACAGGGTAGTAACAATCAGTGATTCCTTTGTAGGGTTTTTACTGCTTAGAAGGCTTTTTTGCCGTATATTAATACCTCCCTTTTATTTCTGTTAAAAGAATACAGATTTTCTCTTTCATATTTCATATTTCTTAATGCCTTGCTTGCTTCCAGCTCTTCTTTGTTCTCTCTGTAGCTTTTTGTTCAAATCTGTTCTTACCGTCTTTTTTTTTCCCAGCCTTTTCTGTAAGCTGGCAGCTCTTGTCAGACACAGGATTTCTCTCTTTGGTAAGGCTGGCATTGCCCTGCTGTGTATGCTCGCCTGTGTCTTTGCTTTAAATCATCTACAACAAATGTTTCTCTTACAGGAAGTGACTCTGCAATGATGGTGAGCTGCCTGCACATCCTCACTCACACACTGGACACCAGGTAAATGTGTCTGTATAGGCACAGTTATCAATTGCATAGGAAAATCTTGTGCATGTGCATTAGCTCTTGTGTTTCCTCCCCTCTCTCAGGACAGTGATGAAGTCGGGCGCAGAGCTGGTCAAAGCTGGTTTTCGGACTTTCTTCGAGAACGCAGCGGAGGACCTGGAAAAGCTGGTGGAGATGCTGAAACTAGGGAAGTTCATGCAATCCCGTGCCCAGATGAAAAGCGTCAGTCAGAGCATCAACTACGTTACTGTGGCGCTGGTGCCGATCCTCACTGCCCTGTTTGAGCATATAAAGACACTTGACTTTGGAGTGGACTTGCTATGTGAGTTTGTGTTTCCATATCGACTTTTTTATTTTTTTCAACTTTATTTGCATTTCCTTTTGAATAAAACAGAAACAAATAAAGCAATAAAAAAAGTTAATGGATATGCATTTTATTAATTAATTAAGGCCTCTGCTTCCATATAAAAACACAAAAGTCAAAAGTTTTCTTCTCCTATTTTCAGATATGTTTTTAAAAACAAAATAAATCTAGCTTTAAGTTAACTCTAATCTATTTTTGCTGCTGATTAAAAATGAACATGTACATGATGATAATTTCCGTTTGTTTCAGTGGATGATGTGCAGCTGTCGTGCTACCGGATTTTGACCTGCTTCTACTCTCTGGGAACAGGAAAGAACATCTTTGTGGAGAGGTAGTAGCCAGTAGGAAGCTAGTTTTAAATCATTAAGTTTAGAAATCCTCGCTGAATACTTATGGTGCCTCATGCACTCTAAATAAAAGATCTACTTTGACACGTATGTCACAGTTTTTGTAATACAGTGTCTTTTACAACATGAAGAAAGATGTTTGGATATTGGTCAGACAGAATAAAAGTCATATTTTAGATCAAATCTATTAGAAAAAAGGTTTCATTCCCAGGGAACGGAAACACTTTGTGCAGTGATGCGTCCTTCATTAAAACTATGATTCTGTGGTTTTATTTGCTGTTTCCCTCCGTGAGCTGATGCGGTCTGCAATATAACCAGTTAAGGAGATTGCCCCAACCTTTACATAGCTACCCAGTCTGAATTAATCCTAATTCTGGTCATGATTTACATGTTAACTTGCAGGCATCTTCCAGCACTGGGGGAGAGCCTGGCGACCCTGGTGGGAGCCATGCCTGTGGCATTCCTGGAACCTGACCTGAACGCTTACAACCCGCTTTCTGTCTTCAACACCAAGACCCCCCGAGAGAGAGCCAGTGAGTGCCCACCTGATCCTCCTTTTAAACTTCAAAATCATCCGTTTCTTGAATGTAGTCAGACATGCCATGTGTGGTCCTTCAAATATTCCTAAGAAATTCAGATTTTTTAAAATGTTGTCTTTGCATTTGTCCTTCTAGTCCTCAGCATGCCCGACACAGTGGAGGAAATGTGTCCCGAGATGCCTCGTCTTGACAAACTGCTGAAAGATGTCAATGATGTCTCAGAGTCCGGTGCTCGCTACAGTGACATGCCACAGGTCATTGAGGTGATCCTTCCCATGCTGTGTAATTATCTGTCCTACTGGTGGGAGAAAGGACCGGAGAACTCACCTCCAGATGCAGATTGCTGCACTACGGTGACCTCGGAACACCTCAGCATCATCCTGGGAAACATCCTCAAGATCCTCAACAGCAAC
>JAQLOL010000010.1:19668291-19717582 GCA_029783665.1 Naso thynnoides | reverse complement strand
GGTGAGTGATCTGCACCCCCCCACCACCAACCCCCCCAAGGCAAGATTTTTCACCACTGTAATGGCTTCTGACCATGATTTTAGAGTTTTTTTCCTGTGCTCTGTGAGACCGAGCTGCAGAGAGCTCTAACTGTAGAATATCAATCAGGAGGTGCCACCACTGTAAAGGAGGGGTGTTTTAATGGAGGGGACTTGTACTGCATGGCCTACCGAGCTGACTAGGTAACAGCAGCTAAGGTTTACGTAAGCAGCATTTCACATTCACTATTGCAACAAGAAAAGCCATATGTGTGACTGGAAACTCCATTACTTATCATGCCTATATTAGAGGAAAAACCATAATAGCGGATGACAATAAACAACTAATGACAAGCTGAACTAAGCTCCTGCAGTAGGGAGAAGAAAAAACATGCTGGAATGCTCATATTTAGTGCAGAACTTTAGTCACCTTTGATATGAATGTCAGAAATAGTAATAATTTACAGAGGACAGAAAATAAGGCAAGCATAATAGGTCCCCTTTAAATTTCATCGCCTATGATCACAATTGTGCTCACCAAAAAATTGTTTCTTCCAAGGTTCCAAGGTGCTACAGAATGATGAGTTTACTAAAGATCTGTTCCGGTTTTTGCAACTGTTGTGCGAGGGCCACAATGGAGGTAAGTGCCCACATATATTTCAGTCGATAATTGGAGCATAGTTGTGTACTGGCCATGAGCACACAGTGACCCATAACAAGAAAGGACAACAAAGATGACCGTAAGGATAAGAAATGTTTGCTTCTGTCAGATTTCCAGAACTTCCTGAGAACTCAAACAGGAAACACAACCACAGTCAACATCATTATCAGCACTGTGGACTACCTGCTTCGTCTTCAGGTGTGTAAAGCACAGATATAAGGCCACAAAATGTGCACACACTCTTACCTTTTCATTGTTTACTAATGTGATTCTGCTCTTTAGGAATCTATTAGTGATTTCTACTGGTACTATTCTGGCAAAGATGTCATTGATGAAACTGGAAAACTCAACTTCTCCAAAGCTTTGTCTGTTGCCAAGCAAATATTCAACTCACTGACTGAATATATTCAGGTATGAATCTAATCTCTCTCTTAATACTGTTATCTGCAAATACAAGACTTAAGTAACTTTCATGTCTCTTTCGTTCAGGGACCGTGTATTGGGAACCAGCAGAGTTTAGCTCACAGCAGACTGTGGGATGCAGTTGTTGGCTTCCTGCATGTATTTGCCAACATGCAAATGAAGCTCTCTCAGGTACAATAAATCAGTCAGTTCTTCCATTAAAGCGTCTTCATTTAAATAATAAGTTCATATTTAGAGGATAAAACTGGACAAAGGAAATATTATGTCCTGGCATCAGTCAATTAATGACTCAAAAAGGCAACAGAGTTTTTGTTAGAAAACTTATGATTCATTTATGTATATGTTTTCTGATATGTGGTGATATTAAAACTATCGGCTGATTTATCATTAGTGTCTTACTCCCTAATATCGGCATTGGCACTGGCCCCAAAAATCCCATATCAGTTCACCCCTATTATTTGTATATGTCTTTTGATAGCAATAATTCACAGTGTATATTATAATTTCCCATGAATATCCTTCATTTATTTCTGTAGATGTACCTATGTCCTAAAGCAGTTGCTGGCTTGTGATAACTTTAAAATAAGGCAAAGTCTATCTGTTGCCCCTCAACACAAGTTATAGTTCAACTATGGATTCAGTCACTTAAAGGATTTTTGGAGGCATGGCTATTTCATTAGGAAAAGGATAAGGGGTGAGACAAATTGTCGACGAAATTCCTCTTCTTTAATAATGTCTTGATCCCTTAAATACATTGTAGTACACTGAAAGGTTTGAAAAATGCAGGGGAGGGTGTGGTCTCTTTGTTAAAGCATAGGACATTATGACCCATAAAACTATAAATGGTTGATAATCTAAAAAAATTATGAAACTTTCTCAAGCTTCTCTTTAACGGTTGTATGGCAGTTGAGGCATTGCCAACACATTTGAGGTCTAAACAACTTTGTGTTCCTTCTTTGGAAAAACTCCTTCAGAGCAAAAATTTCACAAAAAGGCTCTTATTTTGTAGGATGCCAGTCAGATTGAGCTGTTGAAGGAACTCATGGATTTACAGAAGGACATGGTTGTCATGTTGCTGTCTCTGCTTGAGGGTAAGAAGTGATAAAAGACACAAACATGCTGACACAATTCCAGCACCTCTCAATTGCGTAAAAGTCTTTAAATACATATTGTTTGTGTGTAACTAATCAAATGTTTGTGTCTTGTCTCTAGGTAATGTTGTGAACGGGACAATAGGAAAGCAGATGGTTGACACCCTGATGGAGTCTTCCAACAATGTGGAGATGATCCTCAAGTTCTTCGATATGTTCCTCAAACTGAAGGACCTAACAACCTCAGACAATTTCAAAGAGTACGACCCCGAGTGTAAAGGCGTCATTTCAAAGAAGGAATTTCAGAAGTCAATGGAGAGCCAGAAGCAGTACAGCCAGTCTGAGATTGAATTCCTGCTCTCTTGTGCAGAGGCCGATGAGAATGATATGTTCAACTACAAGGAGTTTGTGGAGCGATTCCACGAGCCGGCCAAAGATATTGGCTTCAACGTGGCAGTGCTGCTGACCAACCTGTCTGAACACATGCCACACGACTCCAGACTCGCCACCTTCTTAGATCTGGCTGAGAGCGTGCTTAACTACTTCGAGCCTTATCTGGGTCGTATTGAAATCATGGGCAGCGCAAAGAGGATCGAGAGGGTTTACTTTGAGATCAGCGAGTCGAGCCGTGACCAGTGGGAGAAGCCGCAGGTCAAAGAGTCTAAGCGTCAGTTCATCTTCGATGTGGTCAACGAGGGCGGAGAGAGCGAGAAGATGGAGATGTTTGTGAATTTCTGCGAGGACACCATTTTTGAAATGCAGCTGGCCTCGCAGATCTCTGAGCCAGATGTGGTCGAACAGCCAGAGGAGGAGGAAGAGGAAGATGGACACAGTATCCTGGATGAACTGGCTGGAGAGGAAGATGCCGCCCTGGAGTCTGCCTCAGCCTTCACCACCGCATGCCACTCAATTAAGAAGAAGATCGCCGATGTCCGGCAAATCTTTACTGTCAAAAACGTGCGCAAGCATTTCAAGAAAATCAAGAAGCTGAGCATCAAAGAGATGATCACAGGCTTCTTCTCCTTCTTCTGGATGCTCTTCACCGGCTTCTTTAAGGGGATATACGGCGTAATATTTGGGTTCTTCCACGTCATCTGGTCCTCCATGTTTGGTGGTGGCCTGGTTGAGGGAGCCAAGAACATTAAGGTTACGGACATCCTTGGAAACATGCCCGACCCGACCCAATTTGGTATCCATGGAGATGTAATTGAAGGTGAGAAAGTGGAGATCACAGAGTCAGCGGGTAGCTTAGACACAGCCATGACAGCAACAGGAGACATCACAGAGGTCGACATTATGTTAGAGTTGCTGACGAATCCCAAGAAGGAAGGAGGGAAACATGTGGAGCCGGGCCTGGGTGATGTTTCTGAGTTTAGTGCTGAAACCTCCTCTGCTGATCAAAAAAAGGTTCGCAGTCAAAACCCAGTCATTTCTTTCATGTTGTTAATGATTTTAATCCCTATTGATATGTCTCTCAGCTCATGTACATATGTCACTCCTCTCACAGAAAGCTACCGCCAAGCCCGCTGAAACTCCAGAGAGCGAACCAGAGAAAGCAGAGTAAGCAAAATTAAGTGAGAGAAAAATGTATTAGAATTGTTCAACAAATATTAAACCTTTTCTGAATACAGCACAGAGAACCAGGAGAAGGAGGATAAGCCAAAGGAGGAGGAGGCTCAAGAGCCAGTGGTGGAGGAGAAGCCAAAGCCCAGATCGAGTCAGCCTAAGGAAGCAGCGCCAGCCTTTATGTCCAACATCTTTGCTCTTCTGGACGTCTATTTGACCAAGATGCTGGTGAGCCTTCATAACATATAGTCTGTGCCTACTTTTAAATAGCTTCATCATGTCTTTGCCTTGAATATTGTTCAGTTCAGCGCTTAATGCTTGTCTTTGTTGTTTCCAAAATGTGGAGAGGCAGTTACAAATTAGTCAGCAGTTGATCTTGTTGTTAATCAAACATTTTCTTTTCAGAACTATCTGGCTCGTAATTTCTACAACCTGCGTTTCCTGGCTCTGTTTGTGTGTTTTGCCATCAACTTCATTCTCCTTTTCTACAAGGTAACTGTACCAAATACAGCACATGTTGCCCATGATTAAAACAAAAATGTAAAATATTTTAAAAGAAAATACAAAAGAATGTGTTTTTCCCTACTACTGTTTTTTGAATAAAAGGAGTTGGATATATTGAGATAAGTCTCAAAAGTCCGCCCAGATCAGATGTTTTTATTTTCCTTTTCTTCAGCCAGACATACATATTTGTTTTCAATATTTTGTCATTTAAAACTTTTTCTTTGTCTGTTTTGTTTTTAAATCAAATCCACTTAAATTGAATGTGTATAGAACCGGGGGGGCTATTGTAACTGAGGCCAAAATGCATTCATTTTTGACACTTTTCAAGTCATGGTTGTTTCATGCATTTTTTCATAAGAGATAAAAACTTTCATCTCTACAAATTTAACTAAAGAAGCTTCTAAGATGTTTAATAACACGTCATGACCTGGATCAAGTGGCCACAACGAAGGAGACACACCATGTGTAATAATAAGCAAAGACTTTTTGGTGAAACCAAACTAAACCAAACTGAATAATTCAAAACACCGATTAGGAATCATCAGTACAGTCAGTGGTGCAAGTTTGCATGACAGATAGATGTATGGGTGTCATAAGTGCATGAGGATAACCTAAGACAACAGAACCAACTGAATGTTAAGCAGAGGAGCAGAGAGGGTGAATGACTAAAGGACACCTGGGTCGGGTGCACTGAGTTACCTTAGTCATCTGAAAGCACAGAGACACGGTTTTATAAACATATTATATCCCACTGCACACAAGCAGCTGCTTGTGAACGTGCCCAAGATTGGCATTTTCTAAATCCAAGAAAGTTACAAGACCAGAAATTCAATACAACCTTTTTGACACTTCTCATTCCAAACAAATACTCATGCAGTGTTCAGCTGTAGTCTGTGTGATCCTGGAGTAGTCTGTTTCTATCCGGCTGAAATGAATGTTTTCAAAGCGTTTGTGGATTTTGATTTCAAAGTAGTGATCACTGACAATCCTAGCGAGCATTTTAGGGAAACTGAATGACAGACAGTAAAACCAAACTGTGTCCTGTGCTCTTTAGGTGACTGGTGAAACTGATGAAGATGAAGATGATGCAAACCGCTGGGGTGGCGATGAGGAGGATGATGAGGACACACTCTTTGACATGGATGAGTTTGTCCTGCAGGAGAGCACCGGCTACATGTTACCAACCCTGCGCTTCTTGGCTATATTCCACACCGTCATCTCACTCCTCTGTTTGTTAGGATACTACTGTCTGAAGGTTGGCGTACTCATAAATCTATAACTGCTTCAACAGACCGTCTTCAGTTAGCTGAACATAGATGATAGCATTGTGTAAGTTACAGCTGTAGTTACTCATCTTAATATTTTACCTCCAGGTTCCTTTGGTGGTGTTCAAGAGGGAGAAGGAGATTGCAAGGAAGCTTGAATTTGATGGACTCTACATCACTGAACAGCCATCTGATGAAGACATCAAGGGCCAATGGGATCGACTTGTCATCAATACTCCGTGAGTCACCAACCAGGATTATCAAGCTCACACATATTGCCAACAGTACAGTATATATCTGATTTATAAAGGGGATTGTTTATTATTTATTGTAAGGATCCTCATCAGCTGATGTGTAGACAGCCTACTAGTCTTCTTGGGGTCCAAGACAACATTACATCGCACAAAATGTGCAAATAAAGAAAAAACATTATGATAATATATAACAAATAATAAAAGAACACAAAGAAAAGAAACAAGAAAAAAACATCAATCTACAACCAATACAAAACAAATCTATGTCACACGACACATGGACCTTAAAAGTGTCTTCTTGCCAGCAAAAGTCACTGAATTAATGTTTGAAAAAAAAAACAACGATGAAATTCTAAAGTTCTGTAAAAGCTTTTGTAAAAGGTCACAAAGAGCTGAGAGACAATTGTGTTGTCCATTGCAGGTCTTTTCCCAACAATTACTGGGACAAGTTTATCAAGCGCAAGGTGAGTATAAGAAGCTCATACAGTTTCTGTACAATCTTGGAATCCATCGGCTGCATTCGCCGTCTGACTTTTCAATAGACAGCGATACAGCCTCTGGGGGCAAACCCCATTATTCTCGGGCTTCCGTTGGAGGAGGTGAATTTCCTTTTCCGACTTCCTTCTCCTCATGCCTTGTCTCTGACTGTTTACGTGAGAATAGAGTTGGAGTTGAGAGACCAGTTTACACGCCATTAACAGTTAACAGTCCGCCATTAATTAACTACAAAAGACTACAACCGGAAACCAGGGCTTTTCCGGTACCAAGATCACCCCACCTTGCCTACAGAGACTAGTTTCTGTACAGTTTTACAACTTTGATCTGAAAGGATGAACCTGTGTTATTACGATCTCTCAAAGCAGACAAAGTAGTGACGGAAATGACTGCTGCTCTCCGTCTACAATATGCAGGTGATCAACAAATACGGGGACATGTACGGAGCTGAACGCATTGCTGAGCTGTTGGGCCTGGATCAGAGCGCTCTGGACTTTGACCCCACAGTGGAGACTGTAGAGAGGGAAGCCTCCCTGCTGTCCTGGTAAAAAAGCAAAAAAAAAAACACTCAAGTCTTGTTCTCTCTTTCCTCCATAAGGGTTGTGTATACTTGGGTATGGACACAGACTCTGACCAATATAGTCAAACACTGAATATGTACCACGTTATGTAATGGTTTTTGTTTTAAGAGGTTGTTGAAACTTTACTCAATGGCTTTGATTTTGTTGCTCGACTTGGGCTTAAAAGTTTGAGTGTTATTTAATCTAAGCACTAAAAAAGTGATGCTGTTGGATCCATGAGTTTGAACAAATACAATCCAATATCTCCACATTTTATTAAGCATTAGAATGACATGGATAGATTGACTGAAGTGTGTACATGTCAAATCAAAACTGAACATATATAGATTTGTTGATCAATCATTAATCACTTCATAATCTTTGAACATATGTTTTTTTGTTTGTTTGTTTGTTTGTTGGTTTTTTAAAGCTTGCACGTCAGCTGCACTGCGGTGCCACTTTGTGATTCAACATTTTGCTTTTCTTTGACAGGCTGAGCTCTATTGATACAAAGTACCACATCTGGAAACTGGGCGTTGTTTTGACTGACAATGTAAGTTTATTTAATGTTTAGAAAAAAAAGCTAAATTTAGGTAAGAAATAAAAATGGTTTGGACAATAACGGTTGCTGTAACCCATCTGATCATTTTCTAAACGAGTTTAAATGCATTATTGCTATTCCTAATGGAGAGCTACATTTACATTTACTTTGCTAGTTACTGAGGACACGTTTAATGAATCACAGCTCTGATAGTTAAGACACCCAGCAAACAAATTGCATGGAATTTTTCAGAGAATTAATAGGTTTTATCTGTCACGGAAGTCGGATACAGGAGTGGGATACTGTTAAGACTGTGCTGGAAGACCAGTGTGTAAATAAAATTAGGTATTTTCATCCGTCCAATCAAATCTTGAACATGCTTAAGGAAAAATATACAAATACAAGAAGCATTTTTAAATTATTTATTATTAATGCGCTTCATTTCATCTCCTGCAGAACTTCCTGTATCTCATCTGGTACACCACCATGTCCATTTTTGGACACTTCAACAACTTCTTCTTTGCTGCCCATCTGCTGGACATTGCCATGGGCTTCAAGACGCTCCGTACCATCCTGTCCTCTGTCACTCACAATGGCAAGCAGGTAAGTGGTTTAACCAGCAGAGGGAGCCAGACTACAGATAAGAACAACATTAGGCCCTGCAACGTATGGCAGAGCGGAGCAGCTTTTCCTTTTTTCAAGCTTCTGATCCAACTACAGATCTGAAACATTAAGATAAATGTTGATGAGATTCTTAATTGTTACAAGTTAAGAAGAATGCAGATAAATATTGTACTACTGCCCTCATTTCACATTGAAATACATGTTAATCGAATCTGCATGGACATGCTGCATGTGATGGATAATGGGGAGAAAACAACCAGCATAGTGATTCATGCTGACCACCAACATAATTAAATCAAGAAATTATCTTGATGGAGCTTTGAAATGGAACCTGCTTGTTTATGAGGATTCACAGTCATCCAGGTCACAGGATACCTAGAAATAAACATTATGAGAAATAATGAATGGAATTAACTTTTATTATAACCACTGACTATACTTTAGAGCATGAGGTAAGAAATGACCCTGCTTTCTCTTACTTACATGATGAAGAAAACCATTATTCTCTCACTCTGGTATCATTAAGTCTGTGTTTTGCTCCAGTGCCTCTGATACTTTGTGTTCACCCACTGACCTTTCTACAGCCTTATGCCACTTCTCGTAACCAGTTACTCAGGTCTACACATGCAGTAATAATGTTAGAAAAATGTACATATATACATATTATGGCCTGACCGATGAGGGATTTTCAGGACTGATGCTGATAACGATGTTAGGGAGCAAAAAAATTATTCAATATATCAGCTAATATTACTGTATATTTATCTGTGTCTATCCATCTATCGATCTATCTATAGCTAAAAATGTAAGAAAATCCCAAAGCATCTATCCCAATTCCTGTCCTAATTGTCCAGAAAATTAGAATAAACCATAATTTGATTAGTTAGTTTATTAATTAGTTATTGATTAATTAGTTATAGCCCAATAAAACATTAGATACTGATCGTTGTGATTCACTCTTTTGGTTTCATCCTGCAGCAGCTCTGCATTGGCTGCTGCAGTTTGTTTCTTAGATGAAATATGGCTGTTGTGTTAATTTTTTAGCTGCACAGTAGTGCTGTGGTAATTACTACTGTGAGGGCAATGTTGTGACATTGTTTACTTTAAAAAAATTACGGAGGGAATTTAACCCATTCATCAATAACATGGAGGCCGGTGTTGTGGAACATGGGGAACTTCCAGCCAAAAATGCAGAGACGTCACTGCAGGTATTGGGAAGAGTGGGAGGGAAGTAACACTGGATAACTGCTTCCCTACAAGATATAAACAAAGTGTTTTGCAATGATATTACACAGTCATCGTGGTTTTTTTTTCTGCCAATAGACAGCTGAATTTGTGAATAGAAAAATTTATAGTGTAAGGTTTTGACTGTCGTGTGTTTTTTGTTCATTGTCAACATGACCACACAACCATGGCCACCCCTGACTCCCCTGTCCCAAATTCCACCCATTCTCATCTGGTCACCCTACATAGAACCTGTATGCTAACACAGATATTTCTGCAACAGGCCAATATCAGCTGATATGATCTGCAACCGATATATATCAGGCACTATTAGTGTCTATAGACTAAAACCCCCATCACATAGATCTCTAGAAATTACATATTTTGGTAGTTTCATGAAATAAATAGTGTTGAACAAAATCTAGTTCTTAATCTGACTGAATTAACTAACAGTAAGTGAATACTGTCAGTTCAAATTGTCACTCAGGATAAATTACCGTCAAATACAGTTTTTTCCTAATACATGCAGATGCCATATTTTAATAAACTGTCTCCCCTTTAAGCTTGTGTTGACCGTGGGTCTGCTGGCCGTGGTTGTCTATCTCTACACTGTGGTGGCCTTCAACTTCTTCAGGAGGTTCTACAATAAGAGCGAGGATGAAGATGAGCCTGACATGAAGTGCGATGACATGATGACGGTACATCCAACCACCTTTGACATGTAAAACTAGTATTAACATCTGAAAAATTTATGACACTGAGAATTTTCTTCCTTTTGTGGAAGTGAAAAAGACAGCAACTCTCAGCAAGGGCAGGTGTTTGAAAAAGATTCCTGAGGTGTTGATTTTTGAATGGTTGTCTGGAACATTTAAGCGTAACAACCTTCATCGCTGTTAGAATGAATGCAGGAGGTGACTGCTGGACAAAGTAGGGGGTATTTTTTTGTGAGCTTTGTGATATTTTCTATTGATAACATCGTGTGTCATCCAGGTTTTGAAAATAAATAATTATCAAACTGTTCACTGTTTTCAAATTCGTTATTTTCCTTAACATTTTCATTACAGAGATGAAAGTGCATGTATTTTAGTTAGTCTGAAATAAAGGATAATTAAAAATTACATTTTGTTTTTCATTTTCCATCCCTACCACAGAATAAGACAGCACTTTATTCAGCATTTCAGCTTAAAAACCATCCAAGTTACTTCAATTTTTTTCTCTTGGCAGTGCTATTTGTTCCACATGTACGTGGGTGTGAGAGCTGGAGGAGGTATTGGAGACGAGTTGGAGGACCCAGCTGGAGACCCCTATGAGCTCTACCGCATCCTGTTTGACATCACCTTCTTCTTCTTTGTCATTGTCATCCTGCTGGCCATCATTCAGGGTACAGCTGCCCTCTCTTTTCATGTCATTTATCATGGGTGGTTTTTATTAAAGACCACATGTATATTTTTTCTGTATCCTATTATTATGGGATGTTATTATTCCATATCAATCTGTTTAATGTGTACTAAGAAATACTCGGGACTATGGCCAATTGTTGCACCCTCCTTCAGGTTTGATCATTGATGCTTTTGGTGAGCTGAGAGACCAGCAGGAGCAGGTGAAGGAGGACATGGAGGTGAGACTTTCAGAAATCATTTATCAGCCACAAAGTTCTTTTCCTTGAGTCATACAGTGATGCTCTAATGGGGAAAAAAATAGTCTTACTCTGGGTGCTTTCACAGCCAATCTGTTTGTTTCCAACGATCCATCTCCAGTGCATTCATCCAGTTAGTCTGGTTGATCTTGGCTGGTGTGAAAGTTAGTCAAGTTCAAGTGAAGACTAAACAGACGGTCTGAGAAGATGTAGCTCTCTGTTCTCTTCCAGACTCAGACTCAGGTGTGGTTCTTGTGGTGTAAAAACAAAGCAGTCCACGCAGGATTTTATTGCAGGAGATGTGTGATTCCAACAAGCTACAGCTGAAGTTGTTAAATTGTCAATGAGGTGATCTTAAAAGCAATCCTCAGTATAAATAATTTATGTGTCTAATGAGTAAATCAAAAGGGAAACAAGTAAGACAGTGATGTTTGTGTTCTTTGTCTTTTGGCAGTTTAATTAGAAAGTGAAACACAGTAACACTATTCTCCCATAATGTTATGATAAAAGCCGGCATCCCTTCCCCTCCAGTTCCTACCTGCTTGTCATTTGTCGAGTGAAGGTCCAAGCTCATAATGGTCATAATTATTTCTTCATAAGCAGTTTGTGACACCAGAGAGGAGAAGTCAACACACCAGCTTCAGTAACATGTTGCAGGATTTGCTGTCGGTCCCTGGAGGAGCCAGTACAAAAAATGGCTCTTTTTTTCCTTGATCAAGGTCACATCAACCAAACTATATGTGACCAAAATAAAGCAAGAATAAGAGTATGCCAAATGAGTAGGCTTTAATTTGAGCTAGGACTAAGTTGGAAACCAAGATTTCAAAGGGAGGGGAAGGTGAAGTTTGCTTACGCCTGGTGAGCCTCTAATAGAAGTACCAGTGGATAACAACACATTACGTGGCACAGTCACCATACCAGCATGCCCATGGACAGATGTTTGTTAGTACTGTGTTAGACTGATTTATTATGACATTAAAAAAAGGAGGAGGTACTAATAAACACTTCACTATTACAGCTTTTGCTTCTGTTGATGTACAGGGCAGCCATCTTGGATTCTGAGATCGTAGAACCCCACCAGAGATCTTTTTTTTCTTCCTCCAGTTCAAATTTCCGAACAAGAACTTAAAAATTCCATCTCCCCACTTTAAATGAAATGCACCATTTTGTTGATCTACTGTGGTCGTTTAAAAATGCAAACATCCCCTCTTCTTTTAGACCAAATGCTTCATCTGTGGCATTGGGAATGACTACTTTGATCGGACGCCTCATGGGTTCGAAACCCACACCTTACAAGAGCACAACCTGGCTAACTACTTGTGAGTGCAGCAACACACGCATACACACAGAAAAAGACCACGGTTTGAAGTGTTCCTGATTTTTTTGATTGTACCCTCATGTCCTCCTGTGTGCAGGTTCTTCTTGATGTACCTGATTAACAAGGATGAGACCGAACACACGGGTCAGGTACATGATCAGTTTCACCACTTGTACTTCCCTCAAACATTTTCTCTGAGATGCTATTTATCTTGTATCTCATGTCTGATCAATCTCAAGACAGCAAAGGAAGGTCACAAAGACTTCAGTAGGTTTTACTTGTGCAACGTTTCAACCCACTTGTTATGTTGCATAAGTGCAGCTTAGCAGGAGGAAGGAGCAATGCGTGGGTTCACTTTGTCTTTTTTGATATTAACTTGTTACTGTCCTGCACCTGAGATGCATATTATTATTTGATGTACATGTACTGTTTTTATTTTACAAATTTAGCAAAAAGGACTTTGTTGCAACATTACCTTTTAGTGTGTCTGCAGAAAATAAAGATGGACCTTATTGATCATTAATTTTAGGTCTTAATCCAAATGAAAGATGGAATGTACTTACTGCAATATCCTGGCTTCTGACAGTATTACTCAGTATGCGGTCTTTATTTTTTGGAACAGAGTTGGTTTCAAATCTGCAACACCCAAGCTGATGATTTGCATAATGAAATTATTTCCTGTTGCTCAGTTAGACACGTTTTACCACTCACGCCAGTTATAATGCTTATTACTTTTGCATGAGCATGTAAGACCCCGCTAAGGCTCATTTGACAGTTTCATCAATCATTTGTGAAACTTAACAGTGAGATCTACAATGAATCATCCTCACAAATTGCTTTTTTCAAATGGGCTCATGTTTCCTCCTGACAAAGCTAAAAGCCATTCAAGTCAAAGCCCATGATTAAAGGTCACTCCATCATTTTATTGATGCATTTACATTAGATAAGAGTTACACAGAGAGAGATTAAACAAAAATTGTCATAACTATAGCAGCAGAGAGCAAATAAGTTGAAATTTAGATCCTTCTATTTGAATCCTAGTGGCCTCTCGCTCCAGCTATGCACACATTCAGGTGTAACTTTATTTTATTTATTTTTAAAAAAGTATTTTTTAAGGGAAGCCATCGCTTCTTACTCACACTGTTACACTGTGTCAGGGAAGCCATACAAGTAACTTACTTAAACTTCCCTGAGCAAGTTTAAATTATTCTTCAACTAATGCAAAATTAGCTGACTTAAAGCAAAATGGCACCAATTTCAAACAAAACATCTGTCCACAGTGTTGGAATATTAATACATGTGTAAGAAATTACAAAAAAAATGCCACGAGTGATGTCACTTGAGTCAGCATCATATGGCGCTAGAGATATTTAAAATTTGGAGTTGTGAAGTTAAATAGAAGTAAGCTGACCAGATTTTTGTAATCTGCTCACGTTTGCTTAAAGTTAGTTGCTCAAGGCTACATTAGTTGCTACTAGCTTAGCATTACATTACTGTTGGGTGATATAGGTGCCAGGTTTTGACAGCAAAGAACTGTACGAGGAAAATATCTGCTGAATCAGTGTGGATCGTTCAAAAAGAAAGAAAAAAAACCTGACAATTAGGGCCCAACTTATAAATCAGTTTACTGATATTATTGGCTGATATCAGCCTGTTGCTGTTATATTGGTGTAGATCGGTGTCAGCATATTTGTTCTAGAACTGATATTAAAATGTTTTTAAGGCTAAAAAAAATACTCGGATTAGTGATTTAAAATGGTGTAATAATGTAATTTGTCCAGCAGAGGGCAGTCCCTTACGTAATTGGTATGAAGTGAAGCTTTTGCTGTTTGGTGCAATGATGTTTGGAATAAAGTTTGTTAGATATCCTGCCTCCATTACATATCTTTGTCACACGTGTTTGATAACCACATTCAAAATATTATCTATGAACTATCGGCCAATATATACTGGATATCAGAATTTTCTTAGACCCCGCTATCATTATTCACATCGGCCCCAAACATCCCATATTAGTGGGGCCCTACTGACAATGTCATAAAATGCTTAATGATACATTAATACTCTTTTTTTAAGTAGCATTGACATGGCACGGCCTACTCAAGTGTAGAGTTGTGAAGCTAGTGTGAAGCTAGTCACATCATAGCAGTTTTTGTTGATTTTGCATTTTAATTCACGATTAAACTTAAAATCAGCTGTTGAAGCAAACTGCTGGACCTAAGATTTCCCATAATGCAACCCTTTTTTTGCTGATCCTCCAGAACCTTGGTGATCATGATACAGTTTTTTAGAAGGCTTAGTGATAATTCCATTACTAGTAAACTGATTTTATTGTGTATAATAAATAGAGTAGCCCTTAAAACCTTTATACATATATTTGCAGATGTTTTGTTATTCTTTCCTCTCCAGGAGTCCTTTGTGTGGAAGATGTACCAAGAGAGATGCTGGGACTTCTTTCCTACTGGAGACTGCTTCCGTAAACAATATGAGGACCAGTTGGGTTAGAGAGGGCAGCCTCGTTCGGGGCCCCAAACAGCCCTCTCTGCTTTCCTTCTATCTGAAAGAGACACTGAACTTGACGTAACCCTGCTAACAGAAGCTGAACTCTCTCTGGACTTTCTCTGCTGCCATGGTGTCAAAATGTGAAGAAAAAAAACAAAAATCATCCATTTTGAATTGGACATTTGGGGGTTTGTGCATTCAAGGCCTCTTCCTTGTTACTCAAAATAGTCACTTGCCACGACGCCTCTTTTATGCAAATTCTTCTTTTGATTCTGATTCACATTGCCTTTTCACTTGCTTAACCCCAACCTGTTGCACAATTTGTTGTGTGTAGACATTTGATACACGTAAAAGGGTTACAGCATGACAACTGAATGTCTGAATATGCACAATTTCTAGATTAACGCCAGGATGTTTGTCACTTATTACGAAACCAACAGAGTGGATGTGTGCTGCTACTATTGATCCAGTTCAACAACCATTGACGTGAGTGTAACCTGATCTGCCTTTCAAATCTGTCAAATGAATTCAAGAGTTACAGA
Organism: Naso thynnoides; assembly: GCA_029783665.1. Classification (NCBI taxonomy): domain Eukaryota; kingdom Metazoa; phylum Chordata; class Actinopteri; order Acanthuriformes; family Acanthuridae; genus Naso; species Naso thynnoides. Next base: position 19,702,358 of record JAQLOL010000010.1, on the reverse strand, counting down.
AGATGGTTCTTCCAGGACCAGAGACGACTCACTTTAGGTGTTTATCAAGTGCCGACGTGCCTTATGAGAAGCTATGCAAAAAAAAAAAAACTTAATCATTTTTGTTCCTCCTGACATGAGCAGTGCGTTCTAGTTCTGGATTAGTTACAAGCAATTTAGCTCAAGCTAGTTTTGTGGCTTTTAAATGCATAAAGAAGAAAACATTTGTTGTATAAAATCTAGAGGTTCCTTGTGTAAATGTTGCTTAGTTTGGTTTTGTTTCTGAAGCTGTGGTGTCCTGCCCGCCTGCACTTCTTTCCACAGTAGAAGAGCCCCACAACAAAATGAAAAAAAAAAAACAACTTGGTTCATGGATTTATTGACAGCTAAATGGTTGACTGCTATTGTATGGCCATTTGTATGTATGTAGTAGCTTTGGTAAACAGCATTTCTTTCGATGAGGGGGAGGAAATGAATAAAGTTATTGACGCAATAAATGCAACGTGTTATTTGTCCTTTCAGCAGCTGAGATCTCTGACGGTAACTCTCCTGTGGCGTGTAACTCTCACAGTCTTAACAGGGAACAGAGAATTTTTTTCTCTGTGAAAAAGTACGGAGGGAACATCATGACACAATCCAACAACGATTGAGACATTCTGTACCATCTCAAAACAGAGTGTCTCTTATTCAGCCACAGAAAACCAGGTGAACAAGTGATTTGGCCACAAGTTGTTACCAAAAATCTAACTCTCTCTTCCACGAATGCATTTCTAGCATGTAAACTTGTAAATCAGCTTCGAGCATATGATCTGTTAAGGACAGAAATTTTAGTAGATACTTTGAAATCAAAGTCCAGTTTGCATTTTTCACCTCTTCTGTCTTTGAAAAAGTCTCTCTGGGTGTTAATGTTCAGGAGATCATGCTGTCGAGCCAATCTTCCAGGTCCTCTTCTGTCACTTCCTTCCTGATGGGAGCAGATTTGGGAGGTGTGATGTCTTTGTCTTTCACCTCCTCCATCTTCTCTTCTATCACCTCCAGCACCACCTCCTTCACCTCCTCACATGCTGCAGGTTAATAGAACACATGATGGAAAAAGAATTAGACTTGGACCATAATATGAGTTTTTAAACTTGATTTTAAGTTCTTAACAAATTAAATTCTTAACTTTAACTTCTGAATCTGGACAGTTTTTTAAGTCTTTTAAGTCCTGATTATTTTGGTGTGTTCAAAGCAAAAGTTTAATGTTTTTTTAAGGAATAAAAGGTCATTCCCTTTTAGGCAGAAAGAGGAAAGGAAAAAAAGATACCACTAATGTCTGTACAGTAAACATAAAGCCACAGCCAGCAGCTGGTTAGCTTAGCTTAGCTTTACGGAAACACATATAGCTAACCTGTCTGTAAAACAAAATGAGCCCTTCCAGCACCTTCAAAGCTCGGTAATTAGCATGTTATATCTTCTTTGTTAAAACAGAGAAAAAAAGGCAGTGAAATAAGCATTACATGTTGCACATTTCCACGATGTCTCAAATTTTGTTTCTTTCTCCACACAGCTTAAAACCCCAACTGGAGCTTCACAAAAGCAGAGCATACCTGTTGACATTTTCAGATTTTGTTGGTCTTTTTTAGTGTAATTTTTTGCACTTCCTCCACAGGTAAGTAGGCTACATAGTTAAACTGGTTTCTTTTTTTGTCCGTTTAGTGACATGAAACAATTGAGTTTGCCTTTTATTTTGAAATTGGACCTGTTCTCTATGTATTGTCTGCCCGACTAGCTACTCTGTACAATTAGATGCAGCTCCTGCCAAAAACAGTCTAGCTGTTTCAGTCTTGATGCTAAGCTAAATGGTTGTTAGCTGTAGCTTCATATTTACAGGTATGAGATTGTCACAAATCCTCTCATGTAACTGAGTGTATTTCCCAAAATGCTGCACTACTTAAGTTGGAAAACAAACAGAGTGCTCACTTGTCTCTTCTGCAACATCGACAGACTGGTTTCCTGAAACACCACCGACTGGCTTCTGTAAACTGAGCAGCCGCTCCAGCTCTTCATCATCTTCATCATGCACCGACAGAGACTCTGCAGTGCTCGAGGAAACCTGTGAGCCTGAGACGGACGCTGTGTCTGTTTGCATGGAGGCTTTCTGGTTGCTGCTGAGCACTTTTGGAGCAGTAGACGGAGGAGTGGATGAGGCTGTTTTGAGCATCTCTTGTTTAGGTGTGAGGGTCAGAGTGGGCAGCTCCACTGGTGTCAAGACCTGAAACAAGAATAGTGGAATTATGGCTGCAACAGGGCAAACAGGTGAGATTGTAAACACTAAAAAGCCTGCAACCAAGGTCCAAAAATTGGTTTGCGGTTACAGTTCAGCTTTTTTAAAGTGCAGGAGATGCAGTCAAACAGCCCACCTGAACCAACTCGGCCTCCAGGTTGAGTCTCTGATGGAGAGGCACTTGTTGGAGGCTCTGAGCGAGAGCTGGGAGGTCCACAAACACTGCAGACATCTAAGATAAAATAACACTTACTCGATCACCCAAAAGGAAAATCTGTGGTGTCACAGCAGCAAAAAAAAACAAAAACAAATCTACATCCACTGTAGGAGGAAATCAAAGGAAACAGGAGGTCATAAAAAGCAGCCATTTGCAGCAACAATATATTAAACATGTTATTTTCAGATTTGTCTCACACTGATAAATACTTTTAAAAAATAGAGGAAATGTCACCAGAATGTGAAATCAAAACAAATGTAATCATTGGGTGATCCTTTTGTGTCCGAGGACGTGAAACTGCAGAAAAATATTTACATGTTAAATGTTTTCCTATGACTGCAAGAGGCATTCTAGTGCAGGTCAATACTCTTTTGTACTTGCACAGAAGTGAAACAAAACATTGTAGCTCTGACTGTACACAAGAACAAGAAAGAGTTCAGGAACTGTTACATAATCTGACTGAGTCGATACATTACTTTACATCCACAGACAGATAAGTGCTGAAAGAGAAGAGATGAAACTCAAAAGCTTCCGATTTTAAGATTGTAGAGAACACGTGTTAAAATAACATGTTTGCATTCAGTATTATGTTCTAGATGTTTGTCATGTGAGTAAAATAAATGCTACTTTATTGGAAGTCAAAATCTGAGAGTCTCATAGTTATTGAGCTGAACTGGACCAAAGTGTTAAATTCAACAGAAATGCTGGAAGCTAATAGAGGACCTTTTCACACCTTCAGTGCTCATTTAATCCAATAAATCACTTTTTTTTTTAAACTGAGATTTTATTTTTTAATTTCATGGGCACATTATAATGTTTATATGACACTAGGGACAATAGCAGAAACTTTAATCACAATGCTCAAGACTAGTTTGAATTCTGTAGCTCATTTTGTTTTGCTGCGAAGGGATCAAACTGATTTGGAGCGATACCACTTCTTTTCATCAAACCAAGGCTTGAATGTTTGGTCAGAGGGAGGTTTCACAGCTGTAATTTGGGTCTGGATAAAACTGAACAGTCAGATTGATCTGACTTAACGAGGTAGGTGTGATAGGACCCAACACTATGTGAGTTCTTTCTGCTTGAACTGTAGTGCATTGTCAATCCCGCTGTAAAGTCTGCTTGAGGGATCTATACCTCTCAAAAGAGGGTTAAATTCATGAAACACAAAGAAACAATGGAGCGCTGCAGATTGTGTAACATATAGATTTACCTGACTGGCTGCAAATGATTCCATCTCCCAGTCCTTCTCATCTGAAAACCGGAATTGAGTGAACGAATCCCCTGAGAAACACACAGAGAAACCGAGTTTGACATCTAACTGCTTTCAATTCCCTGCAGGACTGCCGCTAACTGGAGCAGTCTGTTCAGCTCAACTCGAAGCAACACTTTGCATATTATTCATTTTAAGTAGAAAGACAACTCTGAGCTATGTGGGACTGAACCGCTTGCAGTGCTCATGTCAGCCAAGCGAGTGGCCTTCACACTGAAAGTGTCTGAAATGCTTAACCAGTGGGGTTTTTTTTTTTCGCTGTTTATGTAAACTGATCAGTACGGGAGCTAACACAGTGAGCATGTGATGCCGCTTTGCTTCCAAAACATCAACAGGCTGAGGGCTCCTGAAACTACAAAGAAACTGAGGTTATATTATTAATAAGCAATAACAGCAGCAGTGCCACACATTCAGCAGACGGGTACTGATGGCTGGCAGAGCTGAAGAAAACAGATGTAGTGAGCAGTGAGTGCAGAGGTGAGTTAATGTACGAGTAATGCTGAGTCAAAAAACAACCACTCGACAAGGACGCAAACAGTGTCAGGGTTGAAGCACCACTATTACAACCCCTCATGTTGTGGACTCTGTTTTCACCACCTAACAGCAGCACAGACTTTGTTGGTTATGAATAATCATGAAGGTGCTCATCTTTGTTCAAACAAAGATGTAAGAAACACCTGAAGGCTATATGCTGCTCTCAGTAAGCCAGTCCTTTCTTATTACAGCAAAGAAAATGGGGTGCACGATTTGGAAAAAATATCTAATCGCGATTATTGGGAATGCGCTATGATTTGTTGTATTAGAGGAAATTATAATTCTTTACATTAATATTCTCATTTTTACTAAAAAAAACACTAAAATAATTAAAGTGTGATTTTTGGCAGGGATCTGTACTAAACAAAGATGTTTTCTTACGTCTGTAGAATATGACGCGTAGACCAGGACTCTGCAGCACCACAATATTTGAATTAAAATTGTATTTTGACACACACATTTCTCCTTTAACAAACATTGCCCCAAATTAAAGTCAGGTCATATTGCGATTTTGATTAATTTTTGATTAATTATGGAGTCCTACAATGCAAGTTTATGCATAGCACAATTAAAACACAAGGCAATTCAAAGTGCTCTAAAGAGGCATAAAAACTTAAAAAAACAGTAAAATTGCATTTCAAACATGATTAAAACAAATGCAAATAAAACACCTGAATAGCCATGAAAGTCATGTATCCACCTTACTGGAAAGCCTCAGTAGACAGTAATGTTTTACGCCCTGATTTGAAAGAGCTGACAGTTAAAGCACACGTCAGCCATTCAGGAAGTTTCTTTTACACGCTTGTGATCCTGTAAACGCAAAGTAAACCTGCCCCACATGATCTGAAGGGTCTGGATGCTTCGTAAAATACAAGTAACAATGGAGGGAAAATGCTTCACTGCTGTAAAAGGAATAGTCTGTCACAATCATTTTGTATTCCACGAGTGAGATGAGAAAGATTGACATCGCTCTCATGTCTGGGCTGAATATGACCTGCAGCCAGCGAGCAATTAGCCTAGCTTAGCATAAAGACTGGAAGCAGGTGAGAGCTGCTAGCTAAGCTCTGTCCAAAATTTAAAAGTAATCTGATTCTGAATTCACTCACTGAACTTAACATGTTGTAGAACATTTCCTCAATCTACACACAAACTAATGTGAACAATTTATTTAAGGGGATGTTAAGCACAACACTATTGTTCACTATTACTGTCTTCTGAATGTAAATATAAATGTATGTGTCCTATGTGTGCATCATGAAGAGGCCACAGCTTACATTATATTGTGAGATGGTGCTGTAAGAAGACAATGAAATGACCTTGATTGATTGATATTTCTTGATTGAATAGTTACTTTCTGGAATCTTGACTTCACAGTGAGGTTGCCAGGTAACCAGCACAGACACTGCACAAAGAGTAGCAAATAATTAAAATTTTCTATTCCTATTATATTTTGTCCATGGAAACAAGCCTTTTGTATGGAATTAGTGACAGCAAATATTGTTGAAAGTTTTCTGCTGGGTAAAAGCTCAAAACAAAGACTGAATTAAATAAATAATTTTAATTACGTCACTGCAGTGAATTATTAACAAAAGCGTGGGAGAGAGTAGCCTTGAAAATGTTGACAATGGGCAGAAACGATTACAGATAAAGGCTTGGTTTTTATAATTAATCATGTTGTGTGAGTGCTCGTGGCAGGAAACACACTGTATGATCATATCATCTTAACCGTCACCTGTCAAATACAGGTATAATATACTTTTTTTAATACATAAGTTGTTGTTTTTTTTAAGTCATAGCTTCATATCTATCACGCAATACTGAACGTCAACAACGCACATGAAGAATGAATGAGACTCCTGCAGGCTCAAATGATTCTTTCTACATTTGGTTTATAACCAGAGCAGCTGAAGAGTTTGCAGCTTGAAGCTTCAGCCACCACAGTCGATCACAGAGAAAAACGCTGGGGCCCAACAGATATGGGATTTTTGGGGCAGATGGAGCAAGAGAGGGGCGTGTCTAATTCAGAGGAGACAGGACACAAGAGTCCGGTATGCAGAGATGATTACGGCTCTGTGTCTATAATGCTTGGTGCTCAGGTGCTGTCAAAGCTTATGGATGGTGTTCACTGTCGAGTTTCTGATGCTGAGGTGTCGACCATTTTACCTGCCCCGATTCATCATCAGTGTTTATATTGTTGCGGTTTTACATCCCCACGGATGCAAATTTTAAAAATGTCCTGCACGAACTGTATGACCTCATCAGCAGCAACATCTCCCTCCTATGTAGGCAGAAATGAGCTAAATCAGAATTTCCTTTTTGCACTGAAAAAATGGCAATTAATTTACCTTCCTTGATAATATCAGCAAACTGATATATTGGTTGGGAAAATCCAGTTAAAAAACACCAAATCAATAGCCATCAAGGTGTAAACAGACCTAAAATTGAGGGTGTGTTACTCTTCCTCGCTTGAATCAAAGCGCGCTGAATCAAAACAGTGTGACTTTTTTTAGTCACTAACAGAGCAGACTGTGGTCAGCATGTCACACACAGATGGGCAGTCAGTGGGAGACCTGACAGTCAGTCAGAGCCTCTTGTTTTGTCCCTCTGCTCCCTGTGCATCACATCAAACACACTCTGCCCTCCAGGCGGGATAGTGAGCGCCATCTGCAGTTGTCCTTGATTGCTTGGGGTGAACGGAAAGCGAAAAGGTCAAGAAGGAGAAGCTGTAGGAGGGCTTTTTGTCTGCGGGCCGAGGCCCTGCTGTCAGACAGGCAGAGGAAAGATGATTTATGAAAAGACGCATTATCGGGGTTACAATGACTGCCAGGCAGACAGACGAGAGAGGGGAACAGGAACATCAGCTTTATGTGACAGCTCCAGGAGTGTGATGCCATTATGTTGGACCACCTGTGTGTTATCTCTAAGATCATCTGATTTTCACCCTTACAGGGAACAGTATGGTCGCATATCACCTGTCTTTGGTGGACATGCCATCAAAACTTAAAACCTAATTCAAAGAACTACTGTTATCTTAAGCAAAATTACCAAATAAATTAACCAACTGTCCATTTCTTTCTCAACGCCTCACTTTTAAATAAGAAACAAGGGAATCATGAGGCCTACTTAGCAACAAAACAAGACTGATTCAATCAGGTAAACAGGATTAACTTCAACATAATGATACCTAAAATAAACTTTAGCTGCTACTTTATGTCTCAATCACTATCAATTACAAAACTAAAATACATAGTAGCTATTATTAAAGCTTTTATTTTAATTTTATTTATTTTCTCTGGGTTCATTTATAGAATTGGTTGACAATGTATAAGAATGATAAATATTCTCGAATGAAGTTACTTATTAGAAAGCAGTCTTCTCAGTAATTCTGCATAGTGCAAAATTGGTCAACAATTGATACAGAAAAGGTTTATTTCTATTCCAGCTCAAAAATTCACTACAGTGGACACCACATCTTTCACTGATAAATTTTACTCCTTTAAAATCAGTTTCTGTGTTGGTCTTTAAAATCTCATATCAGTCGTGCTCTCAGATAAACTATGAGAAGAGCTGGGCCCGACTGATGCATAGGTTTGCCGATATTATTGGCCGATACTGGCCTATTGCAGATGCATCAGTATTGGCATATGGGTCCTCTAATAAGTGCCGATACTAAAACTGTTTCTTCAGGCTGGAAAAATGCTTGGAGTCGTAATTCAAGATGGTGTAATCACAAAGTTTGTACAGCAGAGGGCGGTCCATTTTAATTGGTAATCCGTGTTTCCTGTGCAGTGCACTGATGTTGGAATAAAGTTTGTTCAATATCCTGCCTCTCTTACATATCTTTGTCACACATATTTGATAACCACATTAAAAATATTATTTATAGAATATCAGCCGATATAGCAGATATCAGAATTTTCTTACTCCCTAATATCGTACTCGGCATCAGTCCCAAAAGTCCCACATCAGTCAGCACTAGAGAGGAGTAAAATAATTAAAACACCTCTAGGCAGATTTAAAAAATATATATTTTTGCACAACTGCCCATCTTTTTTTTAAACTAGAGTTGAAAATAATTTAGTTTTCATGCTCATTATTCAGAATAATCTGATATTAGAGCTGATCTATTGCTGTCAGATCTGCATTATTCTCAAATATCAGTGTAGAGCCATAAACACTTCAGCTCTTCCTGGGCTCGAATGGAAATCCAGAGTGATGCATCAGAGACTCACATATTTTAATTTAAGCCATAATTTGTGATTCATCACAGAGTCCAGGAAACTCTTTGTAATCATGTCATTCAAATGTTATTATGTGCACTCCAGTGTTAATGGAGCAGTTCCAGGATTTAGTGTTCGACTCCTGTTGGGTTCATTCCTCCTGCTTTGCTGTTGTTCACAGATGTGAACAGAATAACTGTGTCAAAAGGTAAATCTCACCCTTCAACAGAGGCTGCAGTGAAATATCTCTCACTCTCATGCTCACTTTTTTTTCCAGCTCCTGCTCCCCTCTGTTTAACATCTTCCCAGACCCTAATCCTCCTCCTCCTGCTCTGTCTCCATCAGTGTGTATCCAACACAGAACTGCTGACACCAGTGAACTGCCTCCCTCCTACACCTCAGAGCCCAGTGCCATCCTGATCTGTGTCCATGGAAATACCAGCCCAGGTAGTTCGGAGGCACTGACACAACCATGGCAACAGCTGCCAGTGAGGATGAGAGAAACTTCTGTCAAACCTCCAGGAGACAAAGAGAGAGAGAGAGAGAGAGAGAGAGAGAGAGAGAGAGAGGGGATTGGAGGAGGAGGGATGTGCGTGTGTGCGTGTGTGTGTGTGTGTGGGTGTGGGTGTGTGTGTGTGTTTGTTAAGAAGAAAGAGAAGGGAATGAAGACAAATGAAAGAGAGCAAGGCTGACTCCTCATTCCTGCTCTTTCAAAACACATCTCTGAGACTTGGCTGACACTGTTTTAAGTGCTTAGTTAGACTCGCAGCCTCGGATGTGTCATCAAGCTGCATGAAAAACAAACATTTTCCAATATGAATTTAAATCACACTGTGCTCTGCTAAATAAACACTGCTAGTAAAATCACAGGCTGGTGCTGCAGATATAACAATGAGTTTTGGTTTCAGCTTTTCCTGTGTGAAAAATAGAATTGTGAGTTGCAGCTCCTGTGAAGATAGTGAGCTTTCTTTGTTTTATATCATTGTAAACTAAAAATCTTCAGGTTTTGAACTTACAAAATCTTAGTTGCATTTTCCAGCTGGGAAAGAGGCGTGGTGAGAGGACTTTCAAAGCTGCGTTACTATTTTTCAGGATTCTAATTAATTTTTTTTTTTTTTTTTTAAGAACACCGGTTGTTGGAATACTGTTAGAAATGGGCACAATTTCAAAGCATCTGACAGATTTTTGACAGGGGAAAGAAAATGCTCACCGGCAAAGTCGTCATTCAGATCCAAAATATTATGAATATGAATCAGAGGAATCCTGTTATGCTTTTACTGAGAAAATATTGGATTTAGCAGAAGAGATGATTAAACAAAAAGATATTTAAAAAGTCTGGATGTTTCTTTAAAAATGAAATTCATCTTGGCTCATGTCGATACTGGTTTCCTCTATATTGCAAAGGACTAAAAAAGAAAATCTAAGTTTATACAGGAAGTGAGTCGTTTTTTTTTGTTTTTTCATAAAAAGAAAAAGTTTAAGTAACCCTGGATTTTGATCAATCAAGTACAATTTCTCAGAGTCCAGGATGAGTTCTTAAAATTGCCTGTTTTCTCCAAAACCCAAAGATATGCAGTCAGAATCTAAGAATATTCACATTTAGCTTTGGGATAATTACTTAAATGGTCACTCAAGTAGCATAGCTAAACATTTCAACTCATAATTAACTTACTGATTGATCGTTTTAAGGAATCGAGAAGGACTCACAGCTACATGCAAAATGTTGTTACTTCTCTTTATTAAGCTTCAGGCTATATTCCACACACTTTTTGTTGATCCCCAAATTATTCCAGTTCACTTGGAAAGATCGACCAAAATTTGGAAACTTTTCCTGTCTTGTGAAGGAATTTTGGTTCATATTATGGATAACTAGAACGAAGCTTGGCAGTACAGAATCTCACTCAACATAAATTAGAGATTAAAGATCAATTCATGGTTCAAATGATGCCTTTGTGTGTCAGCAGGGCCGGTAAACCTCTGTGAGTTATTCCAGAGTGAATAAACACTGCATTACTCATACTGCGCTAAGTGGCTCGGCTGGCATTGTGTAACTTCTGTATAATGTGGTATCCTGTCTCTTGACATCTTGCTGGCTGAACCCCATATTAACAAATGTGGTTTTCTGCTTGCAATCTGCGGCTCCTCTGAGCTATCTATGGCTCCCTAATGCTGTGTCCCGCTCTCATCTTTTATATTAAGGGTGTGTGGGGCTTAACGGCTGCCTTTCTGTTCCGCTCTGCTCTTTTCGTGCTCCACTCAACTCTACTCTGCTCTCACCCTGCCGCGGTTCATCCTCACCCCTCTCCTCTCGTTCTGCTCTGAGAGACTGTGGAGCACTGCCACTGAGTCAGGATGAAGATAAGACATGATGCAGCTTGAACATGGCCAGGGATCCAGGAAATGCACTCAAGCTGATGGCAAAAAAGGACACTTGGTTTTAATGGCAACTTGCATCTTACTTCAGCCAACATTTACACGCCTACTTCATATGTCCTCGATATGAGTCCAGCAGCATCTGAGCTGAAACATCATTTCAGTCAAATTTCAGGCAAAAAATGTCAAACATTTCTTGGTATGAGCTTCTCTAATATGACAACTCGCAGCTTTTGTGTCTTTTATGGCATTCTAAATGGAATTTTTGAGCTTAAAAGCAGTGAAAGGACCTTTTAGAGAAAGAGTTACTCTGCGGCATAAACCCATTCACAGATTAATCAATACTCAAATCAATCTTTATTTGCAGGTCTATACTATAGCTTGCAGGCATTTCAGAAGGATCCTATAATGTAACATCTTCAATTCAGCAACACTCACCTGTGGCACCATTATAACTAAAACATGACTCAAAGCTTTGTTCAAATTTTATTTTAAATTCTAGTGAAGATCCCCTAAGTTTCTAAAGATAGTAAACATGCAAAGCTTAATTTTGGTATGTAAATAAATTTTCTGCGTATGCAAAGAAAGCATGAGGAAACACTGAACACTTTGCATCCTGGGATTTAATTATTCACTGACTGGTGACCCAGCGCTTCTTTAAAGAGAAGCAAAAAGCAGAGACAGAATGTAAATGTAATGCTGTCAGTAAAGGTTCTTATTCCTATCATTAATGCTGTTTATAAGGAAAATTAACTGCAACTAGTAGTTCATTAATCAGTTATGCTTTTAAGGAATTGAAAGAAACTAAATCTGAAGCTATTTTGATTCAGTCAGTTCAAGTCATTTTGTCAGAGAAAAATGACAGTCGCTGCTGGCTCAAGGCTCTAACATGAGGATTTGCTGCTTTTCATGGTCACTGTGAACTGAATATTTGTTGTGTTTTGTTAATCAGACAAAAAGAGACATTTGATGAGGTCATCTAGAGCTCTACAGTACCGAAGCGATGGATATTTTAAAATGAGTTTTGACGTTTTACAGTAAAAACTGATTAATCAAGAAAATAATCAGCAGATCAAGTGATCAAATTAAAACTCAACGTTTCATTTTTATTGAGAATTTTTCAGCGTTTATTTTTGTGCCTTTTAATTATGTTTCACATTATTCAATTTGGCAAACAAAAAACTGCAGCAATTTACAAAAATGCTTTTAATCATAATATCTGAAATGCTAAGCTATGACCTCGCTTTAATTAACTGCAGATTACTCCGGTTAAAGGCCTCCATTTCTCTTTAATTTCCTTTTTAACAAATTGTAAAGCATAAATTAGAAAAAAACAAAGGACTGACTGCTCTAAAAGACCCCTTGTTACTACATGTCCTTGTCCTTTGTCAACATCAGCCACATGTTACATAAACCCCATGCATTTCCCCCAAAATAGCTTTATCTACAAGACATCACGTTTGTTTACATTTTGCCCATAATTAGTAAATGCTGCAAAAAAGTACCTGAAAATGTGTGATGTTAGTTAAAAAGAAAAACACGTATGTGTCAAAATCCTTCTTCATGCTAATATTTGAGCTAGGAAGGAAGCAATCATAACTACTCCCCCCCACCCCACCCCCACAGGCATCACAGATTCACACCCATGTTGACTGGGCCACACCTTTAGCATAAAGCGCTCTATAAGCTGCAGCCTGGTCTTAACTTTCATCCTCCATTTTTCTTGGAGCAGTGACCATGTGAATACAAACAGGAGGGACATTTAAGGAGCAACAGCACTGCTGCTTAGTCTCTAATAACACCTGCAGTGAAATGTTGACATTTTATGTGACTGGAAGGGGAAAACACATGTTCCCTGCGCTGCCTTTCTCCTTTGTTTATTAGTAGAGTAATGATATGTGATCAGGGAATGATTATGTCTCTTTCAAACTGGCTGTCATAGAAGAACTTCACTTGATAAGCGAGGAGACAAGGCAAGGTGGCTCATAGAAAACTACAGAGTGATTAAGTGCTACTTCTGATGTGACAAAACCCATCTGATAGGTGTTTAGTTGCACTGAGATGAAGGACAGGAAGTAAAGGCAGAGGGAAATATAAGAGAGGGAAAGGTGAAAGGAATGTAGCAAGAAAGGGAGAGAATTACATGCATGGATTCGCGACATGCAGGAGTGACAGTCCAGAGGAACGTGTTGTTAAATCTGAGGAGCCAATCGCCTCTCTGAGAGCTACAGTACCTCCAGCAGCCCCCTGTCACGCCTTTTTAACCAAACCAATTAGCCTAACACGACACGGCGCTGAAATCGATAAATCACTGTCTGAGCTAATTGCAATTAAAATCCCGAGCAAACCAGGCGAGACAATAAAGCGGGCAGAAGCTATTTACTCTTAACTTTTAATGGTGACCGTGTGAGGCTGTGTTTGTGTCAAAGTCATATCAGAAGAGCTGCAATCCGCTCGGGGCCTCCTTCTCATTAGGCTTGTGTTTCATGTGTAGCTTGTTTGGAAGCTGCAGTTCAGCCGCCACCTACCTGAGCACCTTCATTGATCACATTAAAACAGGTGAATTTGGACGTTCAGTCTAATTTTACAATTATGCTCTTTGCAGGATTTTAATGGGCAGAAATAGCTGTTTTTTATGTATTATTTGAATTTAAATTGGGATTAGACCAATAGTGTCAAATCAAAATATGTGGTGTACTTAATTATCCTACCACTGTAACCTCTGTCAGTGTAACTACCACTTCTGTGCATTCATATTTTTATTAGATGAAAATGTAATAGTATTAGTGTCCGTTGCACAGAGAAAAATAACAACAAGTAATCTATAATCATTGTAAAGGACGCAAAATAAAATATTGCCAGAAGAAGAAATAAATAAATGCTCTTTAAATGGTGGGATTAAATGAACATGTAGCAATGACAAAAACAGCCAATAGTGTAAATTTTAGGGAAATTGTTTTTTTAGTTTTCCTGCACAGGCTGGCAGTTCACTTCTGCAGCTTTGTGAGGCTTAAGTGGTTTAATGTTTGTTTTTGGCCACATCAATGTGTTTTCAATCAACTGAATCTCGTATTTCCCCTGGTAAAACTGATTCTATTATAAAAAGTAGTGATGTGTAAATTTGGCTGCTCTTACTTGGACCTTATAAATCACTTGGCACATGCTGATTACACTTATCTTATTATGTAACTTTTAAAATCAACTGCCTGCAGCTGTGTTGTATTTAGTTAAGGGACTGAAAACTTCTGCAACAAGTTATTTCCTGTTTTAAGCATTAACTTAAAGAGGCTGATGTGTAGAGATTTGTACTCACTTTAACATCAGTTAAATTCTGATGTCAAACAATGGTGAAAGTCTACAATCATGCTAGCAGCTCTTTGAGACTTGTGAGGCACAGTGGTGCTTTGAGTTACATGCTAACATCAGCATGCTAACATTCTCAAAATCAGGACAATGCCAAACTCCTAATGCTAAGACAGAATAATGTTTACCATGCTCACCATCTTTGTTTAATGAGTTTGCATGCTAACATTCTCACAACCATGACTCTGCTAAACCAGGGTTTCTGGCAGTCGAGGGGTTCCCCCCCTGGCCAAAGTTTTTTCCTGCAGGAAACCCTGTAAACTATAGGAAAAGACAGGAGATTAGAAAGTTAAAGGGATTCATTCTCTGGGGACCTTGAATATCTTTACACAACAAATAAACAAAGCTTACTTCATTAACTGAAAACCTTAGTTCTGGACATTATAACATAAAAAAATACCTTAAATACCTCTAAAATGATTGCACAGCTGTTGGACATAAACCAAAACTGACATGACAACAACAGACTCAGACAAACAAATATCTGAACACACAAACTCGCGCCTGACAAAACAAACACAACCAACCAGCTAAGTGTTGATCTGTGACTCCTCAGTGAGTAACACTGATAGTCAAAGAGGGACAAGGAGGCAAACCAGGGAAAAAAAATCTGAACACAAAATATACAAACAACCTACTGTCACTTCCCTCAGAGAAGGCTACAAATAGAGTTTTTAACAGCAGCTCTTGTCTTCATGCAGTCTAGCATTGTTCAGCTCTAGATCCACAAAGTAACAAAGGGAGGGTGCACAGAAGCCAAATCTGGTGAGAGTGAGCGTCTGCTTTAGCCTCCCAAGGCAGGTTCCTGTGGATGAAATAACTATCAGTCTAGTGCCGGAATCTGGGTCTCTTACTTTAAGGATAGAAGGTGCCAAAACTATTAGGTTAGCTGAGTAGATCAGTATTCAGCTAATACTGATAAACACCCAGGTATAGTTGAATCAACAGTGTACAGATTCATCAGCTAAAAGGAAAATCTGACTGAACTAAGTGAAAGCTAAAAAGGAGCTATCCATACTACTTACAAACTGATGATCTCTACTAAAAGGCCACAAAGTTTACAGAAGATAAGAACAACGCACACCTGTGGATAAACTTAAAAAAAGCACCAAAGTGCTAAAAATCAGGAACGTTTTAATCCTTTGAAAACTTGAGATGTGAGGATGAGATGTGACAGACACCACAGCACTACCGGGAACAAGACATCGAGAGCAGCCACCAAGGTTGATCTATTCACTCCAGATATCCACAGTTCCTCCGTTCTCAGAGAATTCATCAGGAGACACTTAAAACTGTCTCGAGTTTGACTGAGTTATGATGCTGCAGTCTCAAAGACACAAAACACACACAGCCACCTGCTCTCTGTAAAGAGACACTTACAGAACAAGATAAATACAGTGAGCAGAATCATTCATTGTGCTCGAGGCTGTATAAACATTAAGTCTTCTTGTCACCAATAAGGCCTATTTGTAGTGAAGGAACAATTTACTGTGTTCAAGCCTTTAGTCTTCTGGTGCGGTTTTTGATGATGGACTCTGGCCTTTTTTTTTTTTTTTTTGGTAATCGATGAATTATCGATGCTGTCAAACAGCAAATGTTCACATTTATGGGGCTCCAATCTGAATCTGCAAATTATTAGTATTTTTGCTTGATAAATGACTATTAATGATTTACTGATTATAAAAGATTTGCTGTGTTAAAAGGTCCGTTGTGTGGGATTTACTTACATTTACTATTAAGTCTTCTTACTAAGACGTGGACATGTTCTCCAATATTAACATTCTAAAATATCAGTAAATAAATTCAGCCAATGGACCGCAGTGGATGATATATTGGATAAGGATATTGACATGTCTCACGGATCATCTAACCAATAAAATTTTTTAAATGTCAGTTGATATTTAGAATCTATTCCACACCGGTGTGAGGAACCGTTTCATTTTAATTCATGGAAGCACTATACAAATCAGTGTATTTTTGAGCTATTGACAAGTTTATTTATGTGCCTAAAAAGCATACGCAGCCATAGACGGGACAAAAGGTCCCAGTCAATGAACAAATGGTCAAGTAAACGGCAAGGATGTCCAGGATGTTTATCTCTTTCGCCGACTTCAAATTCTTTATGTCTTCCTTGCTCATATTTTTTACTTAGGAATGTGAGATGGTCACTCAGTGAATGATAAAATGAGCAAAAAAACCACAAAAAGAATAACAGATTTGAGTGGCTACTGCTTTCCATCAGAGGACCTTTTTTCTTATTTCTTAGTGAGGTGCTGTGAGGCACAATTCCCCCCCCGAGTCAATGCTGCTTGTGTTTCATTGGAGCTTTTAATGACTCTCTTTCATCTTGCTTTCCCAAATTACAGATTGGGCTCACATTCAGTCAAGTCAGGTTCTAAGGACTTTAGATTACAAGAATACTCTTAAAGGTTAGTAGTGGGGCCAGTTTAAGACAGCCAATCTGTCCATCAATTGCTATTGATCCCTTTTTTAAAAAATTATGTAGAATTTACATCGATGGGAATTTTAGAGAAATGTTCTACCATAACAAAAAGTCTCTCAAATGGTACTCAAAGAAAATACCATCTTGGTTTGCTAACGACATAAATGCCTGTTAACTGAGAGTAGTGTGGTTTGGTGTTTGTGTGAATAAAGACCATTTGACGGGTCACACATGTTTGATTGGTCACAGCTAATGAGCAGCCTGAGTGGACATTGAATGCAAAAATGTTCAGGGAGGATGTCGATGACAACCAAAAGCTTTTGGAAGCCTGGTTGCATTTGGTGGGAAGCTTTAGGTGCCATTATTATCAGCAGCGCTATTGTTATTTACCACAAGACAAGCGACACAGTGTGGGAGGTGTGAAGCGCACAAAGCAATTATCTTTAATTGAGGTAGGAAATCACACCATTAAATGACTAATTTGATTTTTCTCCCCAACTGCACATTTTTTTTTAAATAATTGCCACCACTTTTGAGAATTAAATGCTTTTGACAATGTAGTTATGACACAGTTATGTATCATGTGTGGGCAAAAAAAAAAAAATCAATAGCCAACCACGATATCAATATTTAGATAGCTTTAAAGGCTGCGCACGGATAACGAGAGTAGCACAGATTGTACTGACGCTTAAGTTGACAGGGTTTAAAGGGAGTTTTTCACCACTTTCTCACGATTTGGAACGGTCAAATCCCATGAACCGTACTGCTCATCACCGACTGCTCCACAACAACCAGGCAGAGCCTTCATTCCAACTCCAGAGCATGAGCTGTCCTTTGAAGGCTCAGCAGTCTTCCAAGGACCTGGACAAAAGCCCTTTCAAAAAGAATAAAAAGCTCCTTTTTTCCTCTCTTATTTCTTCCTTTCTTTCTCTCTATTGCAAAACTAAACAATTGATCAAATGCAAATGACCTTTCAAATACAACTAAATCAACAGCTGTGTAAGATATTGATTCTTGTTCTTCATATAATAAAAGATTTCCCTCATAATTAATGGCGACTGCATATTTTCCCCATCAATAACTTAAGGTTGCAGTAACCTCCATCTGCAATAATGCTGGTGGCTAACGACACCGTTGCACAGTGCTGGTGTCACTGGGGTCAACTGCGTAGGTGGAACTGTCAAATCTGAGGAAATGGAGCAATCACCGTATATCTGTGTGCCTCATTACAGGAACTCCCTGAGGGATACATCCGACATGGCTCATATCCTTTACATTGCATTCTCTTGATAATCAATAGCCACCCTGGGGCTCAGCAGTCCCCAGGAACATGCATGATGTGTTCCTAAGAAAGAAAAAAATTGTTTCAAGGAAAACATACAGGACTCGGTGTACTCAAGCACTTCAATCACACAGAGTGCGGATGAACAGCTGTGGTCGTTTTGGGATGCTTATCCAAAATGTGATTTCTGAAGGAGCCAAAAAGAACTGTTGGTGCTTCAGTGGGTCCTCTCGTATGTTGATGGGATGGGAAGGTGATCAGCATGGTTACTCAATCTCTAACATGAAAACTGAACAATGCAGCAACAATCTTCAGAGCTAATACCTTTGTTATAGTGACAAGCTTCATTTTAGGCATGTATAACATTTAACAAGTTTTAACATTTCTGCTGTTTTGTTTGAGAAGAAAAAAATAAATTAATAAAGTAATGATACAAATTAAATTCCAATTAATTTGTATAATTAATACAGTGACTCAGTGTAGTCAAAAACTGTTACAAAGTTGCCCACTTCCCGTGGCACTAGTTAGATTTTTAGAGTTTCACACTCTCTAAAATGAAACATTTTTCTTTTCTAGCTGAAATAGCACTGTTGATGTAATGTTTTTGCGCACAATCTTGTATCAAAGTTAAATTCACTAAAAAGGGGGAAAAAAACAGAACCACCGTGTTAGAGGCAGCACATTGAGACCTTGTTTGTATTTTCAAACATCGTCTGGCCTTTCCGTCTCCCATGAGCCCCCACTTTTATGGTCTGCATAAGTGTATCTTTGTGACGCTACAATGATACAAGTCCAGTAGTATCACATTTTGCCAGCTAGAGGATTTTAATAAACAACAAGCATAACAAGAGTGAAGAGAATTTGGGGTTTGAAGGCTGAGAGAAACCTGGTCCGATTTTAACCTCAATTTTGTTATCACTGCTGCTCACCTGTGGTGAGGGCTTCATGACATCATCACATGTGGTGAGAGCTGACAGCACATTTCACAATGTGTGACACTGTGTTAGTCTCATTGTGTCAACGGCCGTCACCAAGCTGTTCTCCACTGGAGTGGACACTGCCAGTAGATATGAGAGATGCTCATGAATCTAATAACAAACCAGGAACAGATGAGCTTTTAAACGGCTGGGCCTTAAAATAATGTCAAATCTTATCCTGACTTAATAGGTTTGCTTGGCTTCATCAACAAGAGGGTAAAAGCTGCTCTTTAGGACCAAACACAACAGGAAGCCTAAAGCATTGATTCAAAGCATGTTGAGAATTTTCTGGATCCTTTAAAGTGCTATTATCTCTGACTAGCCTCTTGTCAATAATAAATCAATCCTGTGCGATCGATCTTTCTCATGGTTTTCCTCATCCTCACAATGATGACTTTCCCGACTCATTACTAATGCCACATGGCTCTGGAGAGGTTGAAGTAATGGAAGTAATCAAACCTCCTAAAGACAGAAAGAGTTTTGGTAGCTGTAGCAGGACTAGGCTATATATTGATACCATCACACTGACTATCTAATGGACCCAATTTTCATCATATTGATAAGTGTGATAAACTGATGTCTCAATACAAATCTGTTTTTAGTCATCATTTTGGTTGTTGCAATTAACGTAAAATATGGATTATTTGTTTCATTTTCCTGTTATGGCCAATAAATAACTCGCTAGCTCCTACACTCGCTAAAATTTGATATTCATTTGCAAATTAATAATGTAATTGGGGGTTCCTTTACATACAGTGAAGTGGTAGCATCGTGGGCTGTGATGGAGAGATCACTACATGCCATTAAAAAGGGAGAATACATAGCAAAGATCTGCTGGTCTGTGTGCATTATAAAATGATAACTGCATGTCAAAATTGTAAAGTAGAATCTATATATGGGAAACGCTAACTGTGATATTGATTTTTGGTGATATCGTCCTGGTTGAGTGGTAGTAATTTGCCAAAAAAGGCAACAACAAAAAACTGTGTCCTAACTACAGGGTGTATTAAAGGGGGACCAACCAATCTGCACAGTGATATTATTAGCTTGGTGTAGATGTAGCAGCTGAGCCGTAAAAAGTTATTAAAATAAAGAAACAGCACGCTACATTTGAAGTAATTTGGAACCACTGTTGTGATGGTTTGTCCTACAAAGAGCGCTAACATCGATTTTTCAACTGTGCAACCACTTGCTCAGTCTGTATCTTTGTCATAATTGAAAAATCTAAAGGATCCACACTTATATTGTTTGACCACACTGTGTGTTTTTGTTTTAAAAAGAGGCCATTTGCTTACATCATCTTTCAATAATTTTTAAACTCCTAAATATCCTCATCAGCATCGGCCTTAAACATCCAGAATCAGTCGGCTATTTCTACAGATACTATTTCAGTACATTCTTTTCCTGTCTGCTTTTTAACAATTTAATTTATAT
The DNA here is from genome assembly GCA_029783665.1 of Naso thynnoides. Taxonomy (NCBI): domain Eukaryota; kingdom Metazoa; phylum Chordata; class Actinopteri; order Acanthuriformes; family Acanthuridae; genus Naso; species Naso thynnoides. The sequence continues at coordinate 19,681,997 of JAQLOL010000010.1, read as the reverse complement.
TTCAGCCACTAATACTGTTTTTGTCAAAATAAGACATAAACAACATTTTTGTTTGTCATCTTTATAGTTAGATCTACATATGGAAGCTTATCTAACAGTGAAAGTCATACTGAAAGAAACAAAGCATGAAAAGCACCAAATATGACGACTATGGAGGCAGTTCAAATTTTGCTGGCAAACTTACGTCAGTTTAAAAACCACTGACTCCTGACAACCAGTGACAACCATCACTCACCCTGCTTTAAAGGGGGCATACAGTCAAACATGTCAGGGATTTACAAAGCACCATGAGGTGGAAGTGTGAGGCTGTTTGAGGAGCTGGCTATCAGCTGTGTGAATGCATTTCCTCTCTGATGAAGCGCTGCCGATGCAAAGGCAAACAGTCGGCCCTGTCTGAACTGCTGCTGACACCCACATCGACTCCCCCTCTGGCTCCTCCCCTCCCCCTCTGCTTCATCCTACTCCTCCACCTCCTCACCTCTTCCTCCCTCCTCTTACATGTTGCTCAGTGCTCTGATACAGGATGAGCTTTCCGGCCATGTGGGAATTTCTCCTGGAAGTGGTTCATGGCTGAAGCCGCGTGCTGGTTGAGGAGGTTAGTGCAGCGTGCATCCAAGCAGCTCTATCAGAGGCAGCAAACAGAAGCCTGGTAGGAGACAAAAAGTCGTGCAATCTGTGAAGCCTTGAGGGTTCAAGAGGCTTTACGCCGCTTTTCTTGCCAGTGGAGTTGCTCAAACTTTGCAGAAGGAGCGAGAAACTGCGACTTTTGCTGCTTTTGTCGATTCTTCCGAAGATGCTGATCTAACGAGATTATCTCTGGTGGAAAAGATAAAGCCTTGATCTCGAGATCTTCTCTTGAGGACCGGTGGACATTTCCAGTAATTCACTCTTCTGTGAAAAGGTCTGAACAAGACAAACGAGGCACCTAAGCTGCTCTGTCACATGGACATTGACACTGAACAGCTGTTGCATTCACCGTCTCAGAAAGATACCGGACAGTGGAGGAGCTACACAGTACAACATGACGACTCTGAAAAAACTTGTTCGCATCAAAGCACCTCGTACTTAGCAACTGATGAGGATGAGAGATGGTGTGATGACCCACCTGTATTTGACAAGTACGTTTTTCACGTCGTTGGAGAGAGGAGCACAGAGGGAAAAAAGTCAGCGAGAGGGAACAGGGGAGGGGAAGAGCGAGCCATCAAGAGGTGTGAAGCAAACGCTGTGAGAGGGAAACAGAGAAGACGCACAGAGCTGAGAAAGACACAGAAAGGAGAAACTGACAGAACTCGGTCAGAACAGAGAGGAGTAACGGAAAAATAGCATATCAAAGACCTGCCAAACACCCATTTAATGCTGGGGGAATTGTGTTTTCTCAAAGCCACACAGGGTGAGTATGTATTCTGTTTGATGTGACATTATGGCAGCAAATTAAATAGTTGACAGGAGCAGCTGTCAACTTCTTACTGGTCTGTGAAATCAGAATATAAATTCTACCATTATAAATTTTTTATGACTTGATCGTGAAAGTTACTACTTGAAATGAATCATGGAACAAGTGCTGGGGTTCATCAGCTGTCAGTGGTGCTTTCATGGTTCAAACTCAGAGCTCCGCAGAACATTTTGTGCAATGCGGATTTTAAAGAGGAGCTTTTGAAATCCAGAAAAAAGGTTATTAAACTGATCCTGAAGCTTAAAATATGCTTCAGTAACTTTGCTTACGGGTGTGTAAAAGAGCTCTGTGTGTCTGTGCGTGTGTGTGTCCTTGAACGACTATCTTTGTGAGAACCAGTTTTTAATCATTGAGTTTTACACCATGGAAGTGAGGACATTTTTTGGAAAGTGAGGACATATTGGCCGGTCCTCACTTTCTGACAGGCCTTTAAAGGGGTTTTTGAGGGATAAGACTTGGTTTTAGGATTAGGGTTAGAATTAGGTTTAGGTTAAGCACTTAGTTTTGAATGTTGGGGTTAGTGTAAGGGACTAGAAAATGCATTATGTCAGTGAGTGTCCTCACAAGTATAGCTTTAAAAATGTGCGTCTATTTTTGACTCAGGAAAAAGTGGGAGGTACAAGTAGTGAGATGATTTGATTTTAGGTATCATTAAAAACCATAGAGATGACAAGTCACATGACCAGCGGCGTCCCAACACTCGTACCATTGAGATCTCTGGAGGCATAAGCACGATGAATCCAAACATGTTCTAAAATTTAACCGGAGCTGAAACACTGAGCGAAAAGACACGAGAAAATTAATTATTTCAATAAGGATTTTTTTTTTTTTTTAAATAATATATTTTTTTAAAAAGTCAAAAAACAATCACTCGATCTAGCTTGTTAAACAATAAGATTTGCTTCTTTTTTACACCCGCAACAACAAACAGGAACTTTTTTCAATAATGATTCATTTGCTGATATTTCGCAAACTAAAAAATCGGTCTAGGGATGATCCTATATCATTCTTCCTGATACCAATTCTGATATCGCAGCTTTGTTTATAAGCTGATATATAATTTAATTATTTTTTACAGCTGTAGACTACTAACCCTGTATGCATGTTGTGTTATGAATGTGCTGTTATTCACATTTGCTGTTAAGTTAATCAAGTCACATGTCTAACTGTGCATTATTAAAATCTGTTGCATAGAGGTGAATGGGATACTGCTGGAAAGTAGCAGGGTTCCAATATCAATAGATAAACTATTTGGTATCGAATATGGGCATAAACTTGTGTACTTGCCTATACTGAATCCAACATTTTAGGCAGTATCTGAGGCATTTCCAATGATGGCACTGGCATTGGAACAACTCTCGATTAATGCATAAATCATTAGAAAACTGAAAAATGTCCAAGACCATGAAGTTCTCTCTCACATTTGAGAAACTGGAACTGTAACAGCAAATGTCTGGCTCTTTTCTGGCAAAATGACTTGAATGATTAATAATCAAAGAATCATTGGACTTAGACAGCACATTGGACAGCATATTTTTTTTACTTTAATTTCAGCATCTTTGGGAAGTTTCTGCAACACTTGGAGCAAAAGTTGATTGTTTAACTGAGAAAATAAATGTCAGAATGATCCAAAGGAGGATTATTTGCTAGTTGCAGACAGATTTTGACACTCGTGTAACTGTTAAGTAATTTGTCAAGCACAAATTTTGTTTTTCTCAATTTTTTTATGATTGTATAATGAGCATTTTTGGGTCTGCTGAATTCAGCAACCTGAGGGCATGACAGATTAAAACTGTGGCAAGCATCTTATGCTATGGTCTAAAACCGTATCACATTTGAGAAGCTACACTGCAGTTTAACAGATGACAAACAAGCCTTGAACTGAACCCTCATGTTAATAAATTGACATTCAAACAATGGCGCAGGTATTTAAAGACAAAAGTGGGACGACTGTGGGATGATCTCAGTCAAGTGTCTATGATCCACCCTGCTGCTTTATTTGGCCTCACATCGTCCTCCACTCGCTTAATCATAATCAGCAATTGCATTGCAATGAAGCAAGCACCTGTAATGCTTTGTTTCCTGTTTTTGCTGAGAACATAGTAGACCAACCTCATTCCTCTGCTTTGACGACAGCCTCCTCCTGTCTAGATGGCTAATCAAGTATCCATAACAACACCGGAACATATAAATTAATGGCATGATTGGGACTATTCATCTCAGTTAGGAAAACGTCCTTGTGTTTGTCAATCTAGTTAGAAGCTCTAATGCGATTTCCTTTTGTCTCATTATGACTGAGCCTTGATAGGTGCCCATTAGCGGCTTCGGTAAACTACGGCTGCAGGGGAGGACGATTGATCCTTGTGTTAATGTGTACAGATAGATGACTGTGTTAGGATGTAAATAACTGCCCAGCAATTCCCCCAAGTCATACAGGTGCACACGCGCGCGCGTGCGCACACACACACACACACACACACATGTACAGAGCAAGAGAACTGAGCCATGTGTGCATTACCCATAGCAACAGCACAATCAACCCCCAACAATGTGAGGACTGAGACGCGACCTGACAAAATAAAATCACCTTCGGGTTACAAAACAGTTGTCAGGTATTTATTCCTCTGGGCATCATAGCAACTTGACGTGTTGTAATTCAATCAACACAGCCGCCATTCACCTGAATTCCAGTCTGCTTTGTGATTACTGAAAAAGCGATGAAAGCCATTCCATCCAAAAGCAGTTTCTAAACACATTGGTCCTGAGATATTTCTGGTATCGAAAGCACCAAGGTCTCATCCTTGAAAAGTAACATAAGTCCAGACATGATGAAAAAAGTCTACTGCCTCCTCGCCTCCTGGCACGGCAACTTCTTTGAACTCAATGCTAACAGAAGCTGCAATCGGAGTCGTTTAAAACACATGAATGTCAAAAGCACTTGGTATGTTTGGACAAGCCATGGGGCTACATAATAGCCATCCAGGCCACAAAACAACAGAAATCAACATGACCTTCCATTCAAATCAAACAGTCTGCTTACATAATGTCCCTGACAGGAGTACAGTAAAGCTTTAAATAGAGTTTTGCAAATAGAAAGTCAGCCACTGTATGTCCCAACGACTCAATTGTATATCTTCAAATACTCGGGCGAGGCAAATTAGGTAAAAAGGTAAAAGTCTTGGTAGAGCTTGTGCTTTAATCTCCAACTTTTGTGCATTCACTGTGTTGTATAAATCAATAATCTATGAAAATATGAGGTGAAACTCTCATTCTCTTTGTGGGAAAACCGAGTCACAGAGTCAGCAAATGCATTAGGATACATTTAACAGAAGAAACCCTCAAAGTGAAATATAAACAAACTGAGATTATATAAATGAAGATTATATAAACAACAGTGACAGGTTGTGCATTAGAACGTCTCAGGTAGGCTGTAGGAAATAAAAGAGGGAGATGTATGGACCAAAGTTATAGTACATTACACAGTGCTGCCAGTGGTGGAAGATGTGCTCAGACCTTTAATTCCAGAAAAATAAGCAATACTGCAGTGTAGAATATACTGTAACAAGTAAAAGTTAAAATTTTTCCATGCAGGGTAGCTTGTAAATTTACCCAAAGGGATCAATTAAATTTTTCCATTTTATATAAATAACAGTTCATCATCATTAATCCAAATCTGTTAAGTAGGTGGTATCTAACTTTGTCAAAAGAATGTAGTGCAGTAAAAGTACAACAATTGCCTTTGTGATTTTGACATGTAGTGGAGTGGAAATATAAAGCAGCATAAATGTAAATTCCCAAGTGAAGTAGAAATACCTCAAAACTGCAAGTTCAATACTTGAGGAAATATACTGTGTTATTTTCAATCACTACATACTGCAAAGCAGAACCAATAGAGTGCAAAATCGTAAAGGACGACTATTTACGTAATAGGATACATAATACATACAAATATAAAAACACTGAAAATAAATAACAGACAGCACTTTCTCATGGTAGAATTCTGCCTACTTTGATCAAAGCAGTTCAACTGTTAAGATCTTGAAGATGTGTCATCCAGTTTAGGGTTTTTATGATTTAAGATAGTAAAATAATCTAACCTTACATTTAAGCATGTAGCTGTTCTGGAGCTTTTGATCCGACCACACGACCTTCATCATCAGGTGTTGTTTGTCTAGTTGTTCGGGAGCTGTTCATTACATCCGAACAAGTTTAAAAGATCTTTCTGCAAATGTTGTTTAGACTACACAATAATTTCCTAACATCTCTGATTATGTTAGAATTACTACTCATAAATGACAGTGTTGAATATTGAAATCGTGACTTTAGAAGAATAACAGCTAATAGTTATTCCTGGCCGGAAAATCACTGCCTCCCTCCATCTGTTGCAACTGGCACTGGAGTTGTGAAGCATCAGTAGTTTTTGCCAAACAAAGAGAATTTAATGAAGCTCTTTCCATTGCAGCAGACTGGATAATCTCAACTCCAATTTTCTACTTTGTTTTCACATTTTAATAACCAACAAAAATCACAGATGTGTGCAGCAGCTCAGAGGTCGTAAAAACAAGGCGCGTCTCAAAAGTAGTGACAGGAGTATTTTCACTTTCCTGGGCAGGAAAAAAAGTTATTGATTGTGATATCTTATTATTCTTTCAGTCTTACTTTCACTCTCTACCGGGAGTTCAGCCATTGGTCTTTCCCTCATTTGTCTTGTGTATTAGCATTTTAATTTTCTTCTTAAACAGGAGGATCTTAAAGTTTGCAGCTAATTAGTATTTTCATGTGATCCATCCGCCAGTTTCCTTACCCAATCATTTGGTCATTAAAACATCCGGAAATAGAGAAAAATGTTTCAATTTCCTATAGTGGAACTTGACATATTTAAATTCCTTGTTTGATCAAGCTGAAATGCAAAGACATTAAGATTAACATTAAAAATAATAATAATAATAAAAAAAAACCTAAAGAAAAGCAGCAAATTTGTGCATTTGAGAAGCCAGGCCTTTTTTTGGTCATTTTGGCCTGAGAAAGTCTAATCAAGATGCAAATTGTTGCAGATTAATTATCTGTAAATCAATTGTTTTAGCTCTGCATCACTTTCAAAAGTTTCGTGGTCTCACTTTGACAGAGCTTGGATGCTTTCTGCCCCTTAATGTCAGGAACAAAACAATCCCCACCCACTCAGATATATATTTATACAGTCTTGTTTTAGGTTGTTCATGTGCTCAGCTCTTTGGATGGAAATGTGATCAAAAAAATTGTTCGTATGACAGGCAGCATCCTTGTACTTTAATAATGACTTTGCGGCTCAAAGGTTTCACCTGTTTGATTGAAATGTTGGTAAATCAGCTAATAATCACACTCGTGTCTGGCGCCTCCGACACACTGCAGGTGAGGCTCTGCGCTCCAGCTCTCTGCTATGGGATTTTGAATCTCGTAAGAATTGCAGCTCCAGGCCATTTTCATCCTGAAATACACAACATCTGCACATATCGCTGACCTGCACTATCTGCCAATCACACAAAACATACAAGAAAACTATAACACTTCAACACCCTCAGTACAAAACGTGATGCTCATAGAAGCTCCATGGTAAGTAATAAGTATTTTATAATAGCTTAAGATGAAATGAAAAGGGAGGTTTCTGCTGCGAATTCCTGATTTCACGGCTACCTTAATTGGCCAGAAAAACGCCTCTTGAAAGCGCTGCCTCCCACGTACAATTAAGTATCCTCTGGAGAGCGGCAGCCTCTTGCTGTACAGCATGACTAATCTGACAATGTGGGCAAAACACAGAGAGAGTCAAACAACTCACAGCAGAACCTTTGGCATTTACGCTACAAGAGAAGAGAGACGCGGCTGCAACACTCTCTAACCCTCTAATGGCTTGCGAAGAAAAAAAAACAACAAGTCTATAAAAACATTTAGCTGCTTTAACAGTCATCCTGGTTTTAAAACGGCCTCATACCTTCCTCAAAAAATACAAGCAAGGCAAAGTCCTACACAACCTGTAAGTGTCAGATGCTGAATATTTGGCAAAAAAAAACATTAAACTTGGACAATGAAAGAAATCTGATCAGATTTTTATGTTATATTAATGTACAGAACTTGATCAACATGTGTGTCATAGGATGTTTAGCCTATTTAACATGTTAGACTTTTGTTCAAAATATGGTCTATCTAAGTCTTCACATTCATCAGCAGTTCTGAAATAACAGCTTTCATAAATAAGACATTAGTTTAAACAAAAGTTGCTTATTAGGTAGGGCAGACTGATATATCGGTTTGCAGATATTATCGGTAGATATCGGCTTCCCTCAGATACATCAGTATCATCTTATATCTTCCCAGGTGCGCAACAAAATTAAAACGGTTTATTGAGGCCAAAAAAATGCTTGGACTAGTGATTTAAAAGGGTGTATTTATGCAGTTTGCCCAGCAGAGGACAGTCTGTTATGTAATAACTATTAAGTAAAAGTGTTTACTGTTACATATTTACGGTATATAATGCAAGCTAATTACGTAATTATACATTATGATATATGTCTAACTCAGGAATACAAAATGTATATATTACATACATGAATACAAAAACTTTGTTTGTCCCATTGAAGTAGCCAAAGCCGAAGTGGGCTGAGTAGACTTGCAAAAGGCTGGTGCATCCCTTAACTTTAAATTCTTTTCCCTGCTGTCCGTTATTATTCCACTGTCAACTACTTCTTCGGCAAATTTAATTTTCATTTAACCATATTTGTTATGTTACCCACATTCACGTCATATGCGCCACCACCAAAAGTCATGAAGTAGGGACGCTGGTGAGTCAAGTTGGCAGGGAAACCTGTTTACAGCAACATATTATTTTAAATAAAATATATTTTAAATAAAAAATCGCCAGCGATTTAATAATCATGCCTCAAGAGTCAGGAGGACGATACATTGGCGTATCAATATTTTGTTCCACCCTTACTGATGTTTGGAATTAAGGTTTTTAAACGTAAGACATCCTGCCACCATTACATATCTATGTCACAAATATTTGATAACCACATCCATATTGGATATTGGATATTTGATACTGGACATCAGGATTTTTCTTTCTCCCTAATATTGGTATCAGCATCAGCCCCAAAAATCCAAACACAGTCAGGCCCTATTTTAAGCGATACTGTAGTTATGTTTGTAATATTTTGTAATCTTATCCATTGTAATAACTGCTGTAGTAGGAGAGCTGTGAGACCAATACACGAAAATGCTCCATAGATCTGAGGGGAAGTGCAGAGCTGCCTGATTATTCTCGAATGACCACATTCCACACACTCAAATGACCTCCTGTACATATTAAAATATTGATTAGTGCATCTTTAAACCATTATGAAACTATGAAACTCTCATCTTCAGCCCACATCAGGCCTTTAAATCTTTTTAACATGCTTTTCAGTTCATTTATATGCTGTTGTTGGACAAAAGGAAATCAATTCACATCATGAGAACACAAAAAAAAACTGGTAACTGTTTATTTATACAAGGCTAATGTGTTGGTGTGTTGCTGGTTTGAATAATGGCATCTTAATATTCATATCACATCCTGCTGAATGTCTAAGAACCCAACTCTTGTCAATCATACGAAACCAAACATTTCTAGACATTTTTGTGCTTGCTTTTTTTTTACCCCCTAAATAACCTCTGACGCAATAATCATGACTTGCACTTCATTACACCCAAACAACTACAGTAGCTTCTCTGTATTTTCGCCCACAGTGTCTCTATAGTGTGATGAATATGCACGGTCACATGTTAGACGGAGTGTGCTGGAGATTTTCGGGTATGTTCTAGAAGGCTTTAGACGGGGGTATAGGCGTCTCTCTATCACTTCCACTGAACATGCTAAAATGCTCGAGCAGGGCGGGTATCTAGCAACCTCCTAAACACACAGGGAAGAGAAAGGTATTGATCGTCTTGTATTACAGAGGGATTCTGGATGAATCGGCTGCACTTCAAAAAAAGTGTTGTTTTCTGTCAAAACTGTTTTTTGAGTCCTGTAGTTTGTCCAGCAGAGAGCTGTCCATTATTTATTAACTAATACGTGAAAGTGTTTACTGTTCAGTGCACTGATGTTTAGAATAACGATATCCTGCCTTCATTATACATTATTGTCACAAGTATTTGAAAACCACATTCAACCATCATATATCGGATATCGGAATTTTTTGCTCCCTGATATCTGTATCAGCATCATCCTCAAAATCTCATATCAGTTGAGCCCCTTAACACAGAATTTAATCATTTACAAACAAACTTTTATTACTAATTAACGACCACTTCATCTTTATTAATGACCACTTCATCTTTGCTCGTGAATGACTGAGCCTTTCTAGGATGCCCACTTTCATAACCAATCATGATGATATCACCTGTTGCACTGTGCCAATTTTCCTTTATAGTTTACATAGTCATTTCCCTGCACTGAAATCCTGCACACACAGTATCAGACTTTGGAAACCCTCTGGTCTATACCTTTCAGCCAACAGAGTGAAACTATGTTTCTCTTCCAAAACTGTAGGGAAGAGTCAATCTTCTGGTAGAAAGCCAACAGCCACAGAAATTCTAAAGACACATCAGTTATTTTGGCTCGATTCTGGTGTGGTAGGGAGGTGATAAAAAGAGACTTAGCTGCTTTCCTGTCTGCAATCTTTACAAATTAAAAATTTGGCAAAATTGTTAACGGATTTTCAAGGGGAGCCTCTGCACTATATAATCCAACCAAATGAGCCACACAAACTAGATGAGACAGTCCCACAATAAGGTTGTTATCTAGGATTCAACCCTAAATAAGAAGTATCTCTCTGCTCTAATGAGGCAGCACTGAGCTTTCTTACTTATTTTCCTTTGGGGAGAGAAACATCAACAGAAATGAGGATGAGACTGTTGTGCCAAACACCAATAGAAACTGAGGCTGAAATTAGCAAACAAAGTATGCAGTTCATGCAACCATCTAACGGCACTGTCAGATGCATAGACAGCAATTAAAGATTTAAACAGATTTTTCCTTTTCGGCTAATTGGAATACAGAGACAACTTCAGGAAAGTCCAATCGGAGTCAGAGGAGTATTTGACACAGAGAGAACCTCCAATTCATTATCCCAGAATGCATGAGACAACAAATTAAAAGTCAACAGAAAAGCTTAATCCTCATGTGATTTTCCTTAAATCCAGTGCTGTTTTGATCACTATTGGTAAAAATGAGCCAAAGTTTACATGTGACTGCCTTCTTGCTTTGTGATTACTGTGCCGCAACATAAGAGACAATCCCAAATATTTAATCCCTTTTTTTGTAATTTCTAGAGTTGTTTAAGTCTCCCTTTAAAAGAAATTCTTTTCTTTTCTTTTTTTTTTTAAAGATATTTTTGGGGGCTTTTTGTGCCTTTATTTCCAGGACAGGGCAGCTGGAGAGTGGACAGGAAACAGGGAAGAGAGAGGGGGAATGACATGCAGCAAAGGGCCACAGGTGGAATCAAACCCGGGTCCGCTGCGGCGAGGACATAGCCACTGTATATGGGGCGCCTGCTCTACCGACTGAGCCATCGGGCGCCCTGAGAAGAAATTCTTTTTTTAAACAAGTCTAGCTCAGGTGCCTGATTTGTCTCCCTTGCTAAAGGTTGACTGACCCCTCACATATGGTTGGCCAAACAAACCTACCCCCATCGAGCTCAGCCCTGCAGCCCTTACCTGCTGACTCCAGCAGGACATGGTAGTCTGCTCCTCTCTGAGTGGGTGTGTCATCTTCAGGCTCCTGCTTCTCCGACTCCTCATATCGGTCCCAGTTTGACTCCAGTTTCCTCCTGGAGAATACCTCCATCCTGTCACCTTCCTTCTGAAAGCTGTCCCCTTCATCTTGATCCTAAAAAACATAATAGTGGGATACACAATAAGTCAGGTGACATCAAAATGGCCCCAGGAGTGCTGTACATATGGCATGCCAAGCCTCAGTATTTTACACCATGTGACACTATTAGACAAAGACTAAAGGCTTAAGTCTTCAAACTTGTTTTAAATGGACAAGCTGAAAGGCGAGGCAGAAAAACCTGTTGTCAGAAAGAAGGACACATAATGACTGATACAAATAGGGGTAATTGTTCAGAGCCACTTCTCAAAGGCACTTAGGTTGTTACAACTGTACACATGACATATGACAGAAGTAGCTGAGCTTGGCAGAGAGGTTCAAACTCTGTCTATTTTGAAGTTGGACGGAGGGCGAACCATCGGACAAGCACACCCTTGTGCCCTCCTAAGAATCCATGGGGGTTTTTCCTCTCAATTTTTGGGGGGGTTTTTAATCCGTTCCTCCAGGGTGTTTTTGCTGCTTGTATTCGTTAAAAAAGCTTTCAGAACAGGGAGGAAAAAAAAACCTGGAGGAATGTAGCCAGGACCTGGGGGAGAGTGGAAACAAAAAAAAAGTGCCTTGACTAAAAAATGGTCAACAGAGGGCACAATTATTTTGTTAAATTTTGCGTTAATCCGGATTACTAATCCAAGCTAATTTAACCAATTTAAATTGAGCTTCATCCAGTCAAAAAGTAGTTATTAAAACTAAAACCTACACCAAAAAAAGTTGTTGTTTTTTTTAAGTTAAACTTTCCAACATTGTCCCTGCACCCAGGCTCCCCTAATGTGTTTCACCTCATTCTTAGACTTTTTCTGGTTCTAGGGCTCCTTTTTTGGAAAACAGATCGTACTCCCGCATTTTTGTATCCCTAACTTCACTGACACAAAGAAAAGTCAGATCAAGAGAGAGTGATCAGAGATATATTTAAGCACTGTTAAGAAAAAGCATGAGGTTAGAGACCAGTCAGCCACTATGATCCTTTTCTCTCTCTTTCATAATTAATTAATCAATAGAAAATTGATCTGCAACTATTTTAATGATCAGTGAGAGGCTGATTAACTTTTGAGCAGAATTAGAAGGTTCTTGCTACATAAATGTAAAAAAAATGCTATTTTTTCCTGTTTTTTTTCACACTAAACTGCTGATATTAAAAAAAAAAGTTACTGAAATATGTCATCTTGAGCACTGGAAATCAAAACCAGTGAGTGTCTATTTAGAAAATTAAGTGCCAGATTAATGGATATTAACATAAAAAAAAAAAGTTGTTGCTTCTCTATGTCAAAACGAACTGATTTAATTTGTCTGAGTCATGGATTTCCACCTGTCTTGTCACACAGATGCATAACCTTTCAATCATGTTGTCATGGAAATGTGCAGTGTGAGAGGACAAAGTGATCATCAAAGACCCCATGGTAGCTATGGATGCACCAAAGGAGATTTTCATGATTGCAATCAAAGAACCCCTACACCCCAGGAGATGTGTATGATTGCAATCAGTGAGCCCCTATTGTTTCCCTTCTAATTCTGGAGTTACCATGGTGGGAGCATCAGCTGACAGAAATTAAGCTGATCTCTCTAGTGGCATATGTATCCCAAGGCTAGATCATAGGATGATGGATGATGTTGTGGAGGACATCTCAAGTGCTTGATCACTATGATGATGCAACAAAACCCCTTATCCTTCTTTCGGTATAACTGCATGCAGACAGGATCTCATTATGTGCTTTAACAGTAGAGAAGCGTGGATGTGACAATGCAGAACCAATACCACTTCTAAAATGCGCAGTAATCGACCAGTGTATTGGTCTTGTGACTATTTATAGTAAGAGACGACTCACAGATTGACAGCTCTAACAGAGGCCATGCTATGACAGTATGAGGGGAAAACGGCACATAACGCAAACGCATTGATGTCAAAGCATAGCACTTACCCGAACTTAACTTGGCTAAACAAAGTTTGCCCAACGTTCAATACCAGCCCCTGTAAAGTATTGTGGTGCTGACAGTTAGACGAGTTGTAAAGAAAGTCCAATCAAGTTTTATAGCAACGTCCAAGAATTTTGTGCTCTCTCTTAGTGACACGGGTATAAAAGACAGGTTTTTTTTCAATGGGCTTTGGCGTAGCGGGATGACGGGGCTGCCTATAGAATCTAGCCTCCACGCTTTCTCACCCTGTGATGGAACACCGCTGAGTGTGCGCTTCCCCCGCGTCCACGCCCGCGGTAGTGGTCTCTTTTCCCGCGGCCGCGGTGGTGGCCTCCTCTCCCTCTGCCCCGGTGTTCAGCTCCACAGCTGTCGCTATCGTTTCCAACCCGGCCACCTCTTTTCCAACTACCGCCTCTGCCTCTGCTCGGTCTGCCTTCCATTGCTGTC
>JAQLOL010000010.1:19639098-19654068 GCA_029783665.1 Naso thynnoides | reverse complement strand
CATACATACAGACAGACAGACACACACACACATATATAAAATGATGGGACTATAATCTCAATCTTATCACAATCCCTAATTTTTCATATTGGTTAAGACTATTTTACGGCACGGCAAAGTTACGGCAAAAGCAGAGCCCACAGTTTTGTTAACAAACATATGGTAGGCTTATGTTTGGTGTCAGGTTCCTCATAATGGTTCTGCTTTGATTTATGAATTGTTAAATTCTAGGAATTACATGTACAGCAAGTGTGTTTTCGTAAACTAACTGCTGGCCCTTGCTAAAGTACATTAAAATAGAAAAACACTGAACTCTTTAGGTGGATTCGGTTGTTGCTGTGTTGCGACAGCCAATCAGCATCATTCATAACATAATCCCGTGGTGTATAAAGTTGTGTTGTGCTGCACCGTGGTGCTCACACACGGCTACAGTTGTTTTGACTGCCACGTCTGATTCAATTGAATTTCAATTGATTCTGAACTGCAAGATAGAACGTACACTGAAGAAAAATGCAAACAATCATTATGTGATAGTGGATCGTGGACACATTCTAATTGGTCATAGTCTATTATTGTCATATTGCACACCCCCAGCTCAACCTCACTGGATGAGTGGAGAATCAACTTTAAATCTAAAACAGCTAATCCAACTGCCTTCAACTCTATATCTAGATGTAATGTCATAAAGAGACAAAAAACTTTTAACATACACAGAGTCCCTCAGTGACACTTACTCTTCGTACTTGCTGGCAAGAATCACTTTCACTTGGGGCATGAGGTCAACACAGCAGCCAAGTGACAAACATGGTGCTTCATTTTGAAGGCTGAAACAAGAAAATACAACAAAAGACAAAAAATGAGGTGATTATTAAAACCAAACAAAAAAAATCGACCTCAAATCTATCCCACTTGGAAATAATTTTATTGATCCCCTCAAGGAAACTGATCCTCTGCATCTGACCCATTCTATTCATAGTTAACTTTAACTACACATACTAGGAGCTGTGGGCTGCCGCAGTACAGCGCCTGGGGACCAACTCAAGATCTTTTGCCAGTGCCTTGGTCAGGGGCACTGACAGGAGTATTAACCCTAACATACAACCCATACAGACACAGGGGAGAACATGCAATTCCACACAGAAAGGACCTGGACTCGAACCTAGGACCTTCTTGCTGTGAGGAAACAGTGCTAATCACAAAGCCACTGTGCTGCCCTACCTGCTGACATCCCTGTAACACGCTCTGAAAGTCAGTGTATGACGAGGACGATGGAATTAAAACTGTGCAAATATTTAATATCAACATGAGCTCACAGAAAGTTACAGGATTATGGTTGGATCCTGTAGACATAATGTAACATGCAAGGATTGCTTTAAAAGCCTGTATAGGACTTTGGGATTGTCCTTTATGAATAGAAGTTTTGCAGCTTTGTGCTAGATTGGCAGGTTGTGCAAGTTGAGTGTATCTCAACTGATTTATAGTAATGGTGTAACAATATGTTTTAATAATTATAGAATATGTATTTTCCATACAATGTAAGTAAGATATGGGCTCATTAAGAACAATATGATATGATATATTTCAATGACTACATATTGATATAGTAACTTTTTTTGTCAAAAATAGAGGAAAAGAAAACTTCCTATTTCATTTCAGTATTGAAAGAGGTAAAACACTGGAAAACCATGATACACTGAACTACACAAACATTCAGTGCAAGGCTTCTTTTCAATCTGTGTGGACCACAAACCTGGACTGAAAATCTCTAATTCGCCTGGCGCTCCCTGCCACGATCTGCCATTATCTGAAATGACGTTGCTGATGCAATGAACATGCCCAGAACATTGGAGAGTGGGAGAATGAACTGCAGTACCATTTACTATTACTTACCATTGTAAGTGGGAAAAACACAAGCATATAACAACATACGACATGCTGAATACAAGGCACACATTATTTAAAATCTATAAAATCGATTTTTGCTTCGAAAAATGATTTTATATCAATATAAATCACACTAGAAGGATGTCTGACATATACCCATCAATGAAGTCTGATTGTAGGAATACAAATCAATGTGTCTATACAGTGCATATATCATTCATTACACTGTAGTTTATGGATCTTGATAATACTGCCGCAAAACATAAGACATACCTGCTTTATAATAACACTTGGAGCTAAATAAAACAACAGTTAAACAAAAGAAACATATTAAGTGACAGTTCATTTTGTGGTTTAAATCAAGCAAAAATAATATTTGGTGTTTGTTAATCATTGTAAATTGTCTATATCTTTGATAGGCTTGGGCGGTATTAAGGTATAAACAGGGAATTAAGAAGTCTCGGTGGTTTGATTTTCAGTACTGTCAAGTACCTGTGGACTGTTTTGTTTGGCTCTGCACACAGTGTTTTGATTTTTTTTTTTTTTTTTTTAAGTCTGTTTTAAGTACATCATCGGGTTAAGCGGGCTTCTCTATACGGTCATGCTGCTCCATGCAAAGCATTTTCCCTACAGCCCACTGTGCCTCGGAGGATACATCGTTGGGCCCTGCCTCACTGTTTATGATGCTGGCACATTGTTTGATATGGCTTCAACAAAGTTTTTTATGGGAGTGAATGAAGGTAAGTTAACTTTGATGGACTTTTCTAAAGAGGAAAGCACCTTTTTTAAAAACACAAAAACCATCATTTTCCATATACCCAGGTGAAATGCCAGGATGGTATGAAGGCATGAAAATATAGATACTGTCCAAGTCTAATCTTTAGTAACCCAACACAAAAATTTTAAAATATCACTTTGGACTCTCAGGAACCATGCTACTAGGTTTTGACATATGAAAGAAATTCAGATTCACTAGACAATTAACAGATGGTTTAATAAATATTCAACACCATTAAATGCAGCCCTAGTGATGTTAAATAAATCATATTTAACATAAGTTTGAATACTGTGCAGGCCAGTCATTACAGATGAAGCTAAATTATCTGAAAAGGGAAAAAATGCAAAACACCAAGATGAGACTCACTCGTTTGTTAAGACAGGTAAGCAGTCAAGCAGCACTCCTGTGTCTTGAATTCTGGGAAAGAAAAAAACGATTAAAAACGAAGTCTGTTATGTTATTGAGGAATAAAAACAAACTACCAAGATGCAGTATTTGCTGTCCCTCATTTACCTTATTAGGTAGGCCACTAATTCACTGGCATTTCTTCGCCAAAGTGTCTGGGCCACTTTTAGTCGTAGGTTCCTCCCAAAAAGGACACGAGTCATAGCTTCATGGTCCTTTGATAGCTGCACAAAAAGACAATAGTGCAAATCTGATCAATCCACATGAAATCCAAACTGTTGCAGAGCTAAAATTAAAACTGCGATTCTAACCTCAGTAAAGTCGCTGTATTTGGAGCTGGCCCCTGCCATCTTGGAGGCCTCTGCAGAGTTCACAGGGAGCCCGCAGTTGTCATTGTAGTGCATGGCCCGCACGTCATCAGAGCACGTCAGCTCATTTTCTTTGTTGGCCATGCCGCGGTCACGGGTACGGCCTACATCTGACGTTCCGCAGTGCAGCTTTGAGCCCACCTCCGCCGCTGGACGACCCTTCCTCTTGAAAGTTGACAAACGCTTCGCTTTGCCTGGGCTGTGTACTCCGTAATGGACTTGAAATCTGAAAAGAGGAGAGTCGACAGGCACCAGATGCAATGATGTCATAGTTTGGAAAACTATAAAATTCAAAGTCACACTGACAGACATGGTGATAAGAGTTATGGAAAGGTGCCTTAGTGGTCCAGTGACTGAG
Organism: Naso thynnoides; assembly: GCA_029783665.1. Lineage (NCBI taxonomy): Eukaryota > Metazoa > Chordata > Actinopteri > Acanthuriformes > Acanthuridae > Naso > Naso thynnoides. The sequence continues at coordinate 19,650,275 of JAQLOL010000010.1, read as the reverse complement.
AGGGATGATCTGTGGGTCACAGATGGTGAATGAGTGATCTAAATAAGATGAATCCCACAGATAAAAATCAGACACTCACCTTTCTTTATCTAAATCTTCCTTATTTATAATATCCACCTAAAACAAAAGGATAAGGGATGAGGCCACTACTACTACAGTACCACTGAACTGTACTTCACAGTCACCAGGATAAAAGAGACAACTGGGAAATTATATACAGAACACACTATTTAATGCGATTGTAATATCAGCGTACCTGCTTCATGTTCTTATCAGCAGAAAGAAGCAGGCAGAATTGGAGAAGGCCATTGGATTTATTCTGGATGACGTTGAAGACCTCCTGTTGTCAGACATATAAACCAGCTCATCCTTACCAGCAGCAATAACCAAGGAACCTGTTGGACACACAAAACCATCGATGAATTAAACTTACTCTCAGTCGTTGCAACAATCATAGTCACTTTTCGTGGCCTAAAAAATTACAGACTGGCTTGCTATAAACAACAGGAGGCCTAAATGAGCAGTGTGGGGTGAGAAAAAAAAAGACTGAACGCAAACATTCAGGCGGGACAAACAAAACAAAAACGCTATATTTGAGTTTCAAAGGCGTTGGCTGCTCAGATACAAACATTAACGTTAGCTAGTTAAGTGGGCTGCAACAAGTCGTTAAATGTCACAAACTTGACACATACGTTAATTAAAGTTAACGTAGCATGTTCTCTGTCTTGTTACAAACAGACTACTGATGTTTGAAGGACAACAACGCTGCATTTCGTAACGTCCCTTGGCTAAAAGTTGGCTAATGTTCCTAGCTAGCGTAGGACTGCTGTTAGCTTAGCTTAACGTTATAGCTCAACTATCAAGGATACACGGAGACGTTGAAAGTAACCATCTGGGCCGCTAGCTGCGAGCTAACCACTTAGCCCTCCAACTCAGGGAACATATGGCTTCATAAGCTGTAGTTTAGACATTACTTTTAACATTTGAGCAGTGAAGTTAAATACCAACCGATTCATTTTGTGGATTTTCATGTGTTCTTCTCAGGTGTTCACATCCAAAACGTGAAAAACTGGTTAAACTCAGCAGCAACTCCTCTCTGTGCAGCTTCGTTAGCGTTCCTCAGTTTAACCATTCAAATGAATACACCGCCGGTGTCCGGGGATTGTGGGACAGATTTTGGCAAAGAAAAGCTGGAGTTTTAGCGACGACTGCTGGACATTAAGAAACAGTAAACCCCGATGTTAGTGTGTCCCGGTGCCACCCAGTGCCATGAAACATAAGTCTGTAGCGCGGGTCTGGTGTCTACCAAAAACAAGTAGAGAAAAAAACGAAAAAGAAGGAAAACTTCATTTTCAGAATTACTTTGTTTTACTCAAAAGGCGTTGAGAATGTTACTCAAGTAAAAGTGCATGATAGTGAAAGTAATTAGCATCAAATCATTGCTTACACAGAGTACAAGAATAATTAAGCAATATACAGCAGGGCAGCTTTTGAGTTCTTTTCAAACGAATTCTTTAATTTTTAAAATTAAAATGCACCATTGATCCGAATCATTAACTCATTAAAGTTATTCTGTATCAATCTAGTGGAATAAAAAGTACAATATTCACCTCTGAAATGTAGCTGAGTAGAAGAATAAAGTAGCATTAAATGGAAAATACTTAAGTAAAGGTCAAGTGCTTCAAATTTATTTAATTAATGATGAAAATAGTCATTAGTTGCAGCCCCCAAAATACTCTTTTGTGTTGTATCTGCAAATATAATTTTAAATTTGATTGATTTCTATAATCTGAACAAATTATCATTGACTGGTTTGATGTGACAAACTGAATCTTATCATTGTGTTATGTATAAATATTTATATGGGTTTACAAGACATTAAAAACTAATGTAAAGATCCAGAACTCATTACATTTATTTTATTTTACAAATTTTCAGCCTTTTCTGGGTGCCTTGAATGAAATGGTTTAAAAACAGGCCAAATGGGGCGCCTGGTGGCTCAGTTGGTAGAGCAGGCGCCCCATATACATAGACTATCTCCTCACGCAGCGGACCCGGGTTTGATTCCACCTGTGGTCCTTTGCTGCATGTCATTCCCCCTCCCTCTGCCCTGTTTCCTGTCCACTCTTCAGCAGTCCTGTATATAAAGGCACAAAAGCCCCAAAAAATATCTTTAAAAAAAACAAAAACAAAAACGGGCCAAACACTAATGTAATTTTAATCTGAATACATTTTTAATGTATGTACACCAGAATATTTCAAGGCTGTTTTTTTTCTCATCTGAGTCTCTTAGATCACTACAGTGTGTGTACATGCAAAATACAGAAGAAAAATGAACTTACTTTCTCTCTAAATCACACAGCACACGCAATCTACCTCAGCCTGAATATTTTTGAATGTCAGACTCAGATGAAGTTTGAAATACAAGACAAAAGACTTTAATCTTCTTAATAAGCCATTATATGTTTTGATGCCATATTGTATTAATTACGTTTAATCTCAAATATACATAACCCATTGGAGACTTTACACAAAGCTGTCCTGTTTCAAAATTAAACAAGATTATGTAACCAGCCGCCCTCTTGCCTTTTTCTTCCTTTCCAGTAAAAGCAGCTGCTGTCAAAGTGCTGAAAAACAACTGTATGTCTTTATAATCCTGGATAACTGACAGGGTGAAACTGCAGAAATCAAACAGAACTTGATCTGTAAGGTAAAATGAATAACCTCAGACTGTTTTCTTGTCCTCTAAAGCCTCCTGATGAAGGTCGTTTAGACCTCACAGCAGGGAAGAAAAGGTGAAGAAAAGTGACGAACCACTGAAATGGCTTACAGCGATTAAAAAAAAAACAGCTTCTGGAAATGTATGTTATGTTACATGATACATTTTTAATCTGGGATATATTGTACAGTTAGATCGACATTTAGTTTTAAGTTAGCCTGATGTTACCCATCTTCACAACTGTTCACCTGCACCCACCTATTTATTGCGACACACTCGGAATCTCATTTCTGCTCCTGATCAAGTTTTTCCATACAGACAGTTCATATTTTTTATGTCTCACAATTGAATCATGTGGTCTGTTGGTCACAGTGCAGCACCCTAAGCAATGTTCCCTGAAAAAGTAAACAGAAAGTACAGAGCGGACTGAACCACAACAATGAATCTTTCTGTATCAGCTGCTCACCTCCAGTGTGCTCTTTTATATATAAAAAAAAACAAAACCAAAAACTTTTTTTTTTTGCTTGCAAGACGCAGGAAATAAAAACACTGATTAAACATGCAGGATGACATGTAACCCCGCAAATGGAGTATATCTTTCTGTTTATTATCTGCTAAAGGAAACAAAGATGTGTGGCATATTTCTTTTGTTGCAGTATAAGAGTTAATGTGAAGCATTTTTTAATATAGACCTTTTTCTGTAATAAAGTACACTGTTGCCCATAACGTTCAACCTTCTATCTTTAAGAGGACACTGTAGGTGATGCACAACTTGTCTCTGTTTGTAGATGGTTTCCCACAATAGCTCTGTAGCTGCTTCAGATCACTTTTACTTGAATGCTTTTTATTTTGCTTAACATAGACTTTTCTCTTTGAATGTGAATTTCATTTATTTTGCTTTGCTCATTCATGAATGGAGCTCTTCATCAAAGGGCCTTGAGCAGAGTGTAAATCTGATAGACACGGGCAGTTCAGAGTTTACAAATCTGTCTATAGGGTTTTAAAGAAATACATTCAGTCTTCTGTGGGTTCTCTTGTGGAAATATTAAGTCAGGTCTATTTGCAGCTTTTTGACTCCTGAGAAGACACATTAGCTCGGTCAGGTGACTTCACTGAAGGAACCTCTTGGATGAGAGGTGAAATGTCTTCAAGAAGCTAAAATAAGTCCTGTTGCCCTTAGGTCAGCACCTATTGTTATTTATTTCTATACTTCATGTCAAGTTTAGATAGCCAGTTGTTGGCTCCTGCTGCATGAATGTCATACAGATGTGTGAAAGGCACAGGGCCTCACTGGAAGACTCAGGATGTTTGAGGGGCAGGGGCAAAAATAGTAAAAAGGGTACCTGTTGTATGCAGTGGGGACAAAAAGTAGGGAGGGCATCAGAGAGGGCACTTTACCATGTTTTGTCAACTTTAACGGCACCAAAGAGGGCACTTCACAACATTTTGTACTTTTGTCCAATGGAAGGGCCCCTGAGAGGGCACTTCACCGTCTTTTGCCCACTGGAGGAGCACCCAAGAGGGCATTTTACCACATTCCTTTCACAGTATCTCAAAGGTAAAGGTACTTTATTAGTCACATGCACAGTGTACAGTGAAATGTGCTCTCTGCATTTGGCCCATTCCTAAGGAGCAGTGGGCAGCCACAGTGCAGTGCCCGAAGACCAACTCCAGATTTGGAGCCAATACCTTTGTCAAAGGTACTGACTGGAGACACACCTAATGTGCATGTTTTGATGGTGGGGGAAACCAGAGCATCCAGAAGAGAGGGAGAACATGCAAACTCCACATAGAAAGGCCCCACCCCAACTGGGAATCAAACTGAAAACTTGCTATAAAGCCACTGTGCCACTGAATGAGTAGGCTGAGTGAGTGGCTCTGGCTACTCTGTTATGTAACAAATGAGGAAAATTTCCTCGCATGTTCCTGGCAGACTGAGACTCTTAGTGGGTAACGTAAATATAAAAAAAAATAAAACATCTTATGGCAAAGCTTTCCATTTCAAAGGCAGTGGATTCTTCCCTGGATGATCTTGTCTCTATCATGTGCTTATTGAAAGGGTGGATGAAAACGAAAATGCAAATCATTCATTGTGGTTGGCCCGCCACCACTTCTTAATTCAGTTCAGCATCTTGGTGTGGAAATAGAAACAGCATGCTCGACAATTAAAATGAAAAACACAGAGAGGAAGGATTTCCTAAAGAGTTTCTTGGTATTAATGCCTTTGTAAAACTTGTAGAATCTATGCCAAAGCACAAAGATGAAGATCACAGTGGTCCATGAACCTGTTATTACCTAATGTTCCTTTATTTTGGCAGTTACCTGCAATTACCTCTGCTCAAAATCGGCTGTCTCTTTCCTCAGACAGCCACAAATATGAAAATGCCCGCTGGTTGTTTCTGTTTATCATGTCGAGAAATCAGTTTGCAGCTGCACGTACCAACCCAAACAGAACGATTCCTGGAGATGCAAATGAAAATAAACTTGAGGAAGAGAAGTTCTAATCATTGTGCTGTTGGTGCACATGAACAACATCCAAACAAAATGTTCCAGACATTTGATGCAGGGATAATTCAATTTTTCCTAAATCTTTGGTACATTTTGTTTTGCAGTGGCAGTCTAAATAATTTAAATCACATTTAAGCCACCATTAAATGCTGTGGATATTTGGAAAATGCTGCCTCACAGGCATGTTGCTAAATATTCAGATGGTTTCCTGGGCACCAGTAAAGGTCAAATATAGAGCAGCAAGACTCATGTCTTGTCCACATGTACATAGTATTTTTTGAAGCGGGTTTTTTCCCGTCTTTGTTCTGAAAAAGATTCCTGTCCACTAAACCAATTAATACATAAAATTGAATTAACTGACTTGAATTAAATCTCAGTCAGAATAAAAACAACTATGATTGAGGAAAAAAGCAATTGCTGATAGGATAAAGGCAACTAGATGAAAACCTTCAAAGTTGGTGGCAACAACTATGTAGTGAGAGTGTTGGATTACGCAGAGACCTACGAGGAACATTCCGTTCCCTGGGTTTTTCAGTATAGTGAAAGAAAAACCTACATAAAGCATCTTAAGGCAGGTGGCCTCTAATTCTTAATGTAGAGGAGTAACTCTTCATTTATGTGCAAACTTGTTTAAAGTTTGCAAGGTTAGCACCAGCACTATATTGCCACATGTAAACAGAGAAGAAAACATGCATGATTTGATGTAAAGCATAGGCCAAAACACTGCAAAATCTATCACAGGTCAAAAACCCTGTTTTACCTGTCCACAATACTGCAAACTGCGTTTCTAAATATCTTCACTCTGGCTGGAATTGCTTTCAAAAAATCAGTTTTCCGTCAAAGAAGGCCAGAACAAAGAATCAGAGTCAACAGGCCCGCAAGCCACTGCAATATGACATGGCGTTGCTTTGAGCTAATTGCCAAGCTCCTTAGTTGAATGTACCATGCTAACAATTGCTAATTAGCAGTAGAGTCAGGTACAGCCACGACCATCGTATGACCTGATGATGGCACCAGGTGAAAAATAAAGGTAAAACCAAACTAATTACAATTCATCTTGAGGAAAGAATAGATTTCCGGAATAATTTCAGTTCTGATCTTTCCAATAGATGCTAAACCATTTGGTCTGTACCAAAGTGGTTGTCATATCTGCAGATATGCTAGAAATATGCCTAAAATGTAGAAAATTATGTTATTATAGTAATACAGGAATATCTCCCCTCATCACCTCAGGATATACAGCATTATTGACAATACACAGTATCTGTAACCAGCACACCACAAACAATGCAATATTGAAACTCTCTTTAGTCTTCCAGTGATGAAGATAAACTGCTGAAAGTAATAAACATAAAGATGCTTCCAGTCTCTACTACCCCTCCCTCATGGTGTAATCAGAATCCCTCCATCACTGCAGTAGATGTACGGGTGTTCATGATATTGTGTCCATCCCTTGTAAACTTCACAGTGGTTGCACTGTTACTTACAGTTAAGCAGCATGGCAGCCTCTCGAGCACATGCTAGTCATTACAGAGTGCATCCTTTTTCTTTTAAACAAATAAGCATACAGATGTTTTAGTTTAGAAACTGCAATTGATTTAATTATCATAACTGACTTATGCAATTTCTCAATTAAACCCTCAGCAAGTTAAAAGAGCATATGCCATTTATATCGGAGAGAATAAAAATATTGAATTCAAGAAGGAGGTAATAAGGGGTTTAAAATTGATAAATCACAGGTTAGAGATAAACAAGGACCCCTAAATCAGATTTTCTCAGACAAAAGCAACCACCCACAAAGCCTGTAAGAGTATTATGAGATTTACATTAGTGAGGAAGGATTTATATGACAAGGTTTCCTGCAGATCAAAACACAGTTCTTGTTGGAGTCTGCGGGTTTTGAGCATTTTAAGCTGTAAGTGAAAATTCTCTTCATATTTCTGAAAGTCGATAATAGCAGAAAGCACTTTGCCAAGAAGCAGCATGACTTGGAAAGCCAGAAACTTATTGTGTGAATGAAACATTTATCCAGCCAGTTTTTTTAACAAAATAATGGACAAAATGATATCAGTCAAAGAATTACAGTCGAGACCTCTTGCTAACTGTTTACCATACACCATATTTAGTAACTATGTAGATCCCTCATATAATTTAGAAAATTGAAACCTTTTACTGTAAAGAGGGGGTCGTTAGTTCATTACAGGGCTGACATATAGAGACAAAAAACCATTTACACTCACATTCACTCCTACAGGCAATTTAGAGTCTCCAAGTAATCTAATCTGCATGTCTTTGGACTGTAGGAGGAAGTCACAGTTGAAATGAGCTAAAATTAAAAAGTTCAAATTAAAAAAGGTGAAATTGTTTGCCATTTAGACTTAATTTTCTGTCTAAAATGATGTGACAAACAAGAAAAACTCAACAAAACAAATTGCAAATCTGTCGTGTAACCAGGTTTAGTGTAACTAACAGTTTATAGACTACCGATTTAAAGATGGTATGGTCCCACTCTGCCTCGTCTTTTCTGCTAATGGTCCTAAACATAATTTGTTGATTCCAGATTTTTGCAGAATTCTCAATTTTATGTTTTTAAGAATGTCATCTCTGTAAGCATTGTAAGGATTGTAAGGATAATCTAATAAATTTGGTGAGCTTGTTTTTTACCTTTAGCACCACGATAGTTAAAAAAAAAAGAAAAACAGAAGCTAATTTCTCTGACTCTCTAATTAATGACTTAATACTTGCAAAACAAACAGTGTTGCTATCACTCTTACCTGTACTCTGTGTTTATATACTATTAAGAAATATTTGCAGGCTAACACGCTAAGCTGTAAACAAAACCTGCTATGCATCAGTACTGTCGTTGTGTGCAGGTTAGCGTTATTTAGCATTTAACTTCAAGTAAGCTACAACTTCACAGAGCTGCTAGCTGGGCGTTAGACTCTCAATTAATCCAGTTCATATTGTTGTGTGACTTATTAATAAGTAGTCTATAGTTCTTTCTATACAGCCAAATCTATGATCTACGGCATAAAGAGCAAAATGTGAAACAGTGGAACAAGTGAAATCATTTGAGCCTCCTTCCCTCTGGGCTGACAACAAACAAGGAAACTAATTTGCTACCTTCTTTTATCAGGGGACGGAGAGGATGCGCCGCTGAACTTGCTAAGACCAATCAACTTGACTCACTAATCTGCTTTTTCCTGTCCCGCATGCCCTCACCCCTTCATAAAAGCCCTCAGATCAGGCAGCGAAAAAGCTCCTGCCTGTTACTCTTGAATTTACTTGTAGTCTCTGGAGCTTAATGTGGGTAATTGTGTTGACGTTATATAAGACAGTTTTGAGAGGTGCTTCACACACAGCACCTCTGTTCTCAGAGTGACTCTCTGCTATGGTGAATGATTTGGGGTCCTTTGCCACAAACCGCAAACCAAATGGAATCAAAAGGAGGGCAGAAACCTCAGGAAGGGAGAGGTGGCGGCAATTTGAACATTCCAGTCATATGATCCAGAGACAGATGCACAAGGTTTTCTCAAACCAAGCAAGTGTTTTTACTCATCAGTCCTCGGGTGAAGTTCCCTGGGGAATCATTGAATAACCCTTCCAACCAATGCAGCGCTGTTTGACTTGAGCCTGTGTAGAAGTCTATATTTACATCATCCTGTACAGATCCTTTGATGCAGGGCATGTTGTACCTCTTCTCTTAGGGCAGCAGGAGACATACTGATGTAATTTAACTGAGGTAATGATGTCTGACTTGCATCAACTGTATGGCTGACTGTAGGAATCTTCCCACACTTTGACAAATACTCTAAACAAGTCAAATGAAATTGTTTAAATTCAGATTTTATCTTACACATTTCAAGCGGCAGCACTTTCTGTGCACAGCAAAGAAGAGATATTGTTGGGGAAAAAGGAGAACTTGGCATTCAGTGTTCTCAAATCTGCAAATAAATGGGGTTTATTTTTAAAGTATTTGTTTAGTGGACAAATGAAGTTTGCATTTGTTTGTTAAAAACAAACAGTGTTTTTAATCTGACAGATTTATGTGTTCTTTTTGCACCACCACAGTCACCAGTGTACTGAAGGTTTTTACTGGCTACAATCATTTATAGGGAATCCAAACGTAGTGTCTGAACTTCAAAACATCTGTTATAAGGCCACACAGTACAGGTCACGTGTTTATTTCAAGCTGTACGAGCGACTCGTCATCCAACCTGTCCGGATCTGTTTTCTGCCAAGTTTGTTTGCAATTTCAGGTCGAAAATGCTGATTTATTTGGGCCTCTGGTCCACTGAAGAGACTGTGGGAACGGGTGATCCCGCTTGTTGTCAGGGTCTCCACGTAGGTGGCCTTTTACAGCAACCAGATGCTGGAGGTATGCATGCACCCCTCTGAAGGCTGATTTTTACACTAGATGGCAGTGTGTGTCTACAGCTTCTAGACATCAGGCTGGATGTCTAGACAGAAGAGTCAGCTGCCAGCAGCTAAGGGATTGAGCCGTTCGTCCACCTCGGATGGTCTTACAAAGACTTTCTCACAGTTGCAGGGCTGCCACATAGTGTGCAGACGGAAGGAAGAAGCTCCCTGGCAGGAAAAAAAGTGGTGTGTTTGTTCTCTCACAAGCTCTCAAGATTCTTTATAGGATTTAAACATCTTTTCTTTAAATAGGTATTTTTTTCTATGGTTGTGATGGTCAAGTAGTCAACAGTGGGAAATGCATTTATTTTTTTTAGCTTTCATATTTTTAAACTACCCACTGCAGCTTAAGAAAGCACATGCAAATAAACAAAATGCAAGCAAATCAAGAAAACATCTACATCACTTCGGCAACACACAGCATTTATAACATGCTGCAAATACACAAACATGCTATAAATACATACAAACACAACCACATACAAGCCTGTGCAAACACACACAATGCAACCAAATACACAAACGTGCTGGATATAAACATAACACAACAAAATACAGAAACAATGTGTTTGTCTATTTGGTTGTGTTGTGCCTTCTTGTGTGACCATTCAAAAAATTAAACAAAACAAAAAACTCTAAACACTTTTAATTTAAGATGTGGTTGGACAACTAGTCGAAACCATTTCTTTCTAAAATGAAATGCACGTTTAATGTTGAACACTGTGGCTTTTACACAATTTCCTCATAAGGGCAGAGCAGTGGAGCATCGAGCACAGATATGGTGGGATTACTACATTTTACACCTCTGATTCTTTGGAGGAATGATAAGTCAGGCATGTTAAATGTGCTGCAGAGTGCGGATGTCCTCCATCATCGTTTATCACCAGGGAAAAGAGCTAAGGTTTCAGTAATTCAATTAAGCCACAGCACAACAATCAAAACATGACACGAGAGCAGCTCCTGACATGCGATAACTCAGACCTTAACCTCCGTCAGGCCGTAACAGACATGCTGACTCTCACATACCCTGAAACTCTGCTGCCCCCTTCACTTCTGACCTTTGACCCTGACTCAAGCCTTTTTTACTTTCACATGGTCCACATTTTGAAGAGCCCCCCTCTGCTACTCCACTATGTCTGCTTGTTATTGTAAGATAACACATCTCATTTTTAGCTCTTGCCTGAGTGCTACTGAGGAATACAACATCATCAAACTCCTCCATTAGTCAAAATAACTATTTGAATCCAGGAAGTAAAACTCAGGCTTGGCCAGTAAAAATACCGTTGTGTAACTCTGCGGCATGTGCACGGACCAAATGATGATAAAGTGCTCTCAGGCTGAGGGCTGCAAACCTCATTTGTTAGCGTCTATGGAACATATGTCTGCGCTGAGGTTCTGCTTCTATTTATTTATTTATTTTTTTCAGCCAGAGGTTTATAGATTGAATTTGTTGAATGTATGTTTTGGCTTGAAATCTGGAAATGTTCTGTGCTTTTGTCGTTCAGGCATAGAGCATGAAATGGACAGGAAA
>JAQLOL010000010.1:19613545-19627263 GCA_029783665.1 Naso thynnoides | reverse complement strand
ACTCTCAAACTTTAATATTTGCAGAGTAATTTCAAAGATCAGGCTAAATTTGTTTTTGGATTCTTGAGGGAATTTCGCACTTGATGTGAATGTTGCAACCTCACTGCAGTAGTTTGTGTTATCGGGCACCAAACTAAGGTCAGACATCCAGCTGAGACCAGAGTAAACTTCATCTGTCTCCAAGACTCCTGCCGTCCAGATCAAATGTGGTTTTGATCTTTTTTTTTTTTTCTTAAACAAAAAGCTCTTTTTGGCAAACCAGGTCATAAAACAAAGAAAATAAGAGCAACATGTGTATTTGCATGTGTGTGAGAGAAAGAACAAATTGACAAGATGAAAGAGGGCTCGAGAGAGGGTGCATATAGTTCTTGAAACTTATACAAACAATTGCATGATGATAAGCATCTCGTCTCTGAATCATATCTGCCAGAAGCTCATAGCGCCTGACAGGTTGGAAAATATGTCATTTGCATCATCATGACAGGAAATAACATCTCGTAACCGCGCACATAAGTGTATGGTTTCTGCTAAAGCTATTTCATTTTTGTTTTGCATTTTTCCACCCAGACCTCTGAATGCAAGTGACGGTGGGTTTTCTAACTGACAGCTGTTGTGGAAAACAGACGGTGACGGCCAAGTTCATACGATGATTTCAATAATGGTTGATTTAAATGACTCATATCAGGAAAGCCAAGCTAATGGCTCAGAGCTTTGCAATGAAATTTTAAATAGCTGCTGTTCGATTTCCCCAAACATCACGAGCTGGTCCGCAGAGTAAACTGCCAGACCATGTGATGTAATCCCATCGGATCGGCCAGACAGTTTTGTCACCATCTTGCATCATCTGGCAGGAGAGCTTCTGTATATAAAATCTGCAGGCAAGTGTTGTAAAGGGCTGCATAAATTCTAAATATTGAATTTCCACGGATCAAAGTTTAACCGTTAAAAATCAAGGATGTCTCTTTAATGGAAATGAACAGAAAAGAAAGGTGCTCAGTTCTTCTTTCGCTTGCTGAGAAATCTGTCTGAGCCGTGGATCGCTCTTTCAACACTCAGGTGTTTTCAAACAGGAAAGCAAATCTTTCCAAAACCAATTAAAGTGATCGGTTACAATCAAATCACAGTGTCAGTCAGGTCAGCAGTCTTGGGAAGCAGCTGTTTATTTAAATGGAGGAAAAAGGTGGCGAATAGAAGGGGAATGTAAAGGTAAAGTTAAAGACAGGATGCATTGAGGTTTGTTGAAGAGATGGGGTTGAATACACAGGAAAAAGGAGAAGGAAGACGGTGAAACGCTTCAAACGTGGCCTCATTTCCAAGTTTATTTAATATTGAATTAATGTTATCTTGTGTAATGAAGAGAAGCCAGACGTTGAGGTACAGTGCAAGGGTGAGCAGCGTCGGGTGCTGTGGGTTTGTGTGAGTCCTCTCATACAATGCCCCTCTCTGTCTACGCCGCTCAGCCAGCTATGGTCCGATACTCGCTCACATACCCCGTCACCACCCCTTCACCACCAGATATGCTCCAGGGCTGCAGAAACGGGAAGAGGAGGCTTGAGTCTTTCTTTTTTCGAGCTGAACTCGGTCTCCTCAGAGAAAAAGGCCTGTTTGGTGACCTTGTGGTCGAATCTACTTTTCCTGCTCTGGCAAACACAGTTACGTCCTTCCAAAAATGAACATAACCCACCTGTGCTCGGTGCAGAGAATCACATGCAGTGCCCATGCATGCTCACATGGACACACATGTCACAAGCTCTGGCCATTTGGGCACTCACATTGCTACATTGGACAACTAATAGAAGAGATCTGACTAACTGGGTTGACACAATGTACAGGTTTAATGTCATACCAAACAAGACAACAGGACTTTGGAGAAATGGTCAAAGGTCTATGTAGGGATGTTTAAAACCTTTAAGGCTCAATCCCAATAGATCCCTTATACCTAACACTTAAACCCATCCGTGTTGCATGTTTATATCAATGGGTGGATGTACCGAAAGCGGTGCTGTGTTTTTTTCAAGGTCATCTTTGCAAAGTTTTGAGAGAAATCTTCTTGAAAATCTTACATATCTTTGGCAAGATGGCCTCACAAGCAACAAAAGACACTGGCAAATGTCCATTTTTTATGGACAAAGATTTAAAAGTCACAGTAACCAATAACCATTGTGATGTGTTATTTTAATGCCGTTCCCGTGTATACAGATATATCAGATTGGTTTTTAAACTCGCATATTAAAAGAATAACACAGTGCAGTGTTCCTTTTTCTTGTTTTAAGTGCCATTTCATTGGTTGAAAAGTTGAAGATTAAATTGCGAAGAAATTGCAAGCATCATTATGATAACAACGTCCAGCACTGTTATAGAGGGGGAGGTGAGGCAGGAAAACACCACCTTAATATTTTTCTTGGCTATTTTCAGTGTAGTGTATAGTCCCATTTTCTTGGGTAAATCTAAGGAAGAAAATAAGAAAAGAGACTGAAATCAAACTGTCCTCTTACTTTATTGCCTCAACCCAAACAAAGCCTGGGGGGACATGAGGTGCAAAGTGTAAGTGCAACCTACATCTCTGAGAATCATGAGCCTTTTTCTGATGCGTTATTGTATACCTGCTCCTTTTGACAGCTGTTAATCAAGCAAACAAACCCCCAAAATACTTCTTCTGCAGCCTTACTTCGTACTAGAACAACTATTCTCGTAGCTGCATATGAGTAGAATTTGAACTTCATGATGATGAGACTGAAGCAGGATCCCCCTATAAGCTCATCATCCGACACTGCGCCTCTTCTTAGTCATAAACTAGGTATTTAATTTAGTCTTGCTCCCCTTGCAAGCACCTACTTAAAGTCCACTTTCCAACATAATGCATGAATCCTTTCCAAGAGGTGCTCAGATGCCCACCTGCAGAGCATTCTGCCAGGATCTGCACCAGCATCTGCCATACAGTCGATGGGGTCTATACCAAAACATCCTGAATAAATCACAATCATATTTGTGAGGCAAGGTCTCAGTACAGCTTTTTAAAGCATCCATATTGAATTAGAATTTTTCAGTTTTGTTGGTTACAGCTTTTTAAAACAGCTGCAAAAACTGTTCATCATGATGCTGTTTTGGTCGTCATTTGAAAAAAAAAATTGCAGCTTGTGTCGATGATGATAGCTACAGCCACTGTTCAATGCTTAATGCTTAGGCTATTTTTTTCTCAATCCTGCAGGCAGGGCTGGATACACCTCAGCTGCTCTGGATCAGTTATTATCTCAAATGCCATCCGATAATTATTTCAGGTATTTACTAAATATGCTGTAATCCCTCAGCATTTAAAGCGGCAGAGTGCAAATTTGTTTGCATGAAGGCAAAGACGTAAGTGACACACCAGGTTTTAAGTGCATTCCCCACATGTGCTGGCTCATGATTAGATCACGTGATCAGATCATTCCTGGGACATTAATCAGAGTCTATTAGAGGAGCGGAAGAACCCAGTAAAATGACTGTCACAGTGAGCATCTGTTGAGTTGTTATATAACTTTTAATGGGGCTGCGGTTTTAGGGTTTGGCTTCTGACAGAGCAGCGCTGTGCTGAGGACGGAGGAGAACTGGCCTGTCATACCTGCCTCTGTACTTTCTGTGCACAAACACATACAGACAAAGCAAGCACACACTATTTTCAAATATCCTCCCAAAAATCCAAGCACATGAATCAACCGATAGATGTATTCTTCTCTCATCTCACTGTTTTATTACTTTCTTATCTACCCCACTTCCCCAGCTCCAGCTCTCATGTCTTCTTTGAGCGTTGAAAGATTTCCTGTTTGGTTGAGGACAGTCTCACCCATACAGCGAAGACTGACTGATAACAGAGTGTCTGGCTGGTGCTGGTCTTTGTTCCCTGGGGTGCTGTCATCAGCAGACGTCCTTCCCAAGTCAGTGCGGAGGAGCCTCCTGCTCCTCCAGCAGTGAGACAGTCAAAGGACACCATGACATGGCTGTTATAGCTGTAAATGTCTGAGCACTTTGTGGGGCTTTTATACTTTGTAGGCATCGCGATGTACAAGAAACAAATGCACTGTCAGGGTGGAGACATTTTTCACACTTGCATGGAAGAAAATGAGGGGGGAAAAATTTTGCTTAATTTTAATGAAGAAATACAGCTGGAGAGAGTCTGTAATTCCGAATAATTTCCAAAATGCTTAAAGGTATAGTGACCCAAAAATGAAGAGTCAGTCATTTCCTCTCACCCTCATGCCTGCAGAAGGTCCAATGAAGTTTTTAATTAACAAATGCCTGCTGGAGTTTCACAGTAAAAGGACGCTACAATAATCCCCAAAACAACTGCAGTACATGGTGACCAAAATTCAAACATAAAAAAAAACCACAATAAACCATAAAATGCCTCCATACTGCTGTAGCCTGTAGCTCCTGAGATGAGAGTCACGTTCATGTTCATGTTCATGTTCACGTTCACGTGTGTGCAGCACCATCTGAAGATCAAAGACAGCTCATCTACAGAGCTGTGTTTACACTCCTAACCAGACTTTCCCTCCAATAGATCTTGTAGATACCTTGAGCTCTCATCGGTCTCAACAAAGCTTCAGATGGTGTGTGCATGCGTGCATGTGACATGGCTCCCATCCAAACAGCAAGGCTAAAAAAACGACTTCAGTGACATTTTTTAAAACTTGGCAAGTCAAGGCCTCAGGACACTCACAACATACAGTTTATGGACTATTATGTATTTTTTGTTTCGTTGGAATCCTAGTCCCCATTCACTTTGATTATTTGGGATACGACTGCAATGCCTTTTTCCCTGTGAAATTCCTGCAGTATTTTGTGGACTAAAAAATTTAACCGGAACTTTTATCTGCATGAAGGTGAGTAGATAAAGACTGAATTTTATTTTTGGGTGGACCAAATGAAAGACTTTATTTTTCACATTTAGTCTCAATCTTTGCAGTTATGGTCTCATTCCTGTTATTCTTTTGCCAAAAATCATCATTTAAACAGCATGTGTAAGCTGTCAGTAGCATGTAAAATCTGACATACAACTGTGCAGATTATTGTAAGCAGCTTCAAATAGCAAAACATCACACTCAGTGCTGCAGTGTGTGCAGGAGTGTTAAATAAGTGTGTGGCATGCATTCATGTACACATGTGCTGTTTATGTTCATAAGAAAAGACAGAGGGGATGACCTTACACCAGGGTGCAATAAGCCGCTGAATAAGAAAAGCCAGCTGGTAGCCAACATGCAGACACACCGAAAGAGCAGTCTCTTCATTCATTCGCACTCTCCTAATTTACACCTCCAGAAAACAGACCCCTCCAGTGTGTGTTAGTGTGTATATGTCACATGGGCACTCAACCCCTGCAGCTCTGAAAACAGACTTTGGAGGTGGCCAGCTTGGAGGCCGTCTGAGAGAGTAGAAAAACAAACGTGAGAGAACCACACACTGGACTCTGCACAATGAGAAATCAGTGCTGGAAACCCTGACAAAGCAACAGTGGGTAGAGTAAAGTTAAGCAAACAACTATTTCAAGTTACTGTCTGTAGACTTTATGCAGTGAAATTTTCACTTGATGCAGTAAGTTTTTGTTTAGAGAGAAAGAGACCAAATCTCTGGTATAGGGTTACATGTGTGTAGCTGCCTTTGTTACTGTTTGCCACAGTGTCATCCTTAACATTGACACTTGGTGGCACCACAGAGAGAATTTTCAAAACCTACACACAGTGGCTTTAATATTTAATTACTGTAATCTATGATGCAAATATGTCAATCCTCTTTTTTCTGATCACCTGAGGGATAACTGTCTGCGTTTGCTCAGTGTAGCAGACAGACTCGAGTACACAGGTGGAAACAGCCACTTGACAGAGAAGTACAGTATGATTTCTTATGCAACCCCAGTTTGTGTAAAGGTACAGAAGAAACGGCTGACAATGAAACACTTTATTGAGAGCATGCCATTACCCCAAATCAATCCCTATTAGTACCTAGCACACCTTATTTAGCATCTGTCATTATATTTGAATGTCTACTTCCTGAATGTGAAAGTTAAGCACTATGAAAAAAAAAATTCTAACAATTAAACTTAAAGGGTGCTTTTTGCCAAAAACTGTCACATTTATGGCCTAACACCTATCAGTATTGACAAAAATATAACTGATTCATTGAAATACATGCAACAAGGGAAAAAGCACTTGATATTTCCTTTCACAGATGAGGCCGTGCCCATTGCAGCTTCATTCTTCATTTGCCAGAGGAAGCCATTAGCCCACAATTTACTGCTCCCTTGCTGCACTGTCAGAGAGAATAGGGATGCGAGGTGGGTGTCAGAGTGTCGGAAATCTAGATTTATTGCAATAAAGTAAACTATAGAACGTCTGTCAGGAAGTAATAAATGGGGGAACAAGGGAGAAGCCTGGCTACACCGTCCTTCCTCTCAGCTTTTTGTTGTCGCTGAGAGCCATATCACAAAGTAAATAATTTATTCGCAAAGTGAACTGTGGGCCTGGTTTAAGAGGCTAGAGATTTTCTCTTAGCAGAGAGAACTGAAACTCTAGTTGTGTTTTAACAGCTTGTTCATAAAGAGTGCTCCTCTCTGATTGGCTGGTAGGTGTCAGTAACAATAACAATTCTATACAAAACACGTCAAACAAAGTTTGAGTCAACAGTTTTATTTCCTTTCAAACTAAAAAGCCAAAATTTATTAATAACAGAGGTGACACAGTTCCAAATACAAACAAACATTAAAATGGATGGCAGCTTAAACCAGGGTCTCTCTCTGACACTATCAGCAGGGGTCATTGTATAAGAGCGATAACACACTCTGATATGTCCTGTTATAAAGAATAACAGATTTGGTTGTCAGTTCTCAGGATCAGTAGGCTACCGTGCAATTCCTAAATTTGCTGAGCACATTTATTTATTTTGAAGTTAAATCAGAGATGAGAATAACTAACTACAGAATCAAAAAGTACACACAGCATGCAACATGGAGCCTTTAGTCTACTGGCTTCCTGTCCCACAACACATCCAATTAAAAGTTCTTCTCCTTACTCAAAAAGCTCTCCATAACCAGGCCCCCTCCTACCACTGAGCTTCTCCACCACCGCACTCCCTCAAGGACCTGACCTGGGGTGACAGAGTCCCCCCTGCCCCCCTCTATGGAACTCTCTCTCTAAACACATTCGAGATTGGACTGAACTGCCCACGCTTCTTTGGTGTGATGTCCTTTTAACAAGTACGTTGAGCATCTCTGAGTATCCTGAAAAGCACTATTTAAAAATATACCTGTGATCCACTGATGTTAGATTGCACTGACTCTACACTGGAGATGAAAAAGCTCTTCTGTTAGATTAACAGTGTTTGTGCCTGTCACTGGAAAGTTCATGAACATTTTTCCATTAAACTCCATCGCTTCTCTGTTGTCCACTGTCCCTCAGTGCCTCTCCTGTCCAGGTGAGGGTTCAGAGAACAGAGGCCGGCCTTCAGGCTGCCTCACTGAGGCCGTTTGGCTGGGTCGTGACTCTCTCTCTGGAGGGCCCCTGGCCCACTGCTCTCTTTTCCTCCTTCCTAAATGAAGTGGGTAAAGTCAACACACTTGGAGGGAGGAGGTGGAGGAGAAGGCTGCAGGGGACCGCTGTTAGACAGGCCTGTGGTTGTCAGTGGGCAGAGGGACATTTGCCAAACTGTTGCGGGGTATTAGCGAAAGACTCACTGAGTGTGTGTCTGAAGCAGAGATGGTGTTTAGCTAGAGATGCTGCAATAATTTACTACACTGTTTCGTCTGCTGAGATATAAAACACAAATATTTGCAACAGATTTTTTGGATAAAGCATACCTTTGGGTTTACGCTTTGATGCAGCAGAGTTATTTGCATGATCTACTTTTCAGGCATCCAGACTTCATATTGGCCCTGGTTGAGGATGGAGAGGGGGAGTATGGGTGTGTTTTGAGGCTTTAATGTGTACATACATGTGCCCTGGCCCAGTACCATACAGTAAACACGACAGGGTAATTTGAGTCACAGTAATGTTGTGCCTGACAGAGATCTGAATATAGAAAGTCTTAAGTACAGAATCTGATTCATATGCTGCTCACGTTGAATGCAGGAAGAGGATGTGAAGGACTGTGTCAGTGCCACCGCAAGGTTGTAATTGGTTGCTCTGACCCGACTCAAACCAAATGAAATGAGTTTCTTACAGTTTGACTGAGTAGGCAAAATACTGATTGAATTTCACTAATTACAAGCAAGAAAAAGTGCTGATATTTGCTTTATGTCCTGGCCTTTTATTAACGTTCAGTAACCTTGGGTCCAACAGAAATTCCTCTTTGATTGAAACCATATACTTTTCTTCCTCATCTTGTTCAATTGATTGTTCAGTAATAAAGTTGGGATGGTGTATCAGTCTGTGCCATTGAATTGAATGATTTCATTGATCTAAGTTAGATCCTTGTTTCAGGCAATGGTCAAAATTAGGGGTACTTTTGAGACTGTTTCACTCTAGCTAAGTTTTCTGCCAACATCTTGGCATAATCATAAAAATATTTTCATGTCTGGACAGTAATGGTTTTAATCTAATGATGCCAATATTACCCATTTCTCAGACAGAACCCACTTGTATATTTGTTGACAAAAGGAGCTGCGTTGGTGGAGTCATGTTGTGTGCCAGTATGATAACTGTGAAATTCCCTGGAGAGCACCAGCGACACTTATTTTCTCTGGCCACAGAAGGCTTTGCCAGAATCTGCTGCCTTGTGTTGCTGTAAAAGAAACTGCGCCAGGTTTTGCTGATCGACCCTGTACTGTCTTTTCTTGCATCCTGGCAACCCAATGCAGCAGTCCTGTTCAATTAAATGAGGGGCTAGAATGTTTTTCACATTGTGCTATTGTCTCTCTTAAGATGTCCTAAATATCATAAACACATAATGATGTGTCTCATTCACTAGTGGGTCAGGAATCCAATGAGTGGTTAGAAAAAGACCATTGTTAGATAAGATTTTCCACTCTTCTTTCAAGTTACTAAATAATTTTACTTCATCAAGATGTGAACATTGATGTGTCTGCATTTCAGTGTTAACTCTGGTAGAAGTGTAAAAATGTCAGCTTCTGTGGCAATGAAAGTGACTAGGAGTCACTGGTCACCAGCCTATAAACACCTCAGCCAACAGGGAGAGACCTTAAACTAAGAAACCAATCAGTGCAACCCTTTAACCATTCTGTTATGACTGCTTCTCACATTCATTTTCTGCCATTCTTACTTTCCTGGTGTATACTTCAAAAAGCATGTCTTCCTTTGCTACAGCAAGAAACCCAATATGATGCTGGATCATGTAGATGTGAAAAAACTTCTATGCAGGGCAATTTGCAAAAATCACAAAAAGATTGTCAGGGGATGAACAGGGTTCAAAAACAGGAGCTGGGATAGAAGTACAATTATCCCATTAGTTAATATCAAAATTGCCTTCCATGTGATAAAGCTATTGTAATTAACACACAACAAAACATCAAATCAAGGAGACGCCTACAGCGGACTTGTTTCCAACACGCTCTATTCACAGTTTGCTTTGCGCTTACTTGATAGACGGCTTGATTGATGGTCTAAAGATGGTCTTGTCAGAATGAATGAAGGTGTGGTGTGAAAGTGTATGCAATGCAAATGAACAGGCAATGTTTTAGGATAAACTATCAAAAAAGGAAAAGCTTGACGAACACATTCAAAAATAGATCAAGCAAAGTGGATATCCAAAACATTCAACAAAGGGAGACTTCAGTTCAAAACAACGGTATCTATTTATTCATTTATTTATTTTTTCAGTATCTGCCCCGCGTCTCAAACTCATCTAGATGCAACTGAGACAAGTAACAAAGTTGGACGCATGGTGATTGCATCATTGTGCGCTCACAACCATGCGCCATGTAGTTCTTTCACAAAACAAAAAGAGGCTCCGACAACTTGATAAATGATACTGTCAATGAGCGCTCAACATTCTCCCATGGACACTTGTTAACATCCTTTAGCACTTAGCTAGTGATTTCTCAAGGAAAAGAGACATAAAGGTCCAAGTCTTTAACTGAAGGTTAATGTTATTTAAAGGTACTGTAGGTGATTTACACTTTGTTAAAATAGTGTTAAATAGCTCCACATTCTGACAGCCAACACTGATAATAGAGTTTGGTCAGTAATGTGGGTCTAATAGTTCTAATAGGTCTAATTTCTGGAATCCTCTCTCCTGATTGGATGAGAGAGGAAGTGGGATAGCAGAAAATGTTTTTTTCTGTGTACGGCAGAGCAAAAGATCCATGTTACTGACAAAACACTCGATATACTGTAAGTTTTGTCTGTCTGAGTGTAGAGCTATTTAACACTTATTGAAAAAATTATATGAAAGAAATTTAAATACCACTTACAGCACCTTTAAGTTTAAGTTGTAGTGGCTCTGTAACTAGGACAGAGGCCTGCAACATGTCAGCCTGAACTCCCCAGTAAAAGGTAGGCTCACTTGACTTTTTTACATACATCTAACAGAATTCTCTCCACCCTCCTCCCACCACTCCTCCCCACAGTATCAGACCCCCTCTGAGACATAGCGTGTAACGCTGCAAGCAGCTGCTGCTGTTTGAGCGCGTTCATAGGCAGTCTAACCTTTCACACACAGCTGAGGAGGTCCCACAGCGCCTCACGTCATACTGAAGGCTTATCGGGAACACCTACCTGCCTGAGAAGAACGCAGAGCTTTGTCTTCTCTTACACACTGTTTGATTTCAAGATTCATTTCTACTGCAGAGATCCCAGGAGCTGGGGAAAACATATGTGTTCTCCTTCTGGAGCTATCTGAAAAGGCATCCAACAGTTTTTCTATGAAAGGTCTCTGCTTACATTACACAATCCAGTCCTATTCTGTATTATTTGCATTAATGTGGAAAATCTTCCATCAAAGTAATTGCTAGCAATCATGGCTAGTTTCCCATTTTTCTTGTTGGATTCTGAGAGCTGACTCTTAAATTAAATCAATGTCTGTTAAAAGTAATGTTGTACCATCCAACACATGAATGAGTATTTGTGATGGTGATGGCATCATGCAAGTATTTTGGCAGCCTCAGTGTTTTTGGCACTTGCTCTGTCTCTGAACTTGGAGACACAGTGGATTATGCTGCCTCCATCCTCCGCCTTGTTTTATGTAGTAAACGTGAGAAAGAACTGCAGCGCACAACAAGGACCAGCCACATTTGTCACTCACGATTAGAAACTAAAGGTGATGCCTTCAGACGTTGGTTATTTTTTAGGGATTGGTTTGTCAGCAATGGAAAAAACAGAGCAAGTTTGCCAACCCTCCCGATTTTCCTGGGAGACTCCCGTTTTCCACCTCCCTGTCCTCCCGGTTTCACATTTCTTCCGCAATTCTCCCGATTTTTTCACTGTGTCACCAAACCTGTTTTTGACACGGTAATAGTGCAGCATGTGTAAGCCCTTGGACTCTTAAAGCCTACTGTTTCCACCCGCATAATTATACAGATCAACCAAGTGCGTCATGCGACTCCGAAAGAGTGCTACTAACTTTTAGTCCGCTACAAAAAAGCTTAATAAAGTAGAAGAAATAGAAATAATAGATGTCGCATTTTCCTCACGTTTGACGAGAAGTCTGTTGTGCTGATTTGTCTGTCGGGCAGAGGAGTCGTAGTGACGTGAATCACCATCAGGAGACTGACAAACATAAGAAAGCAATGACAAAGTACCTGCAATGATGTCAGTGGTGTGTAACATTATACCGACTCTGTGAGAGGAAGGGTAAAAAAATTAGTGTAATAAACAGAGATTTTTGTTATTGTTTTATTAAAATTGTATCGAAAGCCACCCGCCCAGTCTAAAAATCAATTTTTCATCATAAACTCATATTTTAAGACATGGAGCACATGACATTTTTGAGGTAATGGCTTCCTGTTATTCAGACACAAGTCGTTATCACGTAAATGTTCACTACGACAGAAATGCTACATAAACCACGATATTTGAACAACGCATGGCGCCTGGTGAGAGAGGGAGTAGTTTCAACCGCTGGAGAGTAGAAGTGGGTTGAAAATTAATAATAAAACATTATTTTGTGTCAAATGCATATTATCTCACTGGCCTACAGGGGGTGCTAAACTTTTAACTTAACTGCTCTGCTAGCTTGTAAGCTAACTAGCTTACTAGTAATCTTACTAAGCATGGAATGGTGTAATGCCATTATTGCGATGGCCCAGTATTCTGATTCGCGTTACTTTTCCCACCCCTATTCTGCAAAGACCCACCGCTTCTCTGCCTCTTATTGGCTCTTACACTGAGAATTTTTTTTCTCTAACCTTTACCATCTAACTAACCATCTAACAAATAACCCTAACCAAGCAACCAACACTAGTTGTTCAGAGGTACATTGGGTGGGTTTTTCGGACATTTTCAGACTAATGGGATTTAAAAGAATGGGCTGTTAGAACAATGGGCAGTCCCTGTGTGAAAGTTAGTCCTGGACGCTGCTATCAGACTATTTAGTTGATTTTATTTATTAGTTATGAGGAAATCTACCCTCCTGCAACCCAACACTTGGAGTTTAACAGGATTCGGGTTACCAGCTAGCTTTTGAACCAACTTCTGGAGCTGTTTGTTTAATTAGGTAGCTAGCCACACCTGTTTTTGCAAATTGTACTTATGCCAATTGAAAACAAAAAGTTTGACTGCAACAGTAATTAAGAGGGGGCGGGGCAAAGTGTTCGGTCGGCTGAAACAACGTTGTGAAAGTGTCGAGTGAGCAAACAAAGGTTTAAATTATTTACTAGAGCTAGTAGACAGAACAAAATTTCTTCTGTTATTTCTTTGCAAAACTCAGCTCAAATGTTCTTGCCCATTTGGGTCCCAGCTCTTAACTAAAAAAACTTAAAATCAGTCTTTTTTGTTAATCTTTTGCAGACAAACAGACAAAATGTTTGCAGCCATTGTAGTAAGTCTAAGGTGAAATTAATTTATCGTGATAAAATGCTGGTCTGAGTTTTACATACCGCATAGTGTCACTGTGCAGGACTGGACTGTTACAGGTTAGTGTGAGGCTTACCCAAAACCTCACAAGCATCTGTGTTTATTTCTTTAAAGAAAAGAAACAATACCACTTCCTTTGACTTAAAATAACCTCCTATTAAACAAAACGCTGTCTTGTGCAAGTATGTTAATCTTCACTCACAAAAATGAATTTATGTCTACAGGCGTTTTGGACTTACTGGTGGGCAAAGAAAATAAACCACCTCAGATGTGTTTTTGCCGACTCTTTTGTGCAGTATTAAAGGATTTCTACCAGCTGGAGCCTAAAAATGGATCCTCATAAAAACCTCAACAGCATAAAATCCTGAATGTTTCTGATTCTGAGGGTGAGAAACTTTTGAACTTTAGAACATTTAGCCTTTTCACGAGTAATTAGCAGTTTTAACGATTGTTGTTTATCAGTTTGTTTCATGTTTTATGGCAAAACCAAATATTTGCTGGATTAAGCTTCTCAAATGGAAAAAAATTGCTGTTACTTTGTCTTCTGAATTGTTGAAAATTTAATATTTTGGGGTTTAGACTCATGGTCAGACAAAATAACCAGCTTGATGATGTTATCTTGAGTTCATTGAACTTGGGATGAGAATTTTTCATTATTTGTAATATAATTCATAGACTAAACAATAATGAAAGTAATCATTATTAATACTTCTGTGATTC
>JAQLOL010000010.1:19579055-19600243 GCA_029783665.1 Naso thynnoides | reverse complement strand
ATATATATTTTTTTTTTTTTTTTAGATCACTCTCCTTCTTCAGCCTGATAAATGATGTGCAAGTGCTGCATGAATGGAAATGGACGGAATATGTTGCTGTGCATCACAGTGTCTCTCACAATGCCATTAACATGTGCCCTTGTTTCCTCTTCTTTTAAAAGAAGGAGAAGCTCTCCAAATATAAATCTAGGTTGATCGAATACCATGTTTGTCCAGTGTGAAATTGTCAGATATTTCTAGATAAAGAGACTAATTATGGTTGTTTAAATGGGGATAAATGTAGAAACTTTGGCAGTTTGAGTAGGTCATCTCCACTGAGAATTTATGGAGTGAGATCTCTCTCAGCTGTGAATGCCACTGTGCACAGATCCTTACTTATCTCTTTTTGAGTAATAAATTCTTCCCACAATTCCCTTTCCTCCACATGTCAGTGTTCAAACATCTTCAGGCTTTCCCTGCATCTGCTCTATCTCTGCACTTCCTAAATTATAGCCCACTCGTCTTTGTCTTCATCTTAAAACAATAGGATGCTGAGTGGGCCTCATAAAGTTAAGGGCTCACCCCCTCAGTTGCCTCCCCCTCCATCCCAAGCCTACTTAATAGGAACCTGCTGTATGTTCAAAGACGAGGATAGAGAGCCCTGCCTGGGCAGATTCCTCAGGAAAGCCCAGACTTTACTTTCAAAAGACAGCAGCGGGGCGAGTAGGTGTCATCACCGTTGTCTCATCAACATTGGATCAGGCTACAGACCCTGAAAAACAAGGAGGAAGGTCCTCAGTATCTGACCAAAACATCTTCCTCTTAGGTTTACAAGGCTGAGGAGAGAGATTGGAGGGAGTGGGGCTGCAGTGCCCACAAACATGCTTTGATCGTCCTCGCCACCCTGGCTTTGAACTGTTTAACACACGGAAAACACTGTTCCTCATCAAAATAGTGCTTCAAAGGGGAGAGAACACGGAAGGTACTGTAGGTGAGAGGAAAAAGACCGTAAGCAAGATTTGGGGTGGGGCCCAGTAGGCAAGCTTAAACTGCACAGTGACCAAATTGACTTTGATTAATGATTGAAGTGAAGGGTCACTCAGCAGAGGTGAGTTGCACTTCTCTATGGAACTGTGAACACCAGAAACTGGTGATGTGAAGTATGGAACAATTCACAGAAATCCGGCCTGGCCAGTGTAATCTTTCCGATTAAGTGCTCTCCAAAGTTGCAATTAAGTCATTGGGTTGGCATCAAATTTGGCAAGTTTGGTGGTTTTTAAAGGTCTATGTCAAATAAAATGGCCTGGCTTTCTTCTCACATGGTTTCACAGTTGACGATGGCAGTGTGAAATCACTTTTTAAACAAGTTTTACTTGAACTTTTCTCATAAACCTTGCTGGTATGATTTAAAAGTGGGCCACATACTGAAAACGATTACCCTGTTAATATAATTCCATCACACAGGCATGTATTATGTTTGCCAGACAGTCAGTATAATGTGACATGTGCTGCCACATAGCAGAGTTTTGCCCAAACAGACACATTTCCAAACTAATCTTTAAAAGCTAATGAAGGCACTCAGTAGAGTGCAGATCTCTGACAAATAAGAGTCACATCTTACGCATTTGTCTCTCCCAACTCCCTACGGTCAGGGTGGCAGCAAGGAAAACAAAAACAGTGATTTTTTTTTTTCATCTCGTATTGTGTCTAACTATAGTTGACAATAAAAAATCTGGTACAAAAATAATCTGCAAATATTTTGGTTCAAAATGAGACAAAACTTTTCTATGGATAACCCACAGCAACGGCAACAGCTTTGATAAGCCTTACTTTTAGCCTTGCCTTTACTGTTTATATAGTGGTCTAAGACAAAACAGATAATAAATAGATTTTTCAACAATTATAGTAATAACACAGTCATTAAAGCTGAGGTAGGCAGTTTATCTTTGGTGCTAATGGGCAAAAATTACACCATAACCTTTCAGCATATTGTAATTCAAGTGGTCTGGAAGAACACTAGACTACTGCATCTCTCCTTGGTTCTGTATTCAGACCATGATGGGACTTTAAGCCAGTCAAAGTAAATTCAGAAAGCACATGTTCCAATTGGCTGCTCTACACTGTGCTTCGTAGCCACAGGTGACATCTCTGTGAGCTGACTAGCTGTTGAAACAGGTGACTTGCCTTACATTCTAAAACTGGTGACAATAGTGTCTGCAGGCGACACCGGCAGCCGGCTTGAGTAGAGCAGAGACAGATCAGTTTAAACCACTGCAACTGTTTCATCTCATCACAAATCTTTGGTCCAAAGTGAATTTAAAAGAAGGAGGGGTCTCATGCTTCAGCTAGCTTGATTTCCAGATGCTGCCTTCCCCATCTTTAATGTGCACAGGATATATTAGGGGCCAATGAGCCCAGTATTATGCAAAATTAGCTGCAGACAAATACACACACATATGAACACATATACACACATACACACAACCAAATGCATGATCTCTTCCAAGCCTACGCCTGGCCAAGGTAATAATGCTGCATATACCCACTGTCAGTCCTCTATTTTATTTCCTGATTTAAATAACATGGAGGATCTGTTAAAGCAGAGGGCCTGTGAGAGGACTGTTAAAGGCTTTACTGCTAATAAAAATCAATATGGAGCTCATATAGACTGCTGGTTCCTGGAATCTGCATGTAGTAGATGGACCTCTGGGCAGCCGAAGACAAAGCTAGTGACAGCAACAGGGAGGCTTTAAATCAATCACGTTCTATTTACACGTCTTGTGTGAGAGAAACCTGCAGACAAGAGTATGTCACATGACTTTCTTCAATATGTTTGTCTTTTTCTTACACAGATGACATATTGAGATACTGGTGCTAGGGATGTGCATTTCAAGCCAAAATACATTTCAATATCTGTTTGGAAAGAACAAAGAGAAGTAGAGGAATTATGAACAAGACACGGCATAAAAAATGTAGATCCAGGTGCAAAAAAAACAAAAAAGGGCCTTTAATTCAAAAGGCTAGAGTCATTACAAAAACAAGAATGCATGTTGGCTTGTGCCTTCTTCAGAGTGCGGAGACACAAAGAAACAAACAGAGTAATTACTGTTGCAGTTGCCACAGGTGTGCATCTTTCTAGCTTCTTCTGTCTCAAGAGGCATAAAAAATGATACAACTAAGAAAATATCATATCATAACCCAACATTAGTCCAACAAAGATTAATTACAAAGATGACTAAATTAATGTCTCAATAAACGGCCTTTTGAGAATCTTACTTTTCAAAAAGATGAAAAAGTGACCCTAAGGGCATTGATCCAATATGCCTCTTTTTGTTTGAGGCTTTTGATTTTGTTCCTTCCCCTTTATCAAAACTAACAACCTCAAAACCCGACACTTTTAGAGATGGAACTATTCGACCATTTGTCTGTTTAATTATGGTCACTTCCATGCAATACTACTGATTGACAGTCGTTTATCATTTTATTTTGAAACTTGAGTGGAGCAAGGAAGCAGAGTGGTTGAAAGTTCAAACACTGTCATCATTTAAATACATAGTGTTGTTTAACTCGGTTAATTCAAGATGAGGTTATTTGAGGCGATATCACCAAGGATGACAAAGTGTTTCTTCCCAGAATGTATAATAATTAGGACAACAAACCACAAATACATTTGGATGAAGTTCAACTCACTCAGTTCATCCATCTAAATATTTCAAGAAAATAATCAGTAAAGTAATATTTAGATTTCAAAAGTCAGTTTTTACATTTATTTTGGTTTTGGCTGCATGTCGAAAGAGTCTCTCCAACCAGATAATTTGTGTGCAAATTTTGATGCTGCCACTTTTAGAAATCATCTTGTTTGCAGACTGACAAATATAACTGACTCAGGGTAAAACAGTAAAAAGTGAGTTCCTGACAGCCATCAGTGTAATAATTTCCCACGAGTTAAGCTGGTTACATGCTTGAGGTAGCACTGTTTGACTGCTGTCTCACAGGGAAAATACTGCTTATGCCAATTACGCCATGCTGGGTGCCGGTGTGGAAATCACTGTGCGAATGTGAACCCTGGCTGGAGGACAAACAGTGACATAACAGCTGAACGCTGTGTGGGGGATTCACCTGTGACCTCGTTTCCTCATTTTAGTTTAATTTTACCTCTCCTGCTTTGACACTAACTAAACCCAGTGACCTGAGAAGATGCTTCCATTTACAAGAAATGCTCTAACAGATTTTACAGCTTTTAAGTAAAGAAGCAAACTTTTGATTAATGTGAATAAACGCATTGATTAATCACTGTAATATTCAGCTGTACACAACGTTTACATTATTAGCACTTGCAGTTACATTCCTGCTGTGTTTGAACTTGCTATATTTACTGTATGTATCAAATTTGGCAGATAAAGCTCAAACGGTAGGCTAAATTTATGAGGGTTTGTGTTACCCAGAATCTGGCTTCTGAGTGGTTCACTGACATAGTCACTGCAGGGGAATTAAAAAGTTAAAAAACAAGCACTGTGGTTGAATTTTTATTCATCACAACACACAAGAGACAGAATCACTCAACATTGGATTTGTTGTTCATTATTTGGTTAATAAGGTTTTGTAAACAGCTTTATAGTAGGAAATAATAATAATATGGATGATGAAAAAGCAAAATATCCTAACTCAAATCAGAATGAGTGCTTTCCTTCTCACAAGGAAAGTCTCCTTTTTCATCTCAGGTCATGTCTTCATCTATTGACTCTCTAAACTCCTGCTAATCACATTAAGACTAACACAAGAGCATGAATAACTTTACAGCACAGTCATACTTTCTGCTACGCTAAAGGACGAATGCAGGTTTGTCCTTTATCCTCTGGGTAAAAGTTGTTTCAGCTGAGCGACATCCATGAGACAGCTTTTTGGGTCTTCACCTTATATGGGCAGGTTTTTTCTCCCCGAGCCCTCAGTTAACTGCACTGAGGAATGACAGTAACGTCATTTTCACCAAGTAGGCAGGAAGCGATGAAAGGAATGCATCAATTATGTCACGACAACCCGAGACACAGGCAGCACAGTCTCTGTGTGAATGTCTTAGACTGATACACAGTATCAGCTGATATTGGCCATTAAATGACATAATGGATGTCAGTGAGATGTGTCCCCTCTGGATGAGATGAACTTCCTCCCTGACCACAGAACTATGTTGTGTTTGTATGCAGATGCAAAGCTGTCAGAAACATTAAATCGGACACTTTTCATTTCTTTAGGCTCAAGTAAAATTGTTCTTTTTGTTTGTTTGGTAAATTTATGGCTCTGTTTGAACTCACTGATATGAGTGAAGATTAAGATTGTGTTCGTGTAGACTTGGCAGCATACAGCAATACTTCTCTATGCATAAAAACCTGCCTGTTTCTGCTTTTTACGCCGGATTTAGACAACACAGTATTATTAGCTGTTATGACCAACACCCCCTCAGATTAAGCAATTAAATCCGACAGTTAATGGACCAAAAGACATGACAGACTACAAATCGTTTTCCTGACAAATCATAACTTGTCATCTTTTTCGATATGTGTGATGTTACTGAAAAAGCTGTGCTAAACACTAACTTCTGAGATATAGAATGTTAATACACAACACTGTTTGAAGTGGTTAGTGTTCAGGCTGGGTGATAAAAACCAAAAATCCGTATCTCAGAACTTTAAGGCTAGATGGTAACACATTCATTTATTCATTATCTGTAACTTATTATCTTTTGCAGGGTCGCAGGGGGGCTGGAACAAATTCCAGCTGACATTGGGGTGGGGTACACCCTGGACAAGTCGCCAGTTCAACGCAAGGCTGACATATAGAGCAAACAACTTTTCATGCTCACATTCACACCTATGGGCAATTTAGGGCTGCCAATTAACCTGCATGTCTTTGGATTGTGGGAGGAAGCTGTAGCATGTGGTGGGAGCCCATGCAGACATGGGGAGAACACGCAAACTCCATACAGAAAGGTCCTGCCCCATCCAGGTATTGAACCCGGGACCTTCGTGCTGATGGGCAAAAGGACCTGGATACAAACCAAGGACCTTCTTGCTGTGACGCAACAGTGCTAGCCACATGCCACACACAATATATATGTTTTTTTCTTCCCTTTTTTCTTCCCTTTTTGAAAATACACAGTTCTAAAACATGTAAATGAAAGTTGTATGAAATACAGTGACTAGTAGGGCATGTAAGAGTGTTTTTTGTTTTGTTTTTTTTAAATTTGGAAAAGTCTAAGTATGATTTTTGCTCCCCACTCCCTACATCTGTTGGGTCAGTCTTATATTGCAGATTCAATGAAGTCCAAACTAGGAATTTGAAATATGAAAAGTCTCCAACTTGGCAGTGGGAGTTAAATGATCCAACACACCTGTCTGTAAGACTTCCTTCAGGTGCAGTAATTGTCACCTTCGACATAAATAGAAAAATATTTGCCAAACTCTTGCGTAATTCAGATGTTTTATCGTGTCAACTTCAGACATCAGAATGCTAGGAATGCTTACAGACAGGAACTGCAGGAGGTGACCATAGAAACACAGCGAGGCTGGCCGAGCTGAACACAAACACAAAGTGACCATTGTTCCCTCTGGCAGAGATCAGAGTGACTGCTCTCTACATTCCCTATGTTGTTGTTTTTTGTTTAGACTTGAGAGCAACTGATGATCCCTATTATCAATAATTATCACATTAGTATCAACCACAGATGCACAAAATTAACATACAAAACAGACAATCTTCCATACACTGTTGTGCTCTAAGTGTCATGCTGAGTCACAACAAAAACAAATTATCGGCTCAAGCTTCTTACCACACTTCCTTCCCCTCTAATCTGTTACAGGTATAAGCCGACTCAGCAAACATGTGATGTCTGGGAGACACTCAGATCACATCTGTTTGACGTCTATCGGTCCAGACCCACTTTTGTACATCTGGTGGACGTTCGGAACAGGTTCAGTAACTGAGTGTCCGACTGGAATCTGTTTTTGACATCTGTGGACGTGCAGCAAAGGTTAAATATTTAAATGTCAAGTTAGAGGACCTCTTGAACGTCTACTGACGTTCAAGACAGTTCAGTATTTGAATGTCCGACCGGGATGTTCAAGTTTTTAAATTTCTAATTGGGCCTATAGAACCTCTTGGACATCTATGAATGTCCAAAACAAGTTGGAGGGAGATTTGGGTTTTTTGGCTCCAGTTTGTCAGTTAGCATTTGTTCAGTTACTTGGTCACCATTTTCTGGGTTTGCGTTTCCATTTTCAGTTTGCTTTTCTCATCTTTTTTGGCTCTTTAGTTTGTTGGCAAAAGATTTTAGGCAGTCTCTGAAAAAGTGGTTTGAATCTCCATAGAGGTTACACTTTCTGCCTTTGGGACATTGCTCAAGCGAGTGCCCTATTTCTTTACACTTGCTGTACACCACCTTCTTGCAAGCCTCAGGGTGCCCATGCTCACTACACCTACAGCAGATCGACTTTAACCACATTACTTAGGTGTGTTTGTCCAACTTTGAGGTATTCGACTCAGTACAATTTCAGTTGGACTGACATGTTTACGTATATTTTATAACTCCGGCCTTCATCACACTTAATCGAATTTTTCTAACATCATGTAAACAAACTGGCTTTGGTCTCATTTGCAAATGGGTGTTGGGATAAATCTTTTAATTTGAGCTGCTGTCCAGTATGTTTAAGAGCTAAACAAAATTGTTGTTTTGTGCTGTGTGATGTATATTGTCTGTGTATACTGTGTATTGTTGTATGTCTGTGTATGCTGTATACTGTGGTTTATCTGTTGTTCTGTGTTGGAACCAACTGTGTAAAAACACCATACTGAAAATGAATTCCACCAGCCTTGCTGAGTGCTCATTAAAAAATCTAAATCTAAAGAATCTGATTAATGTTGATGTGGTCTGAACTTTCATTCTGAACAGCTATCCTCTCAATGTCTGTAATTGATGATGAGGGGATGTCTGAAGGCCGTTACACACTGAAGTATCACAAAAAAACCCAACATGAAAATGTGAATTGTTCTGATGCGAAAAGTTCGGATCAAAATGCTTCACATCGGCAGTGACATGTAACACAGGTAAACGAATTTGTGAAAGAGTCTTGACAGCTCACTCTGCGGAGAGAAATGTGGGCTCACGTGTTACAAATACAATATTAAAACATAGCAGAAAACATAGTAGAACTTATCAAACATCAAAAAGAAAATATTGAGTAAAAATACGACAAGTAAAAAAAGTAAACTACATAAGGTAACGTTACTCACCATTTACAAAGCCCAAATGATCAGTGATACTCTGCCATATGTTGTCTTAGATCGTTGTCTTTAAAATCTGTGTGCTGTTTGTCAAACAATGCTCGGTGCTGAGGGACACAAATAATGAGCTTGTCAGCCATTGTTATTTATGTTGTTACTGTGGGATACCGGCGTGACGTCCGCTTTGCACAACCATCCTTGGCTGATGTGTTTGTCTGCAAGGCGAATGTTTGGAAAAATCGACCTCGATCCGAAAAATGAAAGGTCCGCTTTTTCGCCACGTAACATTTGCACACTGTGTGAATTTACTAATAACACAGACAGCTGTTCAAAAAATATATATTTTCATCTGAATTAATCCAGTGAAAAAAATTGCCCTTGGTGTGTAATGGCCTTAAAAATAAAATTGTTCTAGTTTTTATTTTGAACCATAGGAGCTGTCCTCTAGACGTCTGTTATTGACGTTGTCGGGACGTTTACAAATGATGTCGTCCAAACTTTCATTTTGGCCAGTTAGAGCTGTTCTCTGGACGTCTGTAACTGAAGCTGAGGAAATGTCTAAAAAAGATGTCATCTAAACTTTCATCCTGACCTGTTGGGAGCTGTCGTCTGGCAGCTGCAACTGACGTTAAGAGGACATCTGAAAAAGATGTCGTCTTGTTGATAAAAAGCAACAACTCAACACATTCCAGACATAATATGTTGAATCAAAGACACCATATTATATTCTTCCTTTGTATTACTCTTTTCCTGAAAGCCCACTAAATTCAACAGAAGCTTCACATTGGATTTTAACAGAATACCGAGGCTGATTAGCTGCTGGAAGAGGGACTCACAGGTCAATGGGCCTGGAACCTGACCTTTCCCAATGCCAAAATTAAATATGGTCTTACATTTTGTTTGCTGCACAGAATAAGACTTTCCTCGGCTGGTTTTTGTGGGTGCAACGGCAGGTTTGCACAGGGAAACTGGTATGTGAGCTGCTTAAAGGACTACTTCACCAATTTTCAGTTCTTTTTCAGAGACATTGAGGATAACTAAAGCTACTACATTCAAAGTTGCTAAAATTACTTGTGTTGGAGACTGTTGTCACACTGAGATGAAGTACATTACACCTCCAATGACAGCTGTTTACACTTAGTCTTAGGTGATTCTAGTGACTATTACCACGGTAGTTGTAACAGTCAGGAGCAGTGATAGACTCAAGGGGGTGAGTTAATGGATACTCTTGTAGGAGATAAAAATAATTAAGTGCCTTCTCAGGTGCCTCTCCAGTGGATAAAATGTAATAAATTGTTCTGTTGTGCCCCACTGCATACGACTGGTGCCCTTTTTAATTTTTTTGCCCCTGCCCCTCAAGCAGCTTCAGTATGCCACTGGTCAGAAGCACAAAGAACTGACAGTATGAATTTGGCCTTGCCTAGCCAGTCAGTTACATCTGCATAAGTCTCTCAGATGAGATGCCTAATGTTTTCAGGTATCTACAACCAAAAACAAGACCTTGATGACTGGGAAAAATTCAGCAACATTCTTTTCCAGCAACTTTTGACAAAACAACAATTTTTTTGCTTTAAAATTTTTTGGCAGAGAACAGAATGATGAGCAGCTTTGGAAAGCCTTCACTTCACTATCAGGGGGATTCTCAGTGAGTGTGTCAAGATCCTCACCAACTGAAAGGTTGTTAAATGATAAAATGGATTTGGAAAGGAGGAGAAAATACATATTACTGCTCTCTCTGAGCAGTCAGCACCGCCTTTTTAGTCTGAGATTATTACATTGACTAGACTACGGGCCGTTTTATGAATTACAGCATTTTGGTTATAAAGTAAGGAAAAAATATCAGTGTCACTTTGCTTTAGTGTAACATTTGTTGATGAGCCTATAAACGAAATTGCCTCACAGTGTGCTGTAATGTGTTTGACACAGCAGACACATTTTACAGGCTGGTCCATAAAGGCCTCGCTCAGAGCCTGTGGCTGCTGTGGCTTCATACTTTAATGACATTTGATGATGTTCCCGTTTATGTCTTCTGCATGTCTCCTCTTCTGTAATATTTATGTCAGGTTTGACATGTGAATTTTTATTTGTAAGTTGAGAAAGCCCTCCAATAATACTGCTGCTTGTGCGCAGACACACAGATGAGTACTTAGAAAGAAAGGTGATCAGCAAAAGTTGAACCTCATTAAATCTCTGTCTACATCTCATTCCTGACTGATCACTCTGTGACAACATAGATTTTATGATTATTGTTAGCATTATTTAAACTCACCTGATTAAATCAAAATTTTATAATTTATTTTCACAGCAGGAAAGAAAGCAAATAATAAAAATAAAAAAGACACATAATTACAGTAGAAATAATATTCTATTTCTGCCCGATTAAAATAAAATTGCTTTGAAAAAAATGTAGCAAATTGCAAACGCTTGGAAAAAATACCATTGACTCACTTTAATTTGTGCAAAAAAACCACAATTTGAATAACACAACAGTGTTAGTATTTAGTGCCACATAGAAAACTTAAAAAAAAGATGCTGTATTACCTCCAGATCCTTTAATCACTTCTGCAGAATGACTGCAACACGTTTCCAAACAAAATCTTCACACGTGGTTGCACTCATGTGAGACAAATGTGAAGGTCATTAAGGAAAAAAGGAAATCACAGATGAGCTTAGTGTGATAAATACAGGCAGAACTTGTTTAACAGCTGGCAAAGGTGTGACTGGTAATCAAATCAATGATTAGAACAACTGAGTGCAGAAAAAAAAAAGTTGTGTTCATTTTTACATTACAGAGAAACCTTTAACTAAATATTTATGTTGCTAAATCACTTACTTATTTCAAGCTATATGCACACTATGACACCCTTAAATGATAAATTATTATTTCTAGCCCAAATGAGATTTTATAAACATGCACAGTCAGTACAGCCACATATGGAATATGGTACTCTTATTTGTTTGTATGAGTGTTTTTAACATTTTTTTTAGTGTGTATCTAATCAAGTTCACTGGGAACAATGCTTTCTTTGTCTGGAATGCCTGATCACACTCATATTTGATGGGAAAGTGGAATGCTTTACGCGAAAAGCTGAGCTGCACGGTACAAACATGGTCTGATCTGTTTTGCAGTTTCACTGGTGTAGTTGGAGTTTAAGGGTTTTCACTCAAAGATGCTCATGTGGGAGGGCCGAGCAAATAAATGGCCTAAACTTGCATTTCTAACTTAAAGGCCATCTGTTGGAAGATGTAAACACAATAGGAAAGTTAAACCTGCATCAACACTTTAGTTAAACCTGCATCAACACTTTATTTCACAACACAGTTCTGACACAATAAAAACTTATAAAAGTTAATATAGAGAACACGTTGGCAATTACTTTTCTCCAAACATATTCAGCTGACATGGAACAACATTATCATAATCTCTGACTGGACCTCGTAGTTTAACAATAAACAGATTAGAAACTCTGCTTGGAGTGCAATGACGGACAGACAGTAGGTGAAGAAGTTCACTTTTGTATTGAGCTCAGTGGTTTCTAGAGTGAGTGTCAACATTTAGCAGCTCTTATCAGCTTGTGAAGGATGACTTCCTCTGCCAATCATCTCGATGTGGCAGGAAACCAACATTTCCTTTTTCTGGTGTATTGCATTGAAATGTGCCACAAATACACATGTACAGTGTCAGAAGATAAAGCTTGGATGAGTTCACAAAAGCATCTGAGGGCACACTGAATGTTTACGCTGCCCATGATGATTAGTTTGGGTTTATTTCCTGCTTTGGACTTCTAATGAAGCAATTTAAGTGTTAAAGACATTCTGGCAGTATAGTATTAATTCTTATGGCAAAGTGTTAGAAAGACAAGAAAATTTTTTCCCTTTAAATCAGCTAAATAATTGGTGGATCTAATGCGAAAAGGACACACTCGCATAAACAGAAACGGAAACACAAATTATTCACATCAATACAATTAAGTCATGGAAACTGGACCACACAATGCAAGCAAGCTACCTGATTTTGGGCAGAAACAAAAAATGAACAAATAAAAATAAAAAATGCACTTGATTTCTTTACTATTTCAAATCAGACCTTGTTTATTTGGTGGCCCGTGAACCATATCTGGCCCAGAGGCAACCTCTGTGTGGCCCAACGTATAAAACACAGTATTTAAACTATAGTGTATATGATCATGATGTCTCACACATATGCTTACAAATGGAATATACACATAAGTCACCATACTCATCATATTATCATACATCTCATCAGATGGCATCCAAAAGATGTTAAAATTTCTTTTCAAAAAAGACTTAAATTAATGTTCTGAATGAAAACCGTATTTTCTGAAGTAAGCTACCTTGTTTCAGCTTCTTCTCTGTTGAGAGTTGCACAACCACAGTATGGATCGAGTGACTTACACAAATCAAAGTTTTCTCACACCAAGTAGTTTTTCAAAACATCTGGCTAATGAAATCTGCCTGGACTGGCAAGTGCTTCTTTATGTAGCTGCCATCTCTTAATGCTAAACTAATGTGTTTCATTTGTGATAATATCGAAGGCACCACATTCAAAACACCAAACTTTCCAGACAAACTTTCCTGAGGGATCACACGAAAGGAACACTAAAGAGCAGAGTTTGATTGCATCTTACGACCAGAGCGGTATTACTCTGACAGCCACAAAACCTCTGTGGTTAGACAGTTTTAAAATGGATGAAACCTGCCACAGTTGCATTTGTTCTTCATGGTTTTATACCATATCTAGAGCCTGAAGCGTTGATCTGCATCACCGTGGTGTCATGAACAAAGGTTAACTCAGGTCAATAAACATGCGAAACGCCTACAACCTCCCAATCCTCAAACCATCTGAAAAACAGCTTCAGTCTCAAAAAAACACAAGATTCCATGCAGGTCACTATGGTAACTTGTATTTACTCAGATGACAGAGTGCTGCACAATCTAATCATCCTTCAGAGAGATAGAGCTCTCTGCATTTACTCAGTAAGCAGGAGGGAAGACTGCTCCTCTTTTCTACTCATGTCTTTGATCTTCCTCATCTCCAGGCAAGAAAAACTGTTTTGGTAGCAGAGGTCCGACGGCCTCGTCCATCCCTACAAGTGAGACCACCGATCCTCCTTGAATTTGTCACGTGCCGTGAGGAAATTCTCCTGACAGTAAGCGGAGCCATGTTTTGGCCAAAGACATATAAAACAGTACCTGTTTCCTTTCTCGAAGACAGATGCTGATGTTCTCAAAAGTTTGCCAGTGTGGACCTTTCCATCGCCTTGTCAGTGAGGGGCAGCCAAGCACAGCGAGTGGAAACTGAACCAAACGGGAGGGAGCATTAGGAGTCCTGGCAACTACTGTGCAGCCTCACTGGACATTGGCAAGAAAGAAAACAGGCCCTCATGGTGTCACGCAAAGGAGAAGGTTCCAACATGGGAGAGTAAAACAGGGACAAGAATGTTTCAAGCATGAGTAAACTCACACCCATTAGCAAAGACTACTGAACTGAACTGAACTCGCACTGCAGGAAGAAGTGTCTGCAATAACTCAAGATGACAAAGGAAACAGTTGGATGTTTGATAAAAAGCACCTGCTGTCATTGTTGTTAAACTAGTCAATGTCATTTTTCACATTGAGAAATGGACTTAACTAAATAAATCTTTTTCGTTTTAAGGACTCGGTACATGAGTAAAATGTTTCATTCCCTCAAAACAGAATTTCAGGAAGTGATTACTTGTCACAGGCATGTCATTTTAAAACATATGTGACATGTTAATTCTAAGACAGCTTTGCTGAACCACTGGACTCATTTGAGATTTGTTTATTGATTGAAATAGCTCAGGTGTGGTGCACATTAATGCCTTGATTCCACCTGGCTGGAATGGCTCTGTGACGTCATGTCTCTAAAATGAATTTGTTCTGCCCTCCATGTGGCCTAATACCCAACCTGGAGCAATTCTGAAGCAGAGCTTTTTGCCTGTTGACTTGCTTCGATTTGTTGACTCATCCATTTTTATGTGATTCTTGTACCTGTACCATGATTAAGTAGGGTTCATAATTAAATTTTTTCTCTTTTTGTCTTTTTTTTGAGGTGATACAAATGGTATTCTGCACGCTGTTTTATTTTGAAAACTGACAGGGTGTTCTATGCATTTCCTGTATCTGATTCAGTGCTCGACTCTATTTGCTCTGTCCATCTATCCATGACCTTTGGAGACTGAAGACAACATCAGCAGGATGGATACATCAGTTATGGATTGGGGCAAATCAAAATGGTAGTCACCATTGAAATTTCTTATAACTGCTTTGAACTCTAGCATGAAAGGAGAGCTATTAAGCTTTTCCATATTTTCTGACCTATCAATGTCACAATGTCAGCTACTCATGTTACACAATGCCATAGTTTCACATATTGATGTACGTGCTTTTGGAAGTGAGCCCTGCAGGCTTTGTCAGTTGGCTCTGCACAGTTGTTGTTGCTTTACTAGTGACGTTAAAGTGTGCTGGACTTCCTTATATGGGTATGCCAGCTAATACACACAGTGCTGACCCTTCTCCCGCTCTGCTCAGACAGTGCTGTGCTCTGCTCTCTGCTTCAGGGATTACTGTCAGTACTTTGGGCGCACTCACACTGGGCAATCCATACCGTGCCTGAGCACATTTGACTCCCAAAGTCCAGTTTGTTTGACTAGTGTGAGCGCTCTGTACCGTGCTCAAGCTCGGCACGCTTTGACGGTCCTGGCACTGTTGGAAGAGGTGGGCTTCAGCACAATATGGACGCACTGTCACAAGCACAGGCACAAAGCACCGACATTGCTGTGAATGTTTGTGGAGAATTCACCTGAAATTCAGCCAGAAAACAGCATACAAAGTCCAGATAAAGAGTGGTAGAAAAATCCAAGACTGTCTTTTAGATCAAAGATACCAAAGAACAATAAAAAATTTTATTACAAAATGAGAACATGCAGGTCAAAATTTGAGTCGTGCTCCATAGGTCAGGTTGCTCAAGCGTGCTCAGGCACAGTTAGACTGGAGCAATGTGAGTGTGGGCCAGCGGAGAGGAGGAGAGAGGGGATATTTGGGCTTCTGCATGGTACAGGGCAACTGGGCCAAGTGTGAGTACGCCCTTTGTATGAAATGCTCCAATAAAGTGTTTTTTTGGGGGGTGAATGAAGGACAGTTAACTCTGTTAAATTTTCCTAAAGAGGCAAGCACCAGGCAGAAGATGATAGATGAGCACATAAGCCAGATTACTACTTATTATTACTTGTTATTATTACTACTACTGCTAAAGGAACACTGTTCCATGCTTTGTCATGTTTAAGAGTCAGAAGTGCAAGCTGTAAGTGATATTTTATCAGTGTCCTAGCTTTGTTTATTTTGTGCCAGTACAGGGGTTGTGAGTACAGCTGAGTGTGAAGGCGCAATGAGGGAAAGGTGGAGGCGTAACCGAGACAGGCTGTGTTGACAGAATGCAGACAATCAAAAGAAGAGATAGGCCATGAGTCAAAGTTTTCTGATGATCTACAGACTTTACTGTTTGGTCAGTTGTGTCTAACTGCTCTGTACAAGTCCAAAATCAAAATTAAAGACTCAAAAGCGAGTATAGTTCTCCTTTAAGCTGCTGTCGTCAGCAAAGAAGTAAGCTACAAACAGAGCCACCTTTTAGAGGTGTGAGTATTGCATATTTGAACAATAGATATTCAGTTTTTCTTTAACACAGGAAGTTTTTTAATCCAACACTTCTCCCATTCATTAAAATCTCATCTCAACTCTTACAAGTGTTGTTGAGCTTTCTTCCGTGAAACAACTCGCTTGAACAAATTCAAATCTTTTGAAACATTTCTTATTTGCTACATGTTTATCACTTTTATATTAATTGTTGTTGGAATGTGTTGTCACTGCCAGCCTCAGCATAACAAGAACAACTATAGCTCACTACTAACCATGCCTCTGCAACCAAAAATTAAACTGATGAACTGATAAGAAAAATACAGCAGCCGCTCACACAGACTCAAAGTGACACAAAAGGTTTAAGCACTCTTTGGGACCACATACACACTGTTTGTCTGGTTATCTTAGCTCTTGCCTGTGTTATTTGGCAGTCCTCTCATCTGCACACATGCTTCAGAGCTGAGCCGGTACATCCACTCTCCTCCACAGCGACCTGCTCGGGCCACCCACTGCACTGCCAAACAATCCCAACTCTGTCAGACGCTGGTAGCAGCGTGGCAGTTTCCTGCCTTGGGCTCCATGCTGCAAACCAAGAGCCAATTATCTCAGCATGGGGAAATAGATGTGTTTGCTTGGGTTTTAAAGTAATGAAGACCATGTTTTTATCAAAGGTACTGATGAACGGTAGCTGAAAAATGTCTCAGTTTACTGTTGGATCTAATGGAAAGGAAGCTGAGGGACTCTAATGACTTTTACTGCCATGTCCAAAATCTGACATGGGCATTTGTGCCAATGTAATTTAAATTCAGGCCAGATTTTTGAAGGATTATTCTTGGGGTGATATATTTTTTTTATTGGCAACAAACCCAAAGGTCAAAATCAACATTTATGTGATCTTACAAGTGTTAAAGTATTGTGTTTCCGAAGGTTGATTTTATTCCCCATTGCTATAAAATTGCTGCTTTTGGAAACAGGGTTTATTTAGGCAATGTTTACACGACAAACAACCAAAAGTCAGTAGAACCATTTATGTAGACATAAATTTAGATAGAGCTTTAATATTGGCACATATCTGTAAACACGCCAATAC
Source organism: Naso thynnoides (assembly GCA_029783665.1). Classification (NCBI taxonomy): domain Eukaryota; kingdom Metazoa; phylum Chordata; class Actinopteri; order Acanthuriformes; family Acanthuridae; genus Naso; species Naso thynnoides. Next base: position 19,583,223 of record JAQLOL010000010.1, on the reverse strand, counting down.
TATTATATAGGCCAACATCAGTCGATAATATCAGCAGACCAATAAATCTGTTGGGATCAATGAAACAGTAAACTAAAAGTGCTGAAAAAGCTAGCAGAGCAAAGGGGCACAGCACAGTTGGGTTATAAGTTCCTGCTTATCACCACATACTGTTTTGATCTATTTTAAACATTGAAAATATTGATCAGTGGAGCTATTCAGGTGGCTTAGGTACCATCTGACCACTGCAACATTTTTAAGCCACAAAATTCAAATCATTTAAAGAGGCTCTTCATTCACATTTGATCTAAGATCCAAGAAGTCTATTACAGAAGGGGATTTGTGCTGTTCCTTCATATGAACTTTGTTTTTCCCCTCGCTCAGCAGACTTTCACGCAGCAGCTGCCTGTTATCCAAGGCATCCTCGTCTGGCACATACACAGTGAGCCATTTTACCTGAGGCTGTTTCTCAGAAGATTGAATCTTCCAGATGGAGAGAGATGACAAGAAGAAACGAGAGATTTGGATGGAGGGTCTGGCTGTGGAAGACTGGAAGCACCCTGCTACGTGGTGTTGCAAAAGTTTAATGCTTTAGATTTTCTTTTGTCCTTGTTAATGACTGATTCAGTTTTTTACAGTTACAAAATTTTTCATTTTATGTTAATCAACCTTTGGCAACTGTTTCACATTATTGCACCCCACTCCTCGTCCCCTATATCATATTATAAATAGTATAAAGTACATCATAAAAATACATTGTCATAAGGGACGTACAGTTTGTTCACAAATGTTCTCTAGCACAGACACACACTGATATGCTCTAAGGTGCCCAAAAAGTGTCATTTAATGTACTCCTTATGACCCCGTACACACTGTACAGACAAACACTCTTATTTCATTCACACACAAAGAAAGCTCAGTCAGCTTGTAGCCCAGTAAAGGACTTAAGAGATGTTTGACAAGACAGTGATGACATAAGTTATTAAATGGCCTTATAAATGACTAATTGTAGAGCAGATAAACTAAAGATACATTTTGGATTGAAGGTGGAAAAGCTGCCACCTCACTTGGGACAATACCTGTAAAAGTGTAAAATACACAATTTAATTTTTTTGAATGTCTTCGCCAAGAAATCTATGCAGGAGATCCTATGGGATCTGTTAAATGTTGAAATGTCTGTGCTGTTTAAAAAAAAAAAAGTCACAAACCTTTGAAATCAATTTCACTTTCATAAATCTCCATTAAATCTGCCAGTAGGCCAACAAATAGCCTACTAGCAGGTCATGTCCTGGCTGGAATTCCACTTTTTCAGAATCACATTACTAAATCCACCCTTGAAGACATATTTCATGTCATCAGATCGTCAGTTACATTGACCACTAAAAGAATTGACTCCCACAGATAAAGTTAAGTTGTTTACAAATGCAGTGATAAACACTTAAGTTATAGATGGAGGAAATCAGACCACTTATGGTGGTAATCAACCCTTCTCTCACAACATTTAACCATCTCATTATCACTTCATAACAGTGTGATGGCAAAACTACAAAGTGTTCTGGGTTTGGTCTTAAGAACAGTTGTAGTCATGCGATGATCAGTGAAAGGCAGGAGAACAGTGGCACACACCAGATGTGCAGGCACATCGCGTGGGATCAGTTCAAACAACAACAACACACTGTTGGAAAACACACATGGTGTGTGAGTCACAGCTGAAATGGGATCGCTCCTTTTTCCTCAGACTATTTATGACATTTGTCAAAGAACGTCTGAACATGACAACCTCATTTTTGTCAAGGAATAAAATCCAACATGAGACTGTTGCTTGATAATCATACGCAAGTGGTTTAATTCCCTTTAACCAAAAATCTTTCAATCTCTCAATCTGAGTACATGTTTAGCAATTTGTTTTCACATCCTGAGAGTCAAACAAGCAATTCTATTCTCCAAACAATAATGTCGCGCCTTCCTCTCCAGGGTTTTTCCCCCGCAGTCCAGAGAAAAGTGACTTTTACCGTCCATCATAAACAGTGCCCACAGTGCACAAAGTGGGAACAGGAGGTCCTCGAAAGCATCAAATTAGAGGCAAATGGTCCAGAACTTTAAGATGGAAAATCACATCAAAGCTGTCCAACCTCTGGGTGCAGAGGGAAGTGAACTTGATGATCTGCAAATTTGCCAGAAATAAGTTTCCATTTCAAAAAGGTTATGTAACATGTCCACCTTTCTCTTTTTTTTCAGTGTTGACAAGAGGGGACCATGTGTTGCTCAAGTCTGCACATCCCCTTGTCTGCTCAGTCACAAAAAACATACAGCCAGCCTTTGACCAATCTAAAGAGCTAAGAGAAAAAGGGTTTAAAAAGGGACAAATCCATTAAAAAGTCATATTTCTTTTGTTTCCACTCAGTAGACTGACATTGGCCTCTTCATCACCCTCCAAAACTGCTTATTTACATTAATGCAATATGAAATAATACAAGATGTATGAACAGAAGGAGAAACTGTAGCTTGAGATGGATGAAAATGGAAAGAATATTAACTGAGATATAATTCTCAAAATAAATGAAGAAAAGTTGCTTGTTTTATGTTATTCAACACATTAGGTGTAATTGATTGAGAGTTATCCTGTAACAGAAAACTTTTTAAACATTCTAAATTCGAGTCACTGTGTCTGCAAGGACTTTCAACGCTCCACCATGACATTCGATCTCTGGGTTTGCTGCTCCGCTCGGTCAGATTTTGACCCATTTGCCTTCTCCTCTAAGGGAATTCGATGTGGATCAAGGCAACCTGCTATCTGAATGGCAGCTCCTCTGCCTCATGGTTTTCACAGATGTTAGCTGTTGGCCCTGAAAATAATTGACAACACAATGATGATCATGTTTCCACACGCACAGCTCGCTTCCACCTCAACAAGGTCTGTGTGTGATAGAGAGGTGGACACCCTGTTGTGGCCCTGATCAGAGAGCTGACAGGCAACGACCTTCATGGGGATGACTCCGTCATTTTAGAGCCGTGTGTGTGGAGAGAATTACTTCAACTTCATCTATTTTAATTTCCACACACACTCACGGGTGAATTCATTTACAATCCCATGTTTTATCATTACACAAGACAGAGTAAATGTCAGCCCATAATTGGTTTGAAGGCTTGAATGTAATGTATCAACTAATATCAGAATCATTCAATTAGGCTGACTTTTGAAAATCCTCAGGGACTGTACACTGCACTATAATGTGCATTCAGCTGGTGCACTGTGTATTCCATGTTTCATATCATGTTCACGTTTCATCACTTGATCATACGTGTTTTTGTGACCACCAGTAGGTTTGCATTTGCCATTTCCTGACTCTGGATCAGAAGCAGCACTGCATCAAAGTCTGCAAGGATCTCAGTCCACAGGCCTGTGATGACCCAAGCTTCGTGTTGAGGATCATCCTGGATGATTACGAGAGTTGAGTCTCAGACTATGACCCAGAGGTGACAAAGCATGATTTTTGGTCTTGGATAACACATTCTCCAAAATCAAAAGAAGCTGAGAGCGCAAGCAGGAGAGTGCTGCTTTGATAATCGCGTGTCTCTGCACCTTGAAAATGTCCCAGCAGGTCAAAGTGTAATCCCAGAGTACTACTGTGACACTCTAAAGGGTGTGAGGAGGAACATTTAGCACTAATTATCAAAACTGTGGTGCAATGGCAATTTGGTTCTCATATATGACAATACACCTGAACAGGGAGAATTGATGTTCCCCTTACTCACTGGATTTGACTACTTGTGATTTCTGTCTTTTTGAAAAATGAAGTTTGGTCTCTGTGCCGTAACCACAGACCCAAGTATAAGGTCCTTGGTGAAAACTGCAACTGCATAGGTACCAGTGGTTACAGTGACTCGTGCCTGCACCATGCACATTACTGTGCTGTGCTCCTTAAGAGCACAACGGGAACTCAGATGTTTACGATTGCACCTAAAAAAGGTTCTTTATTGGTCACATACACACGATGTACAGGGAAATTTGTTCTCTGCATTTATCCCATCACTGAGGAGCAGTGGCCAGCCACAGTGCAGTGCCCGGGGACCAACTCCAGATTCTAAGCCAGTCAAGGGTACTGACTGACAGTTAGACCTATAAACATTTTATTGATGGTGGGGGAAACCAGAGCACCTGGAGAAAACCCACACAGACACGGAGAGA
>JAQLOL010000010.1:19556427-19567983 GCA_029783665.1 Naso thynnoides | reverse complement strand
ATCAGAATATCTTTTTTGCTCCCTAACATCAGTATCAGCATCAGCCACAAAAATCCCAGACCATGTAAAATAATGCCCTGTAAAACATACCTGTTTTCACATACACAAAAACTTCCACACAGCAATATTAATACTTTGTCTCTTGCATGTGTGTGTGGGGATGAACATGCATGTGGACGATGCCACCTCCAAAAGTTTCACACTGATTGACAAGTGTTGGTAATAGGTTAAGACATAAGAAACACTCCAAGCAAAACTACATCTTGTTGTTACTGTGCAGCGAAATAATTATTACAAAGTGTCTGTCAGCAATTTGGAGTAGCCGAACAGCAGACGACCTTAGGAAGTGTTTTCCATCTGAGGACTGTGACAGGAACATCGTCTTCCCCACCCTCAGGTTATCCAGTACCTGATGTTCCCTCCAGCATCTGCTCCCCATTCCCAGGACCCCAGAGCACAGGGGCCTCTCAGTGGGAGGGAAAGTCACTTATATGTGAGCCTGTCTTGGAGCCGAAGCTTTACAGAGATATTTGAAAAGAGCAGAAAACAGAACTGAGGGAAGCTGAGTAAATTTCTGCCCAAAGAAAAAAGATTTTAAAGCTTCTATTTTGAAGATGGCTTTGTGCCAGACTGAGGATCAATCATGCAGGAAAAGCGAGATTTACCAGGAAGTAGACTGTAGTACTGCCCCTGTGCTTGGCATTGACATGTCTAATTATATTTCTGTGGTGCTCTTGTCATTGTGCACTGCGATGTGACTCGAGGAGATAAAATCTGTAAAAAGTTTGGAGAATTATCATGCGAGGTATCAAATATAATGGTGACTGTTGCATCATTATCAACAAGTGGATAACATGTGGCCTCCACTGCGACAAAACTGATCCACAGCAACAATGTTAACATAAACAATAGACAATATTAAACATTTTGGCTCTAACAGGGTGTTGTGCAGATTGTGTCACTCTTTTTACTCTCCATTCATTTACTGCATTAAGATCGTGGATGGGTTAACAATGCCGCACACTACACTGCTGCTCAGCTTTGCTGCTTTGCTGCCACTCTTGGAATTTGCAACAATAAACTCCCCCGTGGCCAAACAGTAATGTTAGAAAGAAAAGACACATGTAAACCTGTTGTCAGGACACCTAAAGTTAAAAAAAAGTTAATTATTACTCTTTTTGTCATTTTTAAACACTGTAGGTATTTTTTTGCTGGACAACATAGCAATGTAATGAGCGAGCTGGAGAAGCAGTGCGTTTGTTCAGTGGGAAAAACTTTATTGGCAATTTTCATTTTTGTGAAAGGGTGCCATCATTAAACTCCATCCCTCTGTTTCCCATGTGTAAGCCATCACCATTAGCTGACTTCTGTTTACGTACAATTAACTCTCCTCATTGGCTGCCTGCCCTGCACGTGCACCAGAAGCTGTAGGACAGAAGAATGCTAGGGTGATAAATTACCCCCAAATTATGAAAGTTAGGCATTTATGAAATATGCATGCATGTGCAAAACCACATTTATCATGTCTCATTGCGTAGTCCACTGTATCTGTTAGAGGCAATTGTTCCTTTGCCTCTTCATGAGTGTCATCTCAATAAGTCAGTTTGAATTAATATTAATATATATTTATATATTAATATTAATATTAATACATTTAACTTGTGACTATCACTCAGACCCAGCTGTAAAAGATTAGAAAATGCATCTAATCTTAAGATTTGACATCAAATTAGGATTATTTTGGATTTGTAATGCAAGGAAACAAAATCTTTTACATGAGGAATCAGAGCGGCATCTTGCACTGCACTATGATAAATCAAGACAAGATTATCACAGAAGGCTGAACTATAAAGTGTACTTAGTTGGTAAATTTGAGATGTCTTTGAAATTTGAAGACACACACACACACACACACACACACACATACACACACATCTGCGCCAGTCCTAAATGAATCCAGTGTGTTCCCAAAATTACATGAGAAGGCATCTGGTTAATCTCTTCGGTGTGTCCCCCAAACCTCAACCCATTACTTCTTATGTAATATTTACATACTTGTTATAGATTGCATAACAATAACCTTCTTTCCTTGGATAAATCTATTTATTTATTTTCTTTACTTTGAGTTTGTTTATTGTATAAGATGATTGGCAAATGTGCAAATGTATGCATATGGTGACTTGTGGACACTCTACAGTACCTTTATTTACATCCTCTGATTTATAAACCGCCTGAAACCTTTTGATCTGTTGGCAGAGGATTCAATAAAATAAATTGCATTTAATGGACGACCTGGCTGAGTCGTTACACCTGGCATTGGATCAGTCCGTATAGATACTGAACAGATTTATCTCTCTAATGAGCAAGCTTTTTAACTATGAGCCCGGATTATGTTATAAATGAATGTATAAGTCAGTTCTCCTACATCAGGATTTAGGTAAATTGCAGAATGGGCCAAAAAAAAAAAAAAAGATTTGTAGCATGTTGAGTGATGTCAAAGGAGAAATTTAATGATGTTATAAGATGGCACAAGTGCCATTTAAAAATCAAAAATAGCCAAAGGTTATGTAATTTTAGGCCTTTTTTGAAGTGTTATAAAGGGATCGTGGCTGCTCATGAGGATGATATAACACTCAGATTGTTATTCATTAAAAATTGGAATCTTTTTACTCAATCACAGGTGTTCCTGGGTTGGAGAAAGTTTTTGTTAGGTTCTATTTCTGCCTGTTATCGACGGATGAGCATGGAAATTAGTGTTGATGAGCCAACAACACCTTTCACTACAATTATTCTGTGATGTCTAATGTTGAATCAATAAATCAAATTTTATGACACTAACTCATGGCTGCAATGCCTGGAAACTCCTGGAAGCTAAATGTGCAAATTAAATTCAGTGAAAGATGAGGACAAAGATTCCTATGAGGGATTTTTAATCAGTTTGCGTAACGAATTCTAGTGGCTGTGTCCAACCAAAATATTCCTGGAAGGCGCAAAAGGCCACAGTTAGATCAATGTCCATGAAGACAGACAAGTGTGGAACTTATCAGGTCAGTATTCGTTAAGCTCAACACAGGCAGTTCTGACTCATATGGGCTGAGACTGGATCCTTCTGCTGTTAAATGAGGAGTATAAGATTGTGAGCTATTTGCTGATTTTAAATGATAATTTAGGAGAAATGGAAAACCATTTGTCTCCTTTTCAGTCTGCCATCCTTGATCAAAGTATGTGAGCAAATGCTTTTTCCTGTTTCCAAACACAACAGTTCTTGAAGACTGCTGGCCACTGTGCAATTGTAGCAGGTTTATTGCAAATGACTCTGTGACATGGATCTAACAAACTTGGGTACAACATCAAATTTAATGCATGTAAAAATTTACGGCAATAACATCTACTGAATCACTGGCTCCGACAAAGCCAAGATACATCTTTAGCATGTGCCACATCAGTGTGCAACAGCCACGCACGCTTCTATAGTAGATAAAAACAATGAAGCCTAGCATGAATCAAGCCCTTGCAATAATTTCATATATGTGTGGAATAAACTCCAAAGAAAATGAGCATGTGGTCATGGCGAGGGAAAAGAGGTGCAGGCGTAGTGGGCATATTGCTGAAAAGCCACCACTATTGTGCCATGCAGGTGCACAATCAAGTTCACTTTCACAATGAAGTTTATCCTTGACCATCTTTGTGAGGGATCCATGAAGTTTACATCATGCAAGAACTGTGACACAGAAAGTTTTTAAAAAGAGGACAGACATCACCTTAAAAAATGACTGTGGTTGTCTCCAGAGTAAAGAACCTTTACATACGTGACTGTAAAGGGTGATTGAATGAAGACAGTTGTAGTGATACTGCATATTTATTCGAACTCAAGGCCAAAATGGAAATTTGGAATCTATGATTTTCTATTCTGAAATTGTGTCTCCACAGCTAAACACAATTAAGACACAAAACAATGAATGTACACTATTTTAAAGGAAATAAAATCGACATTTTCTCTTTGCTCAAAGGAAACTCGTCTGCAAACATGGCTGTAAGCGGAGCTGGTCATGCCATGACATATTTTATCATTTAGTTAAATATCTAATGAACTCAGTATCTGTCATTCTGTAATAGAGCATCTTTACATTCTCCTTTAAATACATATTTCTCAAGTATATCATAAAACTTGGCGTGACTTTGAAAATTCCTTTGCCACTGAGCTTAAATAATTTGTGAGCGTGAGGACGACCAGCTGCAGCAGAGAAGTGAAGGCTGATAGATTTAAAGTTGAACAGATTTCTTTTTTTTTTTTTAGCTGCACATTTGATTAAAAAAATATTTCAAGCGGCTGCCAGTATTCCCCTCAGCAACTTTCCAGTAGTGTTTGTGAGGATTTTTGAAAGTTTTATCATTCCTTGTTGTTTCTCCTATTATCTTCAGATCAAAATTAATCACCAGATTTTTTGAGAAATCATGCCTTGAACCAGGAGGCATAGAACAAGAGAGGGTGAACACAGCTCGGTAGCGGCTCCAACACTGGTAGCTGTTTTGGTTTTAATGGAGTCACACTGGGAGTGTTGAAAAGCTCACATGCCATCACATTTCCTCGTCTGCAAGCCTAATCGGGGTCTGCTGTGATTTGTTCTGTGCCTGGTGTTATTAGCTTTATCTGCAGTGGGCCTGCCACTGAAATATGCTGCTCCTCAGTGCTTCTGGGACCTCATTTGCAGATATGATCTAGACTAACTTAACCCTGCATCTCAGGCCTGAACATCATACTAAACACGGGGCATGTGAGGCAAATGCATGTCGGGGTTACTTTCATGGCTGGACCATTACATAAGAGCACCCTACCTGTTGTAAAGGGCTTTATAAGATTTCTTTCATGGTAACAACAGAGGGAAGTCCATCAGTAAAGTGCATTATGATGTGAAATGAATGACTGTGTGTGCATTTATAGTGCAATAAAGTTACAGGTGGTTTATTTAAATGCTCTTACAGCTGGTTTGCTTGCTGGACTGCTCCTCTCTCTGGCCTTTTTCACTTCAAAACACACAAACAGGGAGTCTAGAGACCTTGGACTTTATAAAGCCACCATAGATGCCATTTAGGCCAAAGAAACTGTTGTGCAATAAACCTCCAGCAGCACTTTGACCTCACTCCACATAATCTCTTCAAGATACCTCAAGGCAGATTGAGAGGAACTTGCAACACTTGTCTGGATAACAGATGTTTATTTGGGGAAAATGTTTGTAATAATCTGTTGTTTTTGTTTTTCACTATGAATCACATTTCGCACTGCATGCAAACGTCAAACCTCAGCCTGAAGAATGTTCCGTTCGCTGCTTCTGCTGTCTCTGTTGTAAAAGAACGACAAGAACGACAGAGAAATAATTCCAGTGTGGCCAGAAATATTTGTGCTCTGTGTTGGTGCCACCACTAGAGAATCATGGGAGGTCTCAATTACAGTAAATGTAAGACAAAGCAGATAGCGTGAGCAAAAATGCTGAGCTGTCCTTCTTGGATTTCAGGGGTGTTTGCTTCTGTTTATCCAAAATAGGGGGAAGAATTTTGTTGCTTCTTCTGTAGTTTACATAAAATAACTTGACAAGTATGCACCTGAACAAGCACAGCTGTTTAGGTGGCAGGTTTGTTCACATAAATCCTCAGTGGGACAACATGTAGCACTAACATCAACAGGTTTTGACCACATTAATGCAGCCATTGCAAGAGTTTCAAATCTGGTGACTTTGCTGATTCACGGTTTCCGTCAGGAGTGCTTTTCAGGACTGCTGCAAAGACGATGAGTCATACTGTGCAATGATAATCTATGCAGGACAAAAACGATTTGGATGGTGGATTTAGCTGAGAAAACAATGAGGCTTTGCTTAGCCGTTGTGAAATTTATTAAGTATTTGCAGAGATAGTCAAGTATTTATAGCTAAAGGGCAGCCGAAAGACAGCAAAATCTATGGTTGCATAACAGTGTCATCATAAGGGTCTGTTCATCGTGCAATAAATGTGGTTTGCACTGATAATTACAGGACTGTAATGACCCACCTAGCAAGGTTTTTTTAGTCTTTGTCTTTGTATCATTGCTGTGCATCTCTATTGAGGCGGGTAGACATACTGATATCGCCGTCCACAAAGCTAAGCCCTTCACTCATATTTTGTTTTTTCTATAGGGCCTCACCGATATCGGATTTTGGGGGTTGATGCCAATACCAATATTAAGGAGCAAGAAAAAATTTTATTTCTGATATATCATTGCTGAATGTTTTTATCAAATAACTTGGATGAAGATGCCTTACATTTTGACAAACTCTATTCCAAACATCATTTAACTGAACAGTTAACATTTCACTGTAAGTTTTTACATGTACATAACAAACTGCCCTCTGCTGGACAAACTACATAATGCCACCATTTCAAATCACCAAGCATTTTTTCCAGCCTTAAAAACAGTTTTAATGTCGGCACATATCGTCTGCATAAACGCAGACACCCATATATATGCAATGGGCCAATATCTGTTGATAATATTAGCAAGCAGATGTATCATTCAGGCCCCAGTTTTTAATTATGATTGGAGGACATTCCTCCAGCCGCTTGGGAAACTTCTGCAATTGCAAAAATGTTGCACTAAACTGTTGTGCAGATGGAGATAAATGGCCTTTTGAGCACCGATCATGTTTTGGCCTTTTGGAACAATGTCTTTGCTATTCCTGGTACGATCCATCTTCATCCTCAAGTTGTGTCTCCTGTCAAATGTTTTCCCTTCCCGCCAAGAAGGTCATGCTCTGTCTGTTGGCCCTCTGCATGCCTCCACCCCGCCTGACCTCAAACATGGCCATGGTTGTCTTCCTCTCCAGCTCACCTCATTGGATGCGCATAACTAGTCGCTTGGTCGGGTGGCTTTTTCACACTGCATGTCTTGTTTGGGCACACATAAAAATGTACTCCATATTTGTCTGTTTTTATGATAGGACATCGTGCAGCATTTAATTACATTTTCAAATAAATGTAAAAAGATATTTTTCATCCAAGGATTGATCGAAGAAGCAGACCAACTATATAACTTTCAATCTGAGTAAAAAGACAGCTACTTAGGTATGGGAATGTAATTAAATTCCTGCCAGTGTTGTCGGACTCAGTCAGATTTTGGTTCTTGAGTGTATAGTTTGGCAGAAGACTGCTGAAATGATGGAGGGCAGCCGCTCGTCTTAATGTCTCTCATTTTTCAACAGAGAGCAGCAGGAGAAGGATGACAGATCCTCTCACATGCCTAATAAAACAGCTGGAAAGCACTTGATTTCCTGCTATGAGTTCTTGTAAATGGAGGATTCCTACTGAGGCGTTGAACTCTTTGGTCTGTGGTTAACTATGCCACAGACAGACAGAAGTGGACTTGGATAGAAAGATATTTTCACCAGCAATCAGCAAATGTATTTTTCTGTGTGTAAGTTTGTACATGTCTGCTCATGGGCCATGTGTTTTTTGTAGCTGAGAGATGTACAGACATCTTCAAATGCAAGGCAAACTGTATTCTTAAGGTAGATTCTATAATCTGCTTGCAGAGTTGACTTTATTCATCATCATTGACTCATATCATATATATTTTTTAAAAGGCATCAGTAGCGCTATGGATGCTTTTATGTGCAGGCTGGGGGTTTATAAAGAAAATAAAACTTTATTTGCAAGTTATGTTGAGCAGGTACCTCCAAAAATTATTGGAAATGTTCCCTTTTAATCTGTTTTGGTTTAAAAAATAGTCTAATACACACTCACACAAGGAGTGTTGATGATAACAGGTATCGATGATAATCATAATATTTAAAACTGAGATATTTATCATGTTAAAATGCACATATGTTAATGCTGTGTAAGTAATACAATAAGTCAAATAATTTCTATTCCTTTCCTTTTTTGCTTAATCATAGCAGATGGCACTAATGCACCTGAATACTGGTTACCAACTGCCATTAAGTGTAATTGCTCTTTTTGTATATTTTTGTACACTTGCAGTTTCAGATTCACCAATTACAAACACTTGTGTCTGGGTGTAATCAATTGCAAAGAGGGGGTGGGTAGGTGGGCTCTGGGGTGGACAAAACAGATGAACAAAAGTGGAGAAGAACTGGATTTTTTTTTTTTTAATTTCATATAAATTCCACAAGTTTGATTTTGTGTTGATTGCAGTGGCCCATGTGGACAAAAGCGGTACTGCTTATTGTCGTTAAGATATTGTCTTGCCCGAGCATTTGTTTTGGAGGAGAGAGAAAGAAACATTCCACTTACTTGCACCATACCAAACATGTTGAAATTTTCAAAAAAACGAAAACGAAAACAAAAACTCTTGCTTCCAACCATAGATACTGAAAAAGAGACCGGTGGGTCGATCATGCTCATAAATAACAAATCTTCTCCTCCAGTCTGTGTGCTGCGAAGTGTGTCATGGCTTTCCCACTGACTGAGTGGACCGCAAAGACATTGTAACACGACAAGATAGTGATCTCTAATCTCCTCACTTATGGTCTCATTTGCCCTTGTAGGTAAGATGTGAGGCATCAGTATTAAATTTAAACTGATTCATAACCACCTAAAAGTTCCTCATAGGGACTTTAATCAATGAATCAACCACATATTTAACAAGTTGCTTGGCTGAAATGGAACCATTTACACAAAAATCTGTGGTGACACTTAGACATCCAAATATTTACACATGCGTTCTTGACATAACTACGTCTCCTGTCACAGTCTCTTGGGATAGCAAACACTTTCCTAATTCCATCTCACATCTTTGCTCATGTTCCAAACACATCTTCAGTCCCGTCACAACACGCCTTCCTCAATCAGCTCACATTTATTTCCCTCTTCTGCTCCTCAATGAGCCTTTATGGACCATTTTCATCACACAAAACCCACCTTTGTCCAACACAGCCCCTTTCTTGAAAAGCAAATCTACATTTTTTGCAAAGAAAGTCTTTGATGTGTGGATGTTTCCACTGGAATCGACGTAGTTCAGGGAAGCCAAACAACTCTGCAGGCAAGCGAGGTCACCACTCCTCTGCTGTTTTGTATATTATGTAATTCAGCCTGTCAGCTGGGGGAAGTAGATTGGAGTCAAATCTTCAAATGTAATAAATCAAACAAAAGTAAGAAACAAAATAACATGTTGAATCCAAGTTTCATAGCCCTCCACCAATACTTCCCTTCTGAGGAAGTAAAAATAGACACAGCTGGTCGTGAAGGGCTTCTGTTTTGAGTTTCACATCACCAGTTATATTTAATACAGCAAACAAACAACAAGAAAATTAGGGTCAAGCTAAACACGGCTTTGAAGTTGCTTTGAATCGGCACCATTTCCCACTGAGCGCAAATGTGCAAATTTAAAAGTTACCATGCAAAGTTGAAAACACACAAAAACAGCTTCCCTTCACTAAGGGAACACAGAACCACCACACAGAACAAAAATTATGTGTACTTCAAATCCGAGAGACTGTGTGGAGCTCACTAAGGCTCAAAGAGGGAAGATAAGGATGCCCAGAGGACACTCTCACAGATAATACTGTCTCACAAAACCTCTGATCTACATCAACCTCGGCCATCAATCTTTATTGGGAACAAATTCTACCTACTTGGGCTAAAAACGAATAGTAGGCCTACATGCTGCCATGGAATGAGAGGATGTTATTATGTTAAAATTTATAGAAGTTTTAATGGGGCACCATTGACTAGTGTCTTTTTTTTTAAGTGGCTTGCAGATAAAACATTTCTAAGTGTTCATGCGTGGACTAGAAGAAGACCTTTAACCTAACAAATATGGAAAAACAGCAGGATTGAGTCACTGGTAACTGCACTTCAGAGCCACACACCAAGACTAAAACACAAGCTAACTGAATCACAGCCCCGATGAATCACATCCTTATCAAGTAATGTCTGTCAACAGTTGCCATTGTAACGAAGTGGTGGACACACAGCAACACCAGCATAGCAGAAAAATAGATTTTGCACCACATTTCCTAACATTTCTACAAAAAAGTCTGTAGTCCCTACATGCTATTACTCAAACAGAAAATTATTTTAATGCGTTTATAATAATCAATATGATCATACACATCAACCTTTTTTTTTTATTTTAAGTGTATAGGATGAGTTAAAAAGTCTGAAGAAAAGCGCTGTAGTCTGGTAAGGCAGCGAATACTTCTGTATCTTTCCAGGTAGCAACAGGGTGAGCGGGCTGTAGTTTGGGTGAGTTTCATCTTATAACGTCCTCAGGCAGCTCAACTCAGTTTAAAAGTCCTCAACTTTTCAGGGAGTGTGTCCCATTTTTATATTACCTGTAGAATTACAATAGAAAAGAGTAAAATTTCTTTATTGTCATTGCACCCGGTACAATGAAATGAAAGTGTGTGATTTACCATTGTTGCAACAATAAAACAACAAAAATACGCAGAAAAACACAACAGCAGAGGTAGTCAGTATCTCACATGTGCACATGTGCAATAACAAGTAGAGTTACTAGTTACTTTAAGTGTCATGTAAAATAAAATGTGCAGTTACATCATTTCCTGAAGACAGCTGCATCCAGTTCATGTAGCTGTCAGCATGTTGGCTCAGCAGTGAACTCTCTTCACGAATGTCCATCAGACTGAAAAAGCAAAAGAAAGTTATTCAAAGGCATTGGTTGTGTGCATGTATGCATGTGAAAAATCAAAACAGAATTTCTTTACGTCCATCATCTGTAGATGACCTATAGTTTGCTATATTTTACATCTGAGACAGTGACATACAGTGAAGCAGAGGAAGTGAGATTAAGCAGACTGTAGGAGTTAATTAAAGTCCATTCCAGGCATAACTGGGTTTGGTGAATGCTCAGTGTCAGTGGCTTATATAAGCTAGCACCTGGGTTCCTTGAAGCATGCGAGAAATGCAGTATGTGATCAGGTGGTGTGCGGGCACCGCCTCATTGGACCTGTTAAAACAGTGGGGCCTGTATGACAAAGCAAATCTGGCTTCACTAAGCTTAGCACCGGTGATTCTGGATAACCGACGACCCAAAGCTTACAGACTGTCTCTGTTTACTCAGGCTTTTCCAACGCAGTCATGAGCCCGCTCTCATGGAAGAGGTGTAATTACAGACCAATCACATGCTCCATCAACACTTTCAACTGAGAGAGAGGAGTATTTAATTCGACAAATTACACTGTTCACTCTAGTGGCAGAAAATGAAGAGGAAAGAACAGAAATCTTCAGAAATAGTGAATATAGCACGATGGATAAATACAAGAATTACATTAGTTTTTATTTATCAATTATATTAGTGTTAGGACAAACATCAACAAACATTTTCTTCTCTTTACAAGCAGATACACTGTACTAAAACTGTGGTAACTTTGTCACCAGAGGTGGTTAGAGAACTGATAATCTATAAACTAAGTAAAAGTACACAACAAAACGACCAGAGTGAAAATGAAAATGAGTATTTTATTACCTGGTTAATAAATCTTTTCTAAAGCAAGCATAGTACGTCTGCGTCAAACTTTGCTAAAGACACATGGATGATTTTGTTTT
>JAQLOL010000010.1:19513085-19524084 GCA_029783665.1 Naso thynnoides | reverse complement strand
TGTGTGTGTGTGTGTGTGTGTGTGTGTGTGTGTGTGTGTGTGTGTGTGTGTGTGTGTGTGTGCGTGTGTGTGTGTGTATGTGTGTGTCTGTGTATCTGTCTGTCTTGATGTTGTTGTGTGTGGAGCAATAAAACCAGTAATCTCCCATGGGAGTGTGTGACCTCAGGCTGTGTCTCACCCAGCTGAACAACAAACACACACTTCAGCACCTGTGTTCATTATACAGGAGGGCTGCAAATAACAAATACTGTCATTATCACTTCTGTTGCATATTGATATACTGATTATTAATTTCATCTATAAAATCTATATTTAAAAAGTGTCTCTTAAAATAACACTGTTTCTAAGGTGTGTCTCCCCACTGCTTGTGTTTTTTTTTTACACTGTCCCAAACCAAAAAAATGCAGTGATACTAAACAATGGACATTTCTACATACAAGGACGTCATCACACGTTTCTCATTCATAAATTCAGGGCTGTGCACAGACTCTTACTGATACAAGCAGATGTCGAAATGTAAGTCAAGTGGACACAATCAATTTTCAAAATGACATTTTCATATAGCTTCTTCTGGAGTGATGGATGTGGTTCACGAGAGAGGGTGAGAGAGTTCCCCTGGTCAGAGACAGCAAGTCCCTCTGAAGCAGGACAGTGATCATGCTAAGCTGGAGAGGCGGCAAATTCAGTGTATATGCAGATTTTATTTAAAGTAGGTAAACTACTTAAAAATAGGCATTGCCTGCAGACAAGTTTGCCTTTCTGTTTTCTTCTTCTGATGCATCGTGTTTGACATCATCACGTTTAAGATATCACAAATGCATAAGCAGCATGGAAGCCAGTCAGACGGCGGTTTGCAGGGTCGCTCTCAGTGCCAGTAACCTGTCTCCTTATTTCCTCTTCACCTGGAATCAGGAGAAGCTCTCTCACCTCGCTGTCTTGTCAGTGTTGCATGTTGCAGCCACACTGTACCAGCAAACTATAACGCTTGTTCCTCATCACACTACACTATGTCGCATGAACGCTGGCGCCTGTCATCACACAAATTAGCGTGCCCGCCAAGGCGCAGGCTTACGACACTGCTGATCGATAAATACCAGAGACTACAGCAGAGTCATTTGATCTGGGAGTGAATGCCTGTTGTACCCTTTCACATTGAAGACAGCTGTTAAATGTTGGCGGCTGTGAGTGGGTTTTTTGGCCAATGTGAAATGAGGCTTTACACACACACAAACCTCTGCAGATATAGGGAAGCTTCAACTCACCCCAGGTGAATTAAGTGAAATATCCATGTCTATTGCAGCACATTGAGAAAGATACAATATAACAGGACTTGCTAAGCTAGAATTTATCACAAGCCTAGGCTAGCAAGCATGTGACACATATGTCGAGCCTGTCATTATATATGTATCACCCTAACAAAATTAAAAGCTAAGTTTTAATTGTGACTCAGCTTCAAGTGAACACCAAGCCCACCACATGACTGGAAATCTAACTTCAGGGGTTGAGTTGGACATCTGTCTGTCAACCGTAACAATAAAACCATCACTTTCAGCCCCGACCTTTGAATCAGCAGCTGTCTCATGCTACATTACGAGAATGTTTTGGGTGATTCAGCACGGAGCCCTACAGGAGGCCTCGGTCCCGACCTGTCATGATGCTGAAGCTCAGTAACAAGAGGACAAACTGAAGGTCAGGAGGGGTTCAAGAAAGTTTTGTTGCTCAATGATTTCCTTTCCCTGAATCAGAGGAAACACAATCACACACAACACATCATGTCTTTCCATTCAGTGTTTGAGTTGTGAAATTACATGTACGTGCAAGTCTATGCTGTGTTTCTCCTCCTCCTTTTCTCCACTGATTGCTTCCCTCATTTCCTGTTCCTCCTTTTCTGCACTCTTTTTTCCTCTCTTCTGCTCCTTTCTTTTCTTGTATGTTACTTCCTCTTTTCTCCTTTCTGTAATTCTCAAATCTTCTCCTTGTTTCTCCTCTACTTCCTTATTTCAACCATCTTCTCCCTGTTTCTCCTCTTTCCTTTTCAGTTTCTTCTCTGTTATTTTCTTGTTTTGTCTCTTCTGTCCTCGTTTCTCTTCTCTTGTTGCTTTTCCTGTCTTCTTCCTATACATTATCATCTTTCCTTGTGTCATTTCCATCCATGTATCTCCTGTCCTCTCTATGTTCCTCACACCTGCATTTGCTTCTTCTTTTCTGTCCTCTCTCTGTTTTGCCTCCTCTTTCCTTGTGCTTTCTCCCCTTACTTCCTTTCATTGTTTCTCCTCTCTCTCCCTTTCTCTCTTTTACTTCTTTAGCCTTTCGTCTTTTTGCCTGTCCTTGCTTCTCCTGTCCTTTACTCTTGTTTTTCCTCCTCCATTCTCCCTTTTAACTTTCCTTCCTTCTTGTTTATAACCTTTTCATCTATTTCTCCTGTCCTCTCCTTGTTACTCCTCCTTTTACTCTTGTCTCTCCTTGCCTTATTTCTCCCTTACTCTTCTCTCTTTTGCCCCCTTCTCTCCTTCCCTTGTTCCTCCTCTCCTCTTTGCATTACACCTCATCTCACCTTTGTCATCTCCTCTTTCCTCTCTTCTCCATTTTTTTTCTTTCGGTCATGTGGCAAAAGCAGAAAAGCAATTAGCGATGAGAACATAATGCTCGGTGTCCATGTGCACATGCCTGTTTACTGTACATGTTCACACCAGTCTTCAGTGGATGTGTTTGGCAAACAAAATTTCCCACAATCCTTTAATTTATATTCCTCCAGCCAAAACCAGCAGCGCAATTCTTTTTTTTTTCTGCACACAACAGGCTGAGCTTACAAAACAATAACCAAACACCAACATGAGTCTTAAATAAGCTTAAACAACCTCCCCAACTGTGCATCACTCAAACATGAGTTGGTCCATTAGCTTGCTCATATTAAACTGGAGACAAGACAACTGTCCTGAAGTGCATCCTCCGCAGGCTGAAAAAATCTACCTACAATCTTCATCAAGGGTCCTGATCTGAGACAGAGACTCACAGGCACCAGAGGAGTCAGCTCAGCTCTGACCTCAGGTGCCCTCAGGCTTCGGCTTCCATCCCCAGACGTCTAAAACCAGCTTCCAGCTTCAGCAGTGCAGGGGCCTGCTAAACTCATAGCTCTAAAACCTGTCATAGTACATATAAAAGCATGTGTCTTCTGCATTAACTAGCTTGAGTCTCTCTGTGTCCGTGAATTGCAAAAGATATGATTACTTATCTTTCAAGTGTGGTTCTGTCTATTGTCACCAGGTAGACAAAACACTGCCAGATTTAAAGTGCAAAAGGGAGGAAACTTTAACATCTGCCCCCATTTCTGGCACTTTTTTTCCCATATGCTGCTTTTTATCTCTCTCCATCATCTGTCTAATTAAGCACATCACACTATGGACTATTTGGGCTATTTTCAACCTGACCTGACCGTGTTGTAATATTGTGTCAGATGGTTTACTTTCGAAAGATTGATGTTTGTCAAGTACTTCAGTGGAATTGCACTGGAAAGCATTTAAAGGAGATTTTTTAAAAGCAAAAAGTTACATTCATGTCACATCTGGTAGCCTAAGAACTGTCACAAGAAAATTCAAGATTTATTGTCCAGTTTACATAGTTTATTGAGTATTTGGCTTCCACGATCCTGCTACATTAAATTAAAGATGACAGCTCCTAAAACTTAATATGTGAAACTAATAACACAAACATGTGACATTTCCCCTGCTGCAATATTTATTATATTTTCTATCTCTGAGTATATTTGTTTGGTCTTACTGATGTTTTTTTTAATTCCCTTACTTATTGTTCTTTGGCAGAGCTAAAGTGCCTTGCTCAATGACATATAATCAGCAATGATGCTTGCTCAGATGCTGCAGTTTGAGTTCATTTTTTAAACTTTGTCTTTTATATAAACTCAACAAAAACACAGAAGATCTGAATGTCAGTGAAGGTTTGCTGCATCAACACCTTCAATTGCCTCAGGCACCTCTCCAGTGAACTCACGTCGACTCCTAGCGGTGGGAGCCGGAACTGCAACAAGCTGAGCATGATACTAAAGCTCAGTGCTGAAACTCACTGCTCTTCAAACCTGATATATGAAAAAGGACTGATTTTCCTAAATTGTATAAACATTAAGGATGAATACGAACTCTAGAATACGCTGTATTTAATGATACATTGAAAAAAGTAAACTAAAGACCACCTGTGTCTCCTAGAGGACATTTTAAACAAAGAAGGCTTGTATCATATGACTGAAAATAAAAAATTAAAAATCAGGTGTGCATTATGGCCACAGGCATAGCGCACTACTGCACCACACGACTGTAATAGAAACATATTAACCTGCGGTAGTGTGCAAATGAGAATTTCTGGAGATGAAAAATGCTCGTGAGGACTGATGGATGGGCGCTGAGAGAGGAAACACTGGTCCATTAAAAGTCTGAGAGCAACACACTGCAGTCGGTCCGCAGTGGACAGCGCCTCTCTCTCTCTCTCTCTCTCTCTCTCTCTCTCTCTCTCTCTCTCTGATAAGCTCGTCCCTTTTCCCCTGTCTCGTGATTGGACGAAGCAACTTCTTAGGAATGGCATCAAACTATTTAAATAGCACTTTGTCCCCCCTCGGCTTAAAAGGGAGTTTTTTAGCGGCCGATACCAGCAAGGACAAGTTTTTAAACAAGAAGAGAAAAAAAAAACACGCGTGATTTTATTTCCCGTCTTTTCAAGGTGGAACTTTTTTTCTTTTAAATACTTGCCATAAATTTAATCTTTGGGATTTACTGCTGTGTTTTTATCTATTTTGCGGGATTTTACTGCATTATTTTGTCTGCTGTTTTCGTGAAGCAGGTGAGTGACAGATATTTTAAGGAATGTGACTATTTCTGCAGCTGCACTGATGAAAAATAAGTGATTTGTGGTCGACTTTAATATTTTCTCTTTATGCTTCCCACCTGTCGCACACTGACTTTGTTGATATTGTGTTATTAATGGTTCGATTGTTGTTTTTCTCCGTTATCGTCGCAGGCAGCACCTTGGTGTTTCAGCATGAAGTTGACAGGGATATTTTTGCTGTTGATGCTTTGGAGCTGCGAGAGCGCGAGAGTCGCAGGTGAGTTGCGCTGCAGAAGTGATTCAGTTTGGACATGTAAAACTTTGAATAGCCAATTAGCTCTCCTTTCCAATAGAAAAATAAACATGGTTTAGTATGACAGTCTTGTGTGGTTTCAAACAGTTTGCAGAGTTTTATATGTGACAATAGCAGAAATCGGTGCCCTGCCAGACAAAAGCTGACTGCTTATTATTATTCATCCGCAGAGAGTCGAGACGACAATAGCGTGTATGACTTGTTTGAGCTCGTCCAAGTCCCAAAGAAGAACCACGGGGTTACTCTGGTGAAAGGAGACGACCCCTACAGCCCCGCCTACAAGATCCTCAATCCGGACCTGATCCCCCCGGTCCCCGAGAGCGCCTTAAGGGACCTGATCGATTCCATCCACGCCGAGAGGGGATTCCTCCTCCTGCTGAACTTTAAGCAGTTCAAACGGACCAGGGGCAGCCTCCTGACCGTGGAGAAGCAGGACGGCTCCGGACCTGTCTTTGAAATCGTCTCCAACGGCAAGGCGAACACCTTGGACATAGTTTTCTCCACCGAGAACAAGCAGCAGGTGGTTTCCATCGAAGATGTGGATCTGGCGACGGGCCACTGGAAGAATATCACGCTGTTCGTGCAGGAGGACCGCGCGCAGCTGTACGCGGGATGCGAGGAGGTGAACACTGCAGAGCTGGAGGCGCCCATCCAGAGCATCCTGACGCCAGAGACCCCAACCACCGCGCGGCTCAGGATTGGAAAGGGAGCCGTGAAGGACAGGTTCATGGTGAGAGCATGTATGCTTAAACGTACATGTCGCAAACTGCTTGATGGTTTATTTTGCCTAAACTAAACTCTGATACTTGCAGGGGGTTCTGCAAAACGTGCGCTTTGTGTTTGGAACAACACTGGATGCCATCCTGCGCAACAAGGGATGCCAAAACTGTGAGTAACAGGATATCTTATGTTTACTCATTACTCATCTGATTCATGCATTGCCAAGCCCAAACACTAATCAAAGAAACGTGTGCGTAATTTGCTTGCTGATTTCTCCATAAAATGCTTCCTGTGAAGCTTTTTATCATATGTCAGCAAGAGATCCCAGTCTTACCTCATGGTACTGTGATGTAGGCTATTGTATGTCCTACGGGTTTGGCAGTGTCAGCTTAGTACTTTTTGTTATGATGCACAGCAGTGAGGAATGTGCAACATTTAGGGAGCAAGATCCCCCCTCCTCACCTCCACCATTAATAAATCAGCTGTGGCCATGAGTGTGCAGATATGTGTTTTGATTAATGATCTGATCTTCTTTCAGCCATGATGACCGACACCATGATCCTGGAGAACCTCAATGGTTCCTCGGCCATCAGGACAGAGTACACCGGTCATAAAACTAAAGGTAAATACTGCAAAGTGATTCTGACACATTGTTGATGTCCCATTAAACCCTGTTGTACTGGCTCATGTTTGTTGATTAGACTCCTGTCTAAAGACTGACTAGACTAGACTAATAATGCGAATGATTTTTTTAAAAATCTTCACCACCAATTACCCTCTCTTTCTAGACCTGCAGATGGTCTGTGGCTTCTCCTGTGAGGACCTGATCAGCATGTTTAAAGAGCTTAAGGGTCTTGGTGTGGTGGTCAAGGAGCTGTCCAATGAACTTCGCCAGCTGGTAAGGAAGAAACGCACCAGAAAGTCTTGTGGCACAGTGCAAGAGACCGTTTGCCTTTGTTAGTGTTTGCGTGCTTGTTTGTCTTTCGGTTGCAATCTCCCCCATGTACAGTTCTTTAACAAACATATTCTGTATATTCAGTTATTAAGCAGGCGATCTTTCTAATTTGTTCAAAACCGTTTTCAAACCTATATGAAGCACTACTTTAATATAAATTCTCTGTGTATCTTATAATGTTGCGCTTGTTTAGATTAACAATACTTTACTATTTGCATGCCCTGAACAAATCCCCTCTTAACAATTTTGTGTATATAAGCACATAAACACACTAAACTTTCAACTATTACTGAATTTGCTATATGCTTAATCTGGATTATAAAGTATTTTTAGTGCAGACCTCAGAAAAAGTAGCTTTAGCCAAGGTAAAAAAGCAATTGGAATCCAAATAATCCATTTATAATATCTCTGTGTTGTTTGTTTCCTTCCCCTAGACGGATGAAAACAAGCTGATTAAGAATCGGATTGGCATTCACAGTGGCGTTTGCATCCACAATGGCATTGTGCACAAGAACAGAGATGAGTGGACTGTGGATGACTGCACTGAGTGCACTTGTCAGGTGAGACCTCAAGTACTTAAACAAGTGTGAGGGGCTGCACTCTGTGATCTGACTTGCCTCCACTCACACAAACACATAGACACGCACTTAACACCACTCAACTGATGTGGTCAGTAATTAGTAGCATGAAG
The DNA here is from genome assembly GCA_029783665.1 of Naso thynnoides. Lineage (NCBI taxonomy): Eukaryota > Metazoa > Chordata > Actinopteri > Acanthuriformes > Acanthuridae > Naso > Naso thynnoides. The sequence continues at coordinate 19,516,575 of JAQLOL010000010.1, read as the reverse complement.
GCCTGGCAGAAGGCCGACAGCCTTTACTGTTGTGAAGGGAGGTCTGCTGTCAGAAATTCAATTCAAGTGTGGCCTCGGGGGATTTGACCAGACCTCAAGTGAAGTATTGCTGTAATTAAGAACGAGACCTTGGCTCTGAGAAGTGGAGGGAAGTGATGGGTTCATGTGCAAAATATTTGGTTGCAAAGACTCCTGCATTTCACAGATGGTCCTCTTCTACTGAAAGCCTACACTAGTTGTCCCTATTTCCCCTTTTCTTCCCTGTCAGTGATCAGATCCAGGAGGGAGAACATTAGCATGCATAGTTACAGGTAGTTGTTATCCCTGAGTCATTCATAATGCACCCACAAAGGTTGTGCTGGCATGCTGGTTTTAGTTGTTCGGGGCTCAGTGCCCAGTCCAGCTCTACAGTCAAACTGACTTCAGTGATTAGGACTTGGGCCTTTTTCCCACCCTCTGCCGACCCAGTGGGCAGGTGGCGGTCCGCAGGGGTCTCCGTTCTAAGCCAGCATTTTGCTTTTTAGTTTTGCTGGCATGGTAAATCTGCACAAACACAGATGTTAAGCAGAGGGCTTAATGAGTTGGTTGCACGAACAAGGACTAAGACTTGAATTTTAAAAAATGTTCTGCAGAGGCACTAATTTAAAGTAACAAAATAATCAAATTCACATTAATGAAACAGTTTGTGGTGTCTACGTTCCATTTGGAAATGGGGATAAAACTCAGCACCTGGAGATATTTTGTAAGAAAATTGCAACATTTGTGTGTTAACCACGTATAAAAGCATGTTTAACCATACTGTGTTTTTGCAGAACTCTGCTACTGTGTGCCGCAAGATCTCCTGCCCCCTGATCCCCTGTGCTAATGCCACTGTTCCTGATGGGGAGTGCTGCCCACGTTGTGGAACACGTAAGGATTTCTTTTTTTCCAAGGCTCAATTTATTGCTTGCACCTCATATACACAATAATCATAGTCACGTTAACTTGCACCTGAAGCTACTGTATAAATGACTTCTGTAAGCAAGAATGTAAATTTTTCAACTTGCAGACACATCGTTCATAAACTGCCCCGTTCCCTGAAAGAACTGTTTCTGTGTTATTTGCCATATAAAACAAAAAGCCACAAATATTTCCTCAGATGTGAAGGTTTCTGTTTGAGAGAAAGTATGTTAATTTTAGAGATGATTTAACTGCAATAACGTCTGAGGAAATGAATGGGTGCTTATGTGTGTGGAACATTGGCGCTTTGTGCTCTAAAACATCTTTGAATCTTTATGTTGAAATGGCTGTAATTTGCCAAATTGGTTACAGCAGGATGGAAAATTGCTTGCCTGTTTAGTGAAGCCATCTTCATCTTAAGGAAAAGTGAAATGCTCTTCATACCTATGCAGGCTTGGCTGCAATGCTTCCTTTAAATCTAAATAAACATGAGGAGCTGTATTCATGCAGACCTCAGCCACTTGTTGAAGTCATTACACACCCAGAGTAGTGTTGGTGAAGTCTGTTTCCTCTATGGGAAAACGTAAGCCATTGGGGCATCCTTATGTATCCTGAGGACAGTGGTCCTTTCTATTTCTCCAGCCACTCTAAGTGTGTTAGCCTGTTCCCTCCCTCTCAACAGACGGCCTTCTTTCTGTCTAAGACCCAGCTAAATCCACACTATTAGCCCTCTGCTTTAAGGCTTTCCCTCCTCATTTAGGATAGGGGGTGTTTGTAAGGGGGTGCTGCTTCACTGGAATAGCTCTTTTATTGTTTCCTTCTTCCCCTCTCTCTCATACTCTCTCCCTCTCCCTCCTGCTCAGCGAGTGACTATGCAGAGGACGGCTGGTCGCCTTGGTCTGAATGGACCCATTGTTCTGTGTCATGTGGGCGGGGCATCCAGCAGCGTGGGCGCTCTTGCGACCGTATCAATAACAACTGTGAGGGCACCTCTGTGCAGACCCGTGACTGCTACCTTCAGGAGTGTGACAAGCGCTGTGAGTTAACACAACATGCTCTGACCCATCAGACAAACATAAATGAGTAAATGGACCCTGTGGAGCCTGTTTGATTTATATGCAGTTATCAGCAATTTCACTTTGAGAGAAATCATCTGTGTGCTTGGTAGTATTAAAGAGTGCCACAGTGGTTGAACACTCAGCTTCCTGATAACTGAACTTTGACCTTTATTTGCTTCCTTCAGTTAAGCAGGATGGCAGCTGGAGCCATTGGTCACCCTGGTCATCCTGCTCTGTCACCTGTGGTGCTGGTGTCATCACCCGTATCCGCCTCTGTAACTCCCCCACTCCTCAGCTTGGAGGCAAGGACTGTGAGGGAGAGGGTCGGCAAACTGAGAAGTGTCAAAAGTCTCCGTGCCCAAGTAAATCACACCATCTAATATTTGCTGCCTGGTTGTAGTTGTGTCTTATAAACAAGAAGAACTTAAATTAATCAAGTTTTCCTCTTGTCTCCCTCAGTCAATGGCAACTGGGGACCCTGGTCACCATGGGACACTTGCACTCTCACCTGTGGAGGTGGCATCCAGAATCGTAAACGTCTGTGTAATGACCCTGCACCCAAATTTGGTGGCAAAGAGTGTGTTGGTGATGCCAAAGACAAACAGATGTGCAACAAGAAAGCCTGCCCAGTTGGTGAGCCATTTTAATCACAAACAGTGTCTCTGCAATTAAGTTCCTTGGATCTGTGATATATAATACATGATGCTTCTGCACCTTCAGATTTACTTTTTTAAAAGAAGGTTTAATCTGAATGATACCTTTGATCTTGCAGTTGATGTCTTGATAATGAGCCAAACATTGCTTTTCTCAGATGGGTGCCTGTCTAACCCCTGCTTTGCTGGAGCAAAATGCACCAGTTTACCTGATGGTTCCTGGAAGTGTGGAAAGTGCCCAGCTGGCTACACTGGCAATGGTATCAAGTGCAAAGATATAGATGAGGTAAAAAGCTGCAAACATGTCAGCTACAAACATCATCTGACGCGTGTGGAAACATCTGACGAGTTGCCAGCTTAATCTCAATTATTGTTCTATTTATCCCCAAAACAGTGCAAAGAGGTCCCAGATGCTTGCTTTGAGTTTAATGGCGTGCACCGCTGTGAGAACACAGATCCTGGCTACAACTGCCTGCCCTGCCCTCCCCGCTACTCAGGACCCCAGCCATTTGGCAGAGGTGTAGAGCAGGCTGCTGCTAAGAAACAGGCAAGTACACTCTTGTCTCTGTGTTAAATAATCAAAAAAAAATGCTATGGGTTGACACATTTGTGATTAATAAACATTTCTAGTGTGGTGATGTAAGAATCAAGTACACTTTCAAGGGTTCAAACATAATCATTTATTTTAATGAATGTCTGCCTTTTCTAAGAAAACAAAATCTGAATATGGGCTGATCACTGATTATTCAAACTATGCCTTTCTCCATATCTCTCTAGGTGTGCACACCCCGTAATCCCTGCCTAGATGGAAGTCATGACTGCAACAAAAATGCCCGCTGT
>JAQLOL010000010.1:19499955-19510761 GCA_029783665.1 Naso thynnoides | reverse complement strand
CGTGACGGAGAGAGAAGACGAGCTGGATCGCTCTCTATCGTGGAGAAAGAGTGAGGGAAGAGAGAAAAAATGGGAAGTGGGGAAGGAGGAGGAGTAGGAGAGGAACGATGGTAGCAGGAAAAATTGCAGTAAAATGAACAAATGAAATGAACAGGATGGAATTTAATCACCTGCGTTAGCGTGCCAATACTTCATTTTCCCCTTAAGCCATACATGAAGTCATAACTCTGATGCCAAAACACTGTACCATTGCAGGTGGATTCAGATGATGACCGTGTAGGAGACAAGTGTGACAGTAACCAGGACATTGATGAGGATGGACACCAGAACAACCTGGACAACTGCCCATACATCCCCAATGCCAATCAGGCTGACCATGACAAGGATGGCAAAGGAGATGCCTGTGACCATGATGACGACAACGATGGGATCCCTGATGACAAGGACAACTGCAGACTGGCTTTTAACCCAGACCAACTGGACTCAGATGGTGAGCAAAATAGGCCGTTGTTTTATGTTTCTAAAGTAGATGTAAGCTGAAAACTCATGACATGGGTTGCATGTGTTGGGATCTTCAAAACACCTCCTGTTTTATAATCATTAATGAATGTTTTTGTTTTTTATTTTTTGTTTTTATCAGGTGATGGTCGTGGAGATGCTTGCAAGGATGACTTTGACCAAGACAATGTGCCTGACATCTATGATGTATGTCCAGAGAACTTTGACATTAGTGAGACAGACTTCCGTAAGTTCCAGATGGTTCCTCTGGACCCCAAAGGCACTTCGCAGATCGATCCTAACTGGGTTGTCCGCCATCAGGGCAAAGAGCTGGTTCAGACTGTCAACTGCGACCCTGGCATTGCTGTTGGTAGGTCAAAAGAATGTGCTGTACTTGTCTGCAAAATACACATATAAGTTCATGAAGTCATCCAATTAAAACTTTGCACTGAATTTCCGAGCTCTGACGTGCATTTTTCCTTCAGGTTATCACGAGTTCAATTCAGTGGACTTCAGTGGGACTTTCTTCATCAACACAGAGAGGGACGATGATTATGCTGGCTTTGTGTTTGGCTACCAGTCCAGTTCCAGGTTCTATGTCGTGATGTGGAAGCAGATAACACAGACATATTGGTCAAATAAACCCACTAAGGCCCAGGGTTACTCTGGCCTGTCCATTAAAGTTGTCAACTCCACCACTGGCCCAGGAGAGCACCTCAGGAATGCCCTTTGGCACACAGGAAATACCCCAGGACAGGTAAGAAATTTGGTGGACTTCTAGAGGTTTTATCACCAAATGGATTATTATTTAATATAGGAATAATATAAATAAACTCATGGTTGTTTATCTCCCCATGTATTAGGTCCGCACTCTCTGGCATGACCCTAAAAACGTTGGATGGAAAGATTTCACTGCCTACAGATGGCATCTGATCCACAGGCCAAGAACAGGACTTATAAGGTTGGCAGAGGATAATAGCTGGTCCACATAGAGGTGTACTTTTCAGATAGGTTTGATGTTCCAACTCAAGCTTCAAACCTTACCAACTGTCATTTTTCCTTTCTTCCCACAGAGTTGTTATGTACGAGGGCAAGAAGATAATGGCAGATTCTGGTAGCATCTATGACAAGACGTATGCGGGTGGCAGATTAGGTCTCTTTGTCTTTTCACAAGAGATGGTATACTTCTCAGACCTCAAGTATGAATGCAGAGGTAAGGATTTATGTCAAATCAATACAGTTTTGATTGTAAAAAAGTTTCCAGAAGGAATTTATGTTTGACCCTTAAAATTGTGTCCCTGTGGAAGCGATATCCAACTCTTTTATGTCTCTGTCTTTTAACAGATGCCTAAACGCATGGCACAGGAAGCTCTGAGGAATGCACCTTTTTTGTATAAAGTATGAACTTATATATTCTGAAGCAAAGTCCAGGGACCGATTTATCTCTGCAACTCTTTCTTCTGTGGCACGCACACTCGGATGAGGGGAAGGGCATGTGGTCGGCCTCAGGGTGGTTTGAAGCTGGTTCGGGTGGAGCACCAACCTGTTGACTGCCAGTTGAGGATCAGAGAGCCCCTTCTCCTCCACCTTTAGCATCCACGAGAGCAGGGAGAGCCGGGGAAAAAAGAAAACAAACCCTCAAGCTTTGCCAGTAGGACACAAACACCTCTCTATACCTGCTCCGCCTGCTTTTTCGCTCTCTGAAAGACCTCATTCATCTGTGCGGGGACAGCTCCCCATAGACAACTATGCACTTCCAAGCCTTTACATCTCTCTCTCTCTTTTTATCTAGCTTCTTCAGCCTGTGTGCCTTTCTACCTTACCTTATGGATGGACATCCCAAAGAAAAAACATATAAAATATTCCCTTTGCTTTACTAGATCCACCAGGAAGTAGGTTCTAAATGATAGAACTGTTGAGGATTCAAAGGATGAAGACAGCAATAACATTTTTTCGGACTCTAGTGGTTGGGAGTGGAGCAAGTTAGAAATAAGGGGAATATGATGTTGTCGTATATTCATCAGGGCCTGACCGATGTGACATTTTTTGGGACCGATGCCATTACCAACATTAGGTGGCAAGAAAATTCCAATATCCAGTATACTGACTGGCATTACACATATGTGGTTATCAAATACTTGCAACAAAGATATATGTGGGCAAGATATCTTACATTTAAACTTTATTCCAAGTATCAGTGCACTCAACAGAAAACACTTCACTTATTACTTATTAAATGACAGACCGCCCTCTCCGGGTCAAACTACTTATAGCATTTTAAATCACTAATTGAAGTATTTTTTCTTGGCTTTAAAAACAATTTTAATATCAGCGCATATCAGAGAAAATATATGTCAATACAGACTGGCTATATATGCGATAGATCAAGATCATACTGGCAAACCAATACATCCGTTGGGCCCTTGCATACATGATGTATGGGCAGACTAGCCATGAATGGATCACGGAACTGCTTTTACACATCTACCTAAGAATCTCTGCAGAGAGGAACTATAGAGAAGATAAATACAAATTTAAGTTTGCTTTCTTTTACAGTAAGTTTTTTAAGTATCATGGGCTTTGTTGATGTTGTCTGGGTAACTAAACAACTCTCAGGGTGAGATGGAAGTGATGACCTTCCCATATCAAACCAGTTAAAAAAAAATAGTAGGGGGTCTTATTTTACATAACATTGCTGGAGCCATTGATCTCAAAGCCAGTATCACTTAAAAAAATACTCCCCATGTTGGTCAATGAAGAGATTTATCTCCCTCAGCTTTTGAGGATTTCAATTTGAAATTATGTAAATACATGTAATTTATTGACTCTTGCCTACAGTGTAGGCAGCAAAGGAAATTTAAATGCTTTGAAAAAGTAAAAAAAGACAAAAAAATCATCCAATATCACAATGAAAACTGACCCAAAATCAGGTATAGCCAGGTGTCAGACACAGGATATTGGCTCTTGTTAATGTCTATCATCACCTGTTGTACAAAGTGAATTTGGTATTCTTAAGATAGGGCTCTTTTAGCATGATGTTTATGTGCCTTTTCTTCTGAGAGAGATGAAAAACAAAGGAAATCTTTGATGTACAAATATTACCTCATTGCTGTTGTATAATTTGATCAAACAAAAACACATCCTAAATGCTTTTCATATTTCTTTAAAATCGATGGACATCTTAGTTGTACTGTAGCATGAGCTGTAAATAGTATGACATTTCATATCGACAAACACAACGCGCTCCCAATTCCGTGATCTACCCCGGTGACAATGACAGTAAAATGGGAGATTTTTTTATAAATAATTTTGCTTTATCATGTATGTCCAATGCTGTTTTTAGCAGATAAATTATTGTTCTGTCTTGTCTTAGCTGTTTGTGAGAGGCTGATTTGTGTGTGTGAGTGTGTGTAGATAAATGCTATTTAAATAATTTATCAGGAGATGTTGCCTTACCAAAGGGCACATGTCCATCTGTATAAACAGTTTGCACACTGACATGAGGATGTTCTGTTCTTTTATTTGTTTTTACCCTCTTTGTTATTGTGTATCATTGTTACCATTATTTTTGTACAATTAGATTGGCTTGTCTGTAAACATTTTCTTAGTTGTACAATGCAAAATGCTGTTTTTATTCCTAGCAATTATTTTGTTACATACATCAAGACAATAAATAGTTGTTAAAATTCTCAAACATGTCTGTGCTTTTGTTTGTCAGATTAGAGCCGTTTTACAATTATTCATCCAGGTTCAAATCCATTTTTGGTCAAGTCTGGCACTTTTTTCGCGGCTGTGGAAACACAACTGTCACCCAGTAGTTTGTGCTTAATGTGCTTTTTCAGACCAAATCTGGCATTGACAGGATTAGAGTGGATTTGTGCGGCTGTGTGGGATTAAATGGCCCATTTGCAAATGCAAATTAACATCTTTGTACTTCCTCACAGCAGGATTGTTCAGCTCTGCTCAGTTTGTACAGCTGGTGAAGTCCTTGACCAGCATAATATCAAGTTGTTTTTTCCCAAACTCAGGTTTAATTTTTTACCTGTGTTCTGCACTGCTGTGGCCTACTGCACCAGCTTCATTTATAATGAATGGATGGCTTGCTTTTTTGTCACAACACTTGACATTGTCTGATTAAGGCCCAAATGTAGGCCTCTTGCAACCAAAGCACATCACAAAGGCAACCAATACTGATTAGGTCCACTGTAGTCCCAAAGCTTAACACTTGAATAAACTCAAAGTCAAAATGGCTGTCCAGTTTCCCAAAGGCATATGTCCTTCTCTCCACAGAGGCACATACTCCCTCTGTGATGAAGGTCACATGAGGAATGTGACACAGACGTCTGCTCCTCAGCTTGATCTGCCTGACCTCTCTGATCTACACAGACCTCTGGAGGAGGTTAAACAACACAGAGAGCAAATATTAGGCTGACACAAACCTTGACATTGGCTGACCAACTTTGGAACACAAAAACTGAATCCACTGGTGGACAAAAGAGCAGGAATATAACAGCAAAACCACCAACTGTGAATTTCTCTGACCTCCTTTGTCTGTTTAGACATAGTGGCTTCATCTCTTCTCATGCACAAAACCAAGCTCTTCCATAGTTCATAAAACGTAAAAAAGAAAAAAAGGCCAGACTGGCCATCAGGAGCACTGAGAGTTTTTCTGGTGTCCTGACTTGCTAAACGTCCCGTAGGCAGGAGCATTACAAAAAAACCCAAACAAACAAAAAAAAACAACATTTACCTGACAGACACACTTTATGTCAAAAATTCATACACCATCACATACAGTGTTAGCATCAGCTCATGTACCACACATAGCCCATCATAATAAACAGCAGTGCGGGGTCTTTGCTGTAAGTTATCTTGATTGTGTTGTTTTAATTGAAACCACAGAGAGTCATGTTGTCCACTTTTTTTCTCAGCAGGACTTCAAATTGTCTTCCGGTCATACCACAGGACCTTGATTACTTACCACACACACTCCTTAAATAATGACAGACTGAAGCTGAAAATGACCCACCCTATTACCCCCAGCACATTTAATTGGTCCGCAAAAAGCACCTTGTGCAGTAAAAGGATGATGCATTAGCCTTGAAGTGTCGTGACTAATGCAAAGTGCTGATGATGAAGGGAACAAAAGGCCTTCCACCCTGCAGTTACAACAGCTTTATTTAGCTTCTGTAATCCACCCTCGGAGGTGGAGAGACGACGTTCCATTTGCAGAACCCACCACCACAATTGGCCTAAAACCTCAAACTTCAAACTTGAAAAGCTAAATTTGATCCGGCCTCCTTCCTCCTCTAGCCTGTCATTCAACACCTTTGTACTTCTTACGTCTGTGTATTGAGGCGTTGAAGTGTTATGTTAAGATGAAGGACCCCCCACTGAATACCGCCCCGTTAAACCACTGTGCACATTTGTAAGCACAGCAGCTGTAGGACACCACCTGTACATACAGTATTTGAGACTTAAATAAGGATAAAACAACATTTTCCTGCACAATAAAGGCTAAGGCTGGAATGTGCATTGTCAAAGAATTTTTCTTCTCTCCATTATGGTATTAGTTGGGTGCATAGTGAGATTTAAATAAAACCTTATGAAAACTGCACTTTTCTAAGAAGAAGTTCAGGGACCAGAATTGTTAAAAACATCACTTTAACAACCCCCCAAGAGAACAGAAACTGAGAGAACAGGAACTTAAAGTTAAAAGATCAAATATTGATCAGTCACACTTGCTACTACCTTTCTTGCTACATTTTAGAAGACTTCTTGTGTACCACTTAGGGTGGCACTTTTTTCAATCACATTTTTAAGCCGACAGTACAAAACACAAGTAATTTAGTTAACCACTCAGTAACGAAAGAGCGTCATTTCCTCACTGGACTGGAACCAGAAAATGTTTGTAAATTTGTCTTGTCACACAACTTCAGTAGTTAAACCTGGAACATCTGGAAATCAAGCTAGCAGCAGCATGAGACATTTAACGATTCTGCTGACCCTCCCCTCCCCGTTTTTACTCTGTAGCTCAGACCTGGCCCTTCACCTGGCTGACATTTTATTTTGTTTGTTGTCACTCTCTGTTGATGACTGTCTTGAACATCGTCTTCCTTGTTTTGGGTTCCTTTGACATGCTTGCGATTGTTGCTACAGCTGGAGGGGCAACTTTTCCACCTGGGTTGTCGGCCATTGTGTCAGGCTTTCACATGAGTGCTTGTCTACCTTTGTAAAACAGCCAATGGGAACACGTGTTCTCTGAAATGACCTGCGATTGGCTGAAAAGTGTTCATCACATTCTTCGTTTTCTAAAGTCTGAATACAGAGCCAAGGAGAGGTGCAGGAATCTAGTGTTCTTTCTTGAGGTCCCTTCACACTTTGAACGATGACTATAAAGATAACCATAAAGTTTTTGAAATCGTTATAGGTAAATCTCTCAAATGTGTTCACACTACAACTGTAACGATAAAAATGTCCAAACGACAACTGTAACGATATTCTTGATTCCATCTTCGAGCGATTTTATTTTGATGCGCAGACAATGATAAAACATTTTCAACCAATCAAAATAAACTTCAAAGGGCAGGGGTGTGCCTTCCATTTTACCAGCATACCAGCAGAAGTAATGGCGTAGCTCACAAAACAGCTAATCACAGAAGTACAGAAAAGCTTGGCACTTTTTGATAAAGGCCATCCTTCTGCAAAAATGCCATCACGCATGTGGGCATGGTATTTGCTTTTTTAGCTAGCCAGTAAATTGAAAGCGGATTGGTAAATAATCTTCCTCCATTTCCCCAGAGAAATCAGTGCTGAATGAAAGATATCTTGTAGTGAATGCTTGAGCAATGAAATACAGTTACAGTTATCTTTATAGTCATCGTTCTAAGTGTGAAGTGTGAAGTGAAGGGGCTTTTAGACCACCTGAATTACAGTTTGCTGAAGGGTTATATGGAATTTTTGCCCAGTGACAAAAAATAAACTGCTGACCACAGCTTTAATTATCTTCCAAATTACTGTAACAGTCCATAGGTTTCCCCGTGATATATCACTATGTGGAGTGCACACTCTTGTATGTTTCAGCCCTACTTTATGATTCGGGCCAATAACAACTGTATTATTGGTAATAAGATGCTTCCTGAATCTGTAGCATAACTATCAACTGATTAATTTAATAAAATATAACTTAGTTGTAAAAGACTTGCCATTTCTTACAAGTTGACACAGCAAAATGTTTTTCCAACCCGCTACCTCTCCTTAACACTGCTTCACACTTGTGAACATATAAAAACTTGTTCCTGACAAACATATGATGCTGTTACTCTATATCAGTGGTCAGATTATAATGACCCACTTTAGGACTTTCTGAACATCTAATTTTCCAACCCATGCCCCAAAATATACCTTCAGGGGGTTTTAATGACTTTTACAATTTCTATAATTATGTCAGACGTAGTGACATAACTGTGACATAACCATAAGATTTTGGCTTCTTTTCTGTATTTCCCTTTCATAAGTCGCCATAAAAGAATTCCCTATAGAGAACAATATGATTCCTGTGATTGTTGGCAGTAGCGATGGGATTCCTGAGTAGGATGTGCTTTGACATCTGACCCCTGAGTTAGCTGCACCTGGCGAACTCAAACAGTCAGTGAATAGTTTTATGGAAAAAGGTGACATTAACCACCTTTGACGCATGAGAATATCAAAAAAACATCTCCAAACATTTTTTTATGGATGTCATAAATCTTTCCTATCATGTTGGTATGTGGCTGGGGCAATGAAATTGAAAAGGAGATCAAATTTAAACACAATGCAGTGAAAAATTGTTGATAACTTTCAAGTGTCTGGAATGAGAACCATGCACTGAAATCATACAAACAACCTTTTTTCTTAAGGTTTTGACCGAGACACTTCATTCACATTTGCTCTCCTGTTGAACCTTGCCCCATCTGCTTGGTATATTCTTTGTGCATTACGGTTTGTTTTTTCTCCAGCTTCTTCAGGATCCAAGTGAGGCAGAGCAAATGTTTGAATAGTGAAAAGATGAACGTTCCATAACAACCCAAGGAGGACATACTGGCAGCACTGGGAGTGTGACCAGAGTTCCACTGAAGTTCGTCCTTGTTCCCTAGTTTATTGCTTTGAGATGAATGCCAAATGCCTGCTTTTGCTCCGAGTCTGCAGTGTGGAAATACCAAGCACATGGTCTCCTTCTTACCCTATTGAGGTCAACCACAACGAGATACAATTTCTTTCATGTGTGGTGCGTTATTAAAAAATTTAGAACATAAAAGTATACACAAAAGAGCAATTATGCAGGTTTCCTTGGACAGCACCCTGCATCCTGCCAAGGTTAATAAGAATTTAACAGCTTTCCTCATCTCTGTGCTGATTTTTTTTTCCTTTAACTCATTATTTGAAATAAGAGACTGAAAATCTTTCCTAACTTTAATTTTTTCCTAACATGCTATGTAAAGATTCATGAATTTCCAAAATCATTGGATACATTTTGACCTTATTTTAATAGACACATTTAAATGTGATTTTTTTTTTTTTAAGATAAGGTTTGTCTTCTAATTTATTCAGTCCTCTCTTGTTATATGCAGAATTAATGTACAATAACTGTGATCAAATTTCTCTTTTTCTCTCTGTAAAATGTTACAATAGTTTCAACGACTTTTCTTGAGCTTGTGGGCTTAAACATACATTTATCAAGCCAAATGAACTTTAAGGTGACTGACAAACTCCTCTTATCAAATGAAACTTGCAATTGGGGTGGCAGAAAAGCCATAGATGTCGGTTGACAAATACTTTACTTATATTACCAAAGAGGGTAGTTGGAGTCTAATCACGTCTTCATCCTCCTCCTCTTCGCTTTAACCAAACATTATGGATCAGCACACCAACTCCTTTCAATCAAATCTGCTCGATTTGCTTTAAATCCCTCTTTTAAATGTCCACAAACAAATATTGTGTTTTATTCTGACTTCAAGGTATCATTTGTTATTTGGGAATCAAAATTGTCCATATGTGTCCTAAATTTCACCAATAAAATTGTAGCCTAACTTCTATACAGAATGATTGTTGCAAACCTTTGAAGGGTTGTTGAAAGGTGTTTGGTTCCCAGAATTTGGGACCTCTGACGAAATGAGTATTTTTGCCATTACTTCCAAAGAAAACACCCTCATCATAATAGAAACAGTGTTATATAAAGCAGTTGTGTTTCCATCAACTGACTGCAAGTTCTGACAGTGCACTACATCAAACTTTTTTTGTGCTCGTGTAACACTGAAAGTATGAGGGTGAATGTTCTGGACAGACAACAACAGAAAATAAAGACCCCAGACACTATTAGTGTACTATTTGTTAACCGGACTGGCAGCAGATGAGAGGGAATGGGGAGACTGAAGGAAGAAGCGATGGCTTTTAATTTCCTGAAGGGAGCACGCCCAGCTACTCCCCTACAGCTTCTGTTTATCTGACAGTCTGTAATTCCTTCTGGCTGGGGCCTTGTGTCGAGTTACAGGCTTCAAACACACAGCATCCCTGCCACAGCAAAGACAGCATGTGCCTATACAGAATACCTCTGCTATCAGTACCAGCTGCACATTAACATCACTGTAGAATCACAGGCTTTAATGACTATAATATCCAGGGCATCAGCTGTAGAGGTTTAATGGCACTCCAAAAGACTAAGAAGAGAAACACCAAGCCATGTACTTTGGATTCACAGTCACGGCCAACTTCAAATATGTGCAAAGATTACAACCCAGAGAATCTGATCAGCCCAGAATACACGCTTGAGAGTAACCCTTAGCTATAATGACATCCCAGTTCAAATGTTTTATTTTTTTTCTTTGACACTTGATCTGTAATTTAGCAAAACCTTTAACTGATATGCATTTGTAGCCACACTACCAGTCAGTTGGTTGACCAGTCCGTCTCACGCTTTTGTCTGGTCCCAAATATCTCAACAGCTGTTGGAATTCATGGTCCACAGTCACTGATTTTGATGATCCTTCACTTTCAATGTAGTAATGTCTCCAAAAACACTGAATGGATTATCATTGAACACCCTATAAGCAACTTTTTAGCTGGTTATAAATCAGGCCCAAATGATATATCAGTTTGCCGATATTATTGGCCAATATTAGCCCATTGCAGATATATCGGTATCAGTGTATGTGTTCTCCCATAAGTGCCAATATTAAATCTGTTTTTTAAGGCTGGAAAAATGCTTGGACTAATATTTTAAAATTGTGCAATCATATAGTTTGTCCAGTATAGGGCAGTCCATTATTTAAT
>JAQLOL010000010.1:19464230-19480516 GCA_029783665.1 Naso thynnoides | reverse complement strand
AACCTGGGTAATGGTCGGGAGTGTGACATGGATGCTGATCCATTGTCTCCAAGACTGGAAGGAGGGTTGATCTCCCTCCATACTGCAGACCAGGAATAAACTGCTTGGCTAGAGGACTTTGCATTTGCCAAATTAATAAATAAATATGCCATACACTGAATCTTGTGAAAATATCATTGAAGTCCTCCGCGTCTGCATGCCTACATCATGCCAATTATTTGGAGTTATTCTGCAGGAAACACGTCTTCAACCTTCTGTAATACAACTTCTACTTTATATTTGCCTGAAAAATACATGAGGGCTTGAGGTACTATGCATGACATTACATATGATGAAATCTTAAATGCTGATGTTATGTCTCTGCTGCAATGCTACCTGCCACGAATAAAGCAGCAAATAAAAATATTCTGTTTTCTTTATTTTAGGTTTAAACTAAAACCGCTGAAGTCATGAATATCACTGTAAATTTACCACCATAACAAAGCAACGGTCAGATTCAAAAACAACATTCACATTAAAACAGGACAACCTATCATTACCAAAGTCTAGACATGTTGCAAGTTTGTGGCTTCAAATCCACATTTTATACTTGCAGTAATCCAACAATTTTTCACCAAAATGATGCACAGAGTACAAAGGAATGCTGTCTGTGGGTTGGATTAAGCAATCATTAGCTAAATCAGGCCAAAAAAGAACCATGCATAATGTAGTCCCACAGTCATGCAGTACATCTCAAAGCAAATGTACTACTTTTACTATTTGCTGTCTACAAACTTGGATCTTCAAAGATAGCCTAAATTTAGCAAGGACCATCAGAAACATCACATAGAGTCCCATTAGTGATGGCCAAGTCACAGATTAAGATTCACAGATTAGAGTCTAAATATGTCTTAGGTTACTAAATAAACTAAACCTCAGTAAAATAGTGACATACACTCACCAGCCACTTTATTAAAGACACCTGTTCAATTGCTTGTTAATGAAAATATCTAACCAGCCAGTCACGTGGCTGCAACTCAATGCATTTAGGCATGTAGACATGGTCAAGATGACCTGCTGAAGTTCAAACCGAGCATCAGAATGGGGAAAAAGGGGGATTTAAGTGACTTTGAACGTGGCATGGTTGTTGGTTCCAGACAGGCTGGTCTGAGTATTTCAGAAACTGCTGATCTACTGGGATTTTCTCACACAACCATCTCTAGTGTTTACAGAGAATGGTCTGAAAAAGAGAAAATATCTAGTGAGCAGCAGTTCTCTGGGTGAAAAATGCCTTGTAGATGCCAGAGGTCAGAGGAGAATGGCCAGGCTGATTCGAGATGGTAAAAAGGCAACAGTAACTCAAATAACCACTCATTACAACCAAGGTATGCGGAAGACCATCTCTGAACGCACAACACGTCGAGCCTTGAAGCAGATGGGCTACAGCAGCAGAAGACCACACCGGGTGCCACTCCTGTCAGCTTACCAAAATTGGACAATAGAAGATTGAAAAAAACGTGGCCTGATCTGATGAGTCTCGATTTCTGCTGCAACATTCAGATGGTAGGGTCAGAATTTGGCGTAAACAACATAAAAGCACGGATCCATCCTGCTTTGTATCAATGGTGGTGGTGGTGTAATAGTGTGGGGGGATATTTTCTTGGCACACTATGGGCCCCTTAGTACTCACTGAGCATCATTTAAATGCCACAGCCTAGCTGAGTATTGTTGCTGACCGTGTCCATCCCTTTATGACCACAGTGTACCCATGTTCTGATGGTTACTGTCAGCAGGATACACACAGTGTCACAAAGCTCAGGTCATCTCAAACTGATTTCTTGAACATGACAATGAGTTCACTGTCCTCCAGTGGCCTCCACAGTCATTAGATCTCAATCCAACAGAGCACCTTTGGGATGTGGTGGAACGGGAGATTGGCATCATGAATGTGCAAATCTGGACAAATCTGGACCAGAATCTCTGAGGAATGTTTCCAGCACCTTGTTGAATCTAGGCCACGAAGACTTAAGGCAGTTCTGAAGGCAAAAGGGGTCCAACCCAGTACTAGCAAGGTGTCTCTAATAAAGTGGCCGGTGAGTTGTATTTGAAAAGGTAAGGTTTCTATCATTTGGCAGCCTTAACTAAAATCAGCACAGTCTTCTTAAGGTATTTCATATCAATTAACCACCAGGCTGACTTGCTGACTGAAAATTCTAGCCTATAACTATTGTATATATTATATATTTTCCAACTTTTGTACCCAAAGAAGTGAGGTTCTTTGACTCTGCAGTTGGGTTTTATTTTTTATTTCATTTTACAGGAAAGCACAGCCCAATAGACACCCTGGCCTGATGTGCATGTAGCACATGTTTATTGGTGGCCTGAATCCTCCTGTCTGGCTCTGTGTCCTCACTGCATCAGTTTGGCCCTCATTCAATCCACCCCTTGCGTGTTTACTGCATACTTTCCTTTGCACTCCTGGCCCTGAGGTTTACAAGTTTCCCAGGCTACATGGCACCACTAAGGCATTTTGGAGCATCCCTATGTTTCCCTCTTCAAATTTTCTAAATTAGAACACAAAGGTATAAGGGAAGATTAGATTAGAAAAATAGCCTAACCGTTCTTACTTTTACTTTATTTAGAAAAGGCCAGGCCTGTTTATAGTTATAGCATCAAAATACGGAAGACAAATTCATATCAATATGGATAATGGCTGTCTCAGCATTTCTATTTCCAAATGAAATCAGAAACAGATCCGCCGTTGCATCTTACTCATACTCAACCTCAAAGGGGCATTTAACAGGATGCAGATCTCCACTGCCTATCTGAATAGGAATGAGAACAGCCAGGCTTGGCTTTGGCCAGGACTTTGGGTATTTCCTTTGTCTTCGCTTCCTTGGAGGCAAAAATATAGATTTTTTTTCTCTCCTCAGTTTGTCTAGGAACCAGAACAAAGACTGGTGGTCCAAGGTAGTTGCCTTGCGAGGCAGCTTGATTTGCAAGATCATAAGATTCCCTGAATCTGTCTTGCCAGACTTCAAGTTAAGACCTTAAGTTTCACCCACAGTGCTTTAGACTAATCGACATCCTATTAAGAACTCCTGGCGGCTACAGGCGTGGTTAAGATGTGACGGCAACTTCTCATTTGAAAACAGTAATCACACTGTTGTAACTGGACAGTATTTCCTCGCAGAAAGAAAAGCAGAGAACAACACTGAAGGCTTTTCTCAATGAAAAAAGCTGTTTTCACCCTTTCCAGATGGACAACTTTTCAGATGTGTGACAAACCATCTACAGGATCAGGTTACTTCAGTGGTGTTTCACAGAATCCCTTTATCATTAGCTTATAGCTCTTCCTAATGCAGACCAATCACTGTTGTTTACTTTTACTTAAGACATAAGCTAAGAAATATGATAAGACAGTAAAGTATTGCAATTACCAGTGATGCACAGTTACAGATCACTGTGACAAGAAAGAGCTATTAGGGCTTTAAATCAAGAAGAGGGCATCATTGTTATAATATTGGATGACGAGAAATGCAATGATTTGAAACAATGTGTTTTGTTTTTAAAAATACAATCTGATCATAAACATAAACAATATGTTCAAAATATGTACATGCGTATTGTTGATGACGAATTTTAATGATTTATAGCCTATGTGATGTGGCTTTTAAGTGGTCCTTCTGAGCATATTCCAGCACACTGTTTTGTTTAATCTAAAAAGAACTGCCCCACTTTAATTGTTATACTGACCTATTTTAAAAAAAAAACAACAACTGGGTAACCTAATTATCTTTAGGAAAAATCATGACACAGTAACTTCAGCATGTGCTTTGATCAGGCACGTGGACCAAAACAGGAGTTTAAACAAGAAAGATTAATGTAAAGTTGTTTTATTAAACAAAAAAGACTTGCCCGGGAAAATGTATTTAGTTATTGTTAAGACTCAAGCAAACACAGACACATGGCACATAAACATTGCTTTCAGAAACTTGAGAGCAGGCCATGTTGATTTCTTCAAGTCCTGCACAGTTGACTCAAGTGCAATTTTTCAAAGTCCATTGTTTAGGCTGGAAATTTTTACTGTCTTCACAATCTGGCTGACATTAAAAAGAGATGTTTGCAATGTTTTGGTTTATTTTGTTGGCTGACATCCATCCATGCCATCGCTGAACATAAACTGAGGTCTTGCGTTAGTGTGTTGAACAGTTCTGTTCATAGCAGCCTCACTGTGAGCGCTGAAACAAAATCGATGGGATTAAAAATTACAGTTAAATGAGCATCACTGAGACTAGGTCTGCATATTAGACTACGTGAAACACTGTAACAGCTATTCTATGACTGAGTCAAAGTGATAGAGTCTGTTAATATGGGGAAATTGTGGGAACTAACTTTTTAAGGTAGAGTCAGTAGCATTCATTTGTTGTCATTTGTAAACACAACTTTCAAATTGGGCCCCTCCACCCAGCTCAATGCGCCAGAAGTATCGTAACTTAGCGTGTACTACGTGTACTGCTATATTGCTTACCTAACATTACACAGCAAGCTACAAAGGAATATTACATTTAATGGAGAATTAATGGAGAAGTCGAAAATTTTTGCAAGCTAACAAGCTAACCGCCAGAGTTTAGCACTTATCTCTATCACAAAGTAGCCCAACTCTGCATCGCTCTTCCCAGCCTCTTCATCAGTGTTTCAAAACAGCTGAAAGCCAAACCAAGACTCACTCTCGCTCTGGAACAAGTTTTGTCTGCTTGCATATAGGGCTATATTTCCTTTTCTTTGCACTACGTCCACATTGGTAACTTTCTCCAGTCTGGACAGCGTCCAATCGCTGTGCTTCACTGTTTTCTCAACCTCACCTGCGCGCTGTCATTGGCTGGGGGTAACGCACCCTTCCCCACCTGAGTAGCGAAAACATTGAAATACAGGCAGAGGGCAGTGTGCCTCCATACACAGTCAACACTACACATGTAAAGATGCTCAGAAGTGATAATTGAGCAGCACTACTTTTGTATATGTCTATATTTTAATTTTTAGTAAAATCCTACTGACTCCACCTTTAAGTAAATAAATAAAGCTGCAGTAAGTAAAGTATGTTTTCTAAAAATTACAGTTGCAAGTTGATTCCTGCGGGGACTAATTCAAGGAATTGTCAGGTACAGTCTGTTCTGTAAACATCTGACTGTCGTGTTAAAAGCTGAAGAGTCCTCAGTTCAAAATCTGCTTTGCATTGGGTAAGGCTGTAAATTCTGACATACAGTAAAGACGTGCACAGGGCGTAAATCTTCCGCTCCTTCTCGCCCTGTGGCCTTCTCCTCTGAATGGGGTTCAGTGTTTCAGTCACACCTGCTCACCTTTCTCAGCCTGCAGCACTGTGACATGGGTGAGCTGAGGCTTAGATGAGAGAAGAGGGAAAGCCTTTGGATGGCTCAGAAAGGGGCAATGACCCTGCATACCCCGAGAAGTCGTGGTAATGTTTGGCTCTGTACTTCGTAAACTGTGGTTGGGATTTTCAGTCATGTGCGAGGGCGTTGTAACGTGCTTAAAAAAGATTCATGACCAGTGGGATTCAGAGCAGTGAAGGCTGGCACACTTTGAACTGAAAGCCACACATCGCACGGTTTGCAAAGGCTTAAAAAAACACAATACAGCATGTAGTCTTAAGCAACCTTGCAGAGTGTCTTCATAAATGCACTGCCATGTGACTGGGTGTCACTAATTCTGACTTCCATGGCAAAAAAAAATAGATCCTTTTGCACATACTCATTCTTAAAACCACTAACAATCTCTCTCTTACTCTGCAGCCATATGTATAAAGAGGATGCTGTCTAACATTAGCAAGCAACAGCTTGCTGACAATATCAAACAAGCTAAATATAACTTCCAGAGTTCCTTTAGTCCAACCATACTCGTAATTCTCTTGTAAATGTTGCCTTGCTGTATCAACATTAGAGCCACAAAGGGTTTGATCCATAGTCTGTGTGGTTTAAAATTTGCCTGACTTATAATAACATATAGCAATACTGAAAGTGGAAAAAAAAGATTTAAATGTTTTGAAATGTGCTTAGACAGGAAGGGTATTGAAGCACATTAACAAGTCCAGATGATTGGCCTAACTAATACTAACCAGACAGAGTGAGCGGTAGGCAGAGTCCTGCTTTTCATTAGCACCAGCTTGCTAACTGGCAAGTGCAGCCGGCTCTCAGACTCTCCAGATGTGCCTGTCCTTGGATGATCCTCAATGCTGCTCAAAGATCTCACCTCAGGGCTGCAGACTGAGACAAGGAAATACACACAGCAAGGGTGCCCACTCAGCCAGTCGGCCTCACAAAGAGTCATGTGTATGCAGGAAGCCGCAGAGACTGTGAGCAGGCTGCTCTGCAGGGTGTGCAGCGTCAATACCACAAGTCTGCAGTCAATGCCTGGCAAGCCTGAAAGATGCCAGACATGTTTTTCACTCAGCATTTTAATCTGCCGTCTTGTTAGTGGGCTGATGTACCTGGCTTGAAGAGTTAGAGAAAGAAGATTTTATGATCAGCAGCCTGTCCCTTAATCACGTTAATGCATTTTGTATCACTAATCCCTTTGTCAAACATCAACTTATATCATCAAGCATATTACAGAACTGAGTTACATTACTTGCTTGATCCTTTTGACAGTTAGAATTTTAGATTTATTTCATGCAAAAGAATTGGATTACTTTAATTTCTTATCTGATTATCTAAGAGCTGAGTGGCTTGGAAGCCTGTAAGTGGGGATGTATAAAAAAATGGGGCAATAGCCAATTAGAGCTAATAACTACAAAGCCAGTTCTTTCATGACCTTGTGTGCTTTAAGTAGCATAGCTTTCCCTCGACTCTTTCCCAAATCTTTGTTAAGTGTCTTTTTTCAGTGTGTTTTATTTGCAGATTAAGCAGCCATACTGTAAGCTTATGCTGAGGAATGTTAATATTTTTGCACTGAGTATTTAATACATTGACATGCCCAATCTGACAGATAGTGTCAAAACATTTAAATTTAATTAATGATCTATAAAAGCCAGAGTACATTTGATAAGTATTTTGTATATGTGCATTTTGTATATTTACATTTTACACTTTAACAACAAAGCTTTAAAAAATTAAATGCTCTAAGGCAGACAACATGATGTGCAAATACTAAAAGGATTGATGTTTGCATAATATCTTTACTGGTGTGCTCTGACAAACAAATGGATCTGTCAGAGAGTGACGAACCGTGGCTCAAGAAAAAACAATTCTTTACTACTGACTTTGCCCAAAGCATCAAAATCACACTCAGTACTAACGCCATCAGACCGTTTCTTGTAAGGACAAATGCATTTGATTGTCAAAGCTGTCCAATATCTAAGATCTTGGCCTATGACGAATTATATTGCCACACTTCTGCCGAAGCAGGTCAGAACAGCAGGATCATTTCTGCCTTTACAGACTTTCCTATTAAAAATGACGACTTTAGGTTCTTTGTCTCCTCGCTTTTAACGTCTCCGGTACCATGGTAATCCCTTGGCACATAAATCAAACAGAGTTCACCTCATGTGACTCCGGAAGAAAGTGTGCTAGAATTTAAATAAACCTCTGCAATGCAGCGTTTCTATGTTGAGCACCGGAGGAGCAAAATGTAGCCTGCTTCAAGCCATCCACATTAACCGACTATAATTACATACAGGCTGCAAACCTCATCCTGCATGCAGATAAAATTGTACATGAATGGAGAAAGTGAGAGGATAAAAAGACAGAACAAAATTAACACTTCAAAAATCCTGATTTGACTTCAGTCCTGCTGTACCACTTCATAAAGACATTTTTGCCTGCCTACAAAGAATCTGAGTTACACCAGAGATGGATGTTGTTGTCATTCCACTCTCCACTTCTATTTAAGACTGCACAAACCAACCAGCAATTATCATACGATGTCTCCATGAAATAATATGCTGCTTGGATTTCTGATGAGCCTCATACCATTTATTATTACACAGCACATAACCACGTGGGTCGTAATTTCAAACCCAAATGATTCAAAACGGCTCTCAGCGATCCGCAGTGGTCTTTGGTGTCATAGCTGCTGGTGACTCACACAAAGTGTGTTTAAAAAGACCACACAAACACAAACAGAGAGGAATTCATTGAAATCCGCAGGGGGATGCCAAACTCGTAGTGAAAGCAGATGGATCCTGATACCATAATGAAAAAATTACAGCATCACCTCATAAACAGTGAGGTCAAAGACAGTGCATTCACATTTACGATACAAAATACTCACAAAAAACACACAACATTCCTGTTTGATCTCGAGTATCCTTTTCTTTATTGTGAAAAGATTTGTCTCAAATACAGGCCCCTGTGCGGTAGCTCAAGGGTGGAGAGGGATTGAGGGGTTAGGCTGAAACATGTAATAGCTTTTAATGTTGATTAACATTGTTTATTTTGTCTGACCAGCTGTTCAAATGCCAAATATATTTAATTCTCAATGATATAAACAAAGAAAAGCAACAAATCTTTTCATTTCAGAAGCAGGAAACAGAGAAACAGTGAACCTTTGGTCTTCCAAAAGACTTAAAAGATAGATGCGTTTTCAAAATAATAAGTGATTTAATTATGTAACTGATTAATTTAACTATCAACTAAAACTATCAGCAATTATCTTGCTATTTTGATAATCACAGTAACTTTTCAGTCATTTTCAAGCAGAAATTTCTAACTTTGCTGGTTTAAGCTGACCAAATGTGATGACTTAATGCTTTTCTGTGTTATACATGGAAGAAAAGTAAATATCTTTAATAATTCAGACTGACTGTAGAATAATACAAGCAATCTGTGCACATTTTTTAGGTCTCTGAGAAGCGAGGATGGGCATAATTCTATGTTTTTATAAAGTTTATAGACCAAACAACTAAGCAATTCGACAAAATAAGAACTTAATCAATAAGCAGCATCATCATTTCTGAATTTGCAGCCCTACTCATAATAGTTTTGTTTTGCTAGAGAATTATGAAGTGATATTTATAGTTTTATTCATGCAGTAAGTGTTTAAGTAAATCATTTAGGTTACATTTAGTTTAGTTACAAAAACATATGTGAATGTTTCAGTTGGTTCTAAACCCAGCTGACTCAAATGAGGGCTCTGCTTATTATTAAATATCATAAGCAGCACTTTGATGGTGTGTGGAGTTGCTGCGAGGAGTGGTGAATAACATGGCTTGCTGTGTGTGTGTGTGTGTGTGTCACTGTGGGCTTTAAATGTGGCTGAGGGACTGAGTGAATGAGGGGAAGTGGAGGGCTGCATGTTGTTTCTTCTGCCAAACCACAGCTGGCCAGATTACAAGAGTCAGATTAGAGAGTCACAGTAAAGGCCAGGGGTTGGGGGAGGGATGTGGATCACACTGATGTAAGAACTCGCATGTTATTAAATCATCAATGTCACCATTAAGGTAAGCATGAGGTTGACACTGCAAAGGTGGCCAGTTTGAGTTAAGCTTTGAAACAACTGTGTTTTAATTGGGTACTTTGTTGAGACATCATTTTTGCGTGTGATTTGGCAAGTGTCTTTTTCAATTCCTTTAACAGTAACAGACCCCACAAGCCCCAATTCCAGAAAATAAGGGACACAACCTTGGCCAAGCATTTAAATCACTATGAGAAACTGAACACAAAGAGAAGGTAAAGGCATCTATGTTCTTGTCTTACATAGGGATTGTGGATGATAGGTTGAACCTTCAAAAAAGTGCATTTTTCCTTTAAGCTGCACTCAGACAGAAAGCAATGAAGCGATGTTTATTGTAGGAAATGCCAGTATTGTGTAGCTTGATCATAACTGGATCATATTTTGGATCATCCCTTCAGTCATGCCATTGTTCACAGCTACAGTACATAGTCTGCTGATATTAGCTCGTTTGGGGGGGCACTTGCCACTTTCTGTCATTTATTATGGCCGATATAACCATGTTTGCTACACTTTATCAGTTGTGGAGGTCCAACACAGGCTGGAAAACTTTACAGCATAGTGTCTGGTTAATAAAATATTCCAGAGCCTGTTGTGTCAGATAGCTCTGTGTCAGCCACAGTTAGTGTTAGCTAATAGTATCAGGAAAAAGGGAGGCGTACCATTTTATATCATAACCTACAGCCGATATAATCTTTTCTGCACTGTATCGGTCGTGAAGTCCCAGAAAGGTTGGAAAACTTAACGATGTAATGTATGTGTTCATAACATTATCCTTTGGTGTTGCAGGAGCTCCATGGTGTTCACACACAGTTCTGTCGAAATCAATGCCCATTTGTCAAAGTCCAGGATCAGCGAAATCAGGAGAATCTCAACACTGATCGGCTGTCACAACAGTGTCACATGATGTCACCTGAATGGTTGCGTCCATGAGATCACATTGGTTTTATCTGAACTGGAAAGTTTCTTTTTTTTGTTTGAAAGAAGAGCAAAGAATGAGACTGGAGGTTCGCTTGGTGGAGATAATGTTTTTGCTCTTCTCCTGACTGACTTCAGTAAGAGTTTGATTTACCAAGGCTCTGCTGATAATAGGGTTTGTTGATCTGATTGGTCGAAGTCAGTCCACGATTGATCGTGACAGACAGATGGTTTATCCACCTTCGATGGATTTTTTTTAAGTGCCTGCCATTCTCCAAATTGTTTCCATTGGAGCCTTCCCATATGCTTTGGTGCAGCAGAGCATCTGGCTTGTCAGGTTACTTACAAATGGGAGAATGAGAACAATCTGTAGAGCACACTGTTCTTCTGGCTATTGCTCACAAGACAAACTCGACTTTTGTATAATGAGCACTAACATACTATCTGAATCTACCAAAACCAAAAAGATTCCAAAGTGTTAAATCTTAAATATCAACGACAACATGAACATCCAATGTCTTATTTTAATTCATAAAGAAAATGAAAAATCCAGCTAAATATTTTCCTGTAAATATGTATGTAAATGATTCTGTAAAGCAATTCAATAGCAGATTTTGGTCATCTAACTTATGTAAAACAGATTTATGAATACCAACATACACTGAGTAGATATTTGGCCTCTCAGCTCTGATCTCTGGTCACTACCTGCAGGCAAAAGTTATGCTGGGAAATAAGAATAATACAACCAAAACAATAAACAATGAAATATTTTACCATCTTCCAAGAAGAACCTTGTTACTGCAAAAAATACACCTCACACTAAAGTGAAATTCATAGAACAGCACTAGAAAAGACATAATGCACAGCAGCAGTTTCAATGCCGTGAAGCGGTTATGATATTTCACTTTAAAAACAAAAGTAAAGCAGGCAGTCACATCAGAAAATATGAATGCAGCCAGCAATCACACACAAAAGATTCAAGTCGCATTGAGTTTCCCATGAAGTCAATATTACAGGAAAAGGATTGCTGTCATTTCATTGGGCTGTGTGAGAGACAACAACTATGCCATAAAGCCAACATACATCATAAATTACTAGCATACAAAGAGCTAAGTGAAGCAACAAGAAATTGTTCAAAACAGCAACAACCAAGCTCAGACATGAAATGAATCCACTCACAATAAAAAAAAATAATACACACATGTGGAAGTTAGCAGCAAAATTAGCTGCCAGAGCTAAGAAAATACTCATCAAACAACAAGCAAAAGCAAAGGCCAACAAAGCAAATTTACAAGGCGGCAGCTATTAGTGGGTTTGAAACATTAGCTTAAAAACAAAAAACGGCTCACAACAACACTCAAAAGCAAAGCAGTAAATAACTTACTTAGTTTGCTGACATGAAGCAGCTGTCCCTTCATCTCAGCAAAAGTAAAATTACCCTTTAGGAAGAGACCACAGTAGTCAAGGAAAGTTTTAACTTGGCCTTAAAACGTATCTCCTGAGCCTGACAGCTGATGTCACTAAAAGTTAAGAGACTGCAGCTGACAATGGTTAATGGAATTAACTTTTCAAGTTAGGCTCCTTGAGTGATGTTATCAGCTGTAGCTAGTTAGCTTAATTAAGTGAGGTGTTTTGGTTGAAAACTGTCTCTAACTGACTATCTTAAATGAGAACCTTGTAAAAGAGTCTTAAAAATGTACGTACATTATACCAGGCTAAAAGACTGACATTATAAAAGTTGTTCCAAGAGGCTAGATGGCATCACCAACCGATTCTCTTTATGGTAGAGGGATATTAGCGTACAGATTAGCATAAAGCAGAGAACTCTAAAGCTAAGATGATAAACAACACAGCAGAAATAAACTTGCGTTTAGCTGGTCCAAAAAATATCTTTTATTTCTATAGCAAATGTCCCTAATCATGAAATTAAGGAATTTTTGCATAACTAATTTATCTTAATTTTAAATCATATTCAGGCTTAAATGATGTACTGTAAGTGTTGCAGCACACTGGAGTTGTTCATCTGCATTAGCTTGCCAGCCTGCTTCATAAATGTCCTATAAAGAATGAGAGAAGAGTTTTGCAGTCCAAAAAAAAATCTAATATGAGGGTTTAAAATGAATTCGGCCTACATTAAAAAAAAAAAACTACTCTTCTATGATGTAGTTTTGCCTGGAAAATCTGATTTTTACAATCTCCTGGAGAACCTGACACATACACACTTTAGATCTGTGGACCTGACATTGGTGTGACCTGAACTCTGCCTTGACTTAAACGGAGCTTTTATTGCACCTCAGCAAGTCACCATCTCTTTCCTCTTAGTCCTGTAGTACTTTCAGTGGCAGGGTTTAAGTAGAGAAAGAGGGACCCCAAACAAATGCTGCTCAGAAAATCTCAGAGAGAAAATGAAGTTATTTTCACAGGCTGGCTACGTTCTAAGTGCCCGTTCAACAACAAGTCAATTTGCAGATGATCAGGAAAGCAATCTTAGAGCCAACGAGGCTCAGAGTATTTTCTTCTTTTTGAACTGGCTTAAAATTTCATTAACTGCTTTCTCCGTGATTCTTTTTTTTCCATGAAGGCTATATGTGAAACTATATGTGATTACATAGACAAAAGTGCTGTATTAGCTATTAAAAATGCAACCCTTCGAAAAATCAACCATTTCTCAGCCCTTTCAAATCCAGTGTTATCCACGATTTGTTGGTGTTAAGATCAACAGATAATAAATATTTGATATTGGTTAGCTTATTGTCACTCAGAGCAGATGAAATCCATAAGAGGAAAGCTCATGAAAAACTAAATTAAATAAAGTTAAAGGGACATTCATGCAGTTTTCAGATGTACAAAACATCCCTTCAAAGCAACACTGTGTATCTTTGACCACGACCCACTGATTTAAAAAACAAAACTTTACAATGCACGTTAATCTGCCGCACAAAGCAGCAATTTTCATGAAACTGGGCCAAATTTAATGAAGAAAATATCCTCTGGTTTTCCCTCTGATGTCCTTCAACTGCTCTGCCTCAACTCTGTTGAAAACCAAAAGTTTGGATTCATCTTGGATGACACTTCCAATGAAAAATAGACATCAGTTACTATTTAATGTGTTTTATACATGAGGAAAACATATTTGTGAAAAAATATCATGGTAATTCAGCTTTTATAATGCCATCATTAAAATTACTTGTTTGTTGTGTTTCCATGAACATTTAGATTTCGGACCCATCATTATGGTCGGCCAGAGTCGCAGCCGTTAATTGGATGTTGCCAAGTCGTGGCCTCCCCACATAACCCCGACACTGAGCGGGTAACTGTGACTTCATAACCACATGCACGAATGCAGTCGGCAAAAAGAAAACATCACATGGTTTCTACAGTACCTAACACCTAATTGTTTTGGGGAATTCCCAAAACTAGAGTTTGGTCATGATGCAGTTTATACATTAAATGTGAACAGAGAAGTGTGACTCACATTGCCCGCTGGCCTATGTTTATGACACGTGACATTGTCTCTGAGGTGTAATGATGCCTAAGGCTACACAGATGTACTATTGCTAGACATGAGTTTGTATGAAATATACACATTACAGTACCTGAATTCATAAAGTTAAACTGCAGTATTAAAGAAATCCTTTTCAAACACAACAATATGGGTATAAAAAGTCAAATTTAAAGAAATAGTTTCCCTTTGATCCTTACTGCAAAAATACTGCAAAATGTGACAATTGTAAAAGTTGGGCCAAACATCCACAACTTCACACAATCTTGCATGAAAAGTGCCACATAGCAGAAATATTTGTGGAGAAGAGGAAATGAACATCAAACGGATATACAGACCTGCAACACTTAATGCATCCCTGACACAGACAGAGCAGAGCGGAGGAGTCGGCAACAGCAATATAACCTGGTCACTTTGTTTTCAGCCTGCTGTCTGACCTCACAACCTGTGCAGTTATTGGCTGGAAGTTACACGGCAACAGATATTGCCACACTTTTAGTGGGTTATAAGTGATAAGTGAGAAATCTTGTTAAATATTTAGCTATGCACTAACCATAATTTTGACATAATTCTTCAATTTCTGGTTAAATATCTACACTTTGTGCTGATTGCCCTTGCAGATTTGCATATCATGAAATAGCACATTACTAGTCTTGACTGAAGTTTGCACTTACTCAAGACTCTTCTTGTTTTATTTATTATTACCTGCATTTGAGTACTGTATTTACACATCATGCACAAACACAACATGCAGTTGAACAACAGTAGGCCCGACTTCTACATTAATGTATGCATTTTATTAATGTAGCTATCCATCTTTTGGCTGTTTACTAAGGTACAATATCCAGGGCAGTAAAACTGGGGAACTTCAGAAGTCACAATTTAGCTAAATGAAACCAATCTAAATACAGCCTTGATGGGAATTTTTTTTGTTTTTTTGCACT
This sequence comes from Naso thynnoides, assembly GCA_029783665.1. Classification (NCBI taxonomy): domain Eukaryota; kingdom Metazoa; phylum Chordata; class Actinopteri; order Acanthuriformes; family Acanthuridae; genus Naso; species Naso thynnoides. The sequence goes on along the minus strand of JAQLOL010000010.1, from coordinate 19,465,708 downwards.
TTTTGACTTTTTGGAGCCTCCCTTAGGTCAGAACCTTAAACTGTCTGTGTGTGTTCGCTGAGGTGGTCCAGATTTTATCATGACTTTGCGTTCAGTTGTGGATGGTGACGTAATGATAACTGCACAAACCGAAGACCACAGCTATAAACACCAGCTTTCTGCATTTCTACCAATCATTATTCTTCTTTGCATTTCTCTATCTGTTACTTTTTCTTTTTCCTTGCCAGAGAAGTTCCCATCTGGAAAAGGCCAAGCTTTCCAAAATAGATGTATAAATGTAGCAGCGAACCACCCAAAACCAGCAGTCAGCCAGTCGTCTCAGTGTCTTTCCACATATTTTACAGATTTTGCCCCCCTGTCTTGATGTGGCCCTTAACAAGAGGGTGGTGTCACAGCACAGCAAGACTTTTCCTGACACTGTGCATGTGTTTAACCATCAGAAGACAGGGGATATTATTTGTTGATGTGCAGAGGAGAGGAGAGGGTTCATGGGATATGTGATCTTAAGCTGGAGAAATGTGAGCATTAACAATGCCTCTGGAGTTACCAGTCATCTCGGCTATGTTCCTACTGAGTTTTCTTACTTTTCGCAGTGAGACTGGATTGCTTAAAAAAATCTGGAACTAGTTTTTATTTCAAAACAGTAACAAAGCCAAAGTCCCAGGAGTAAAGCAAAGAGCTTGACTCTACCGTAGTAACATGATTTGATTTGGACGTCCTGGAGTAAAAACTGTGGTTTCACTGGTTTGCGGCATCATAACTTACATGTCATGTCATTCTGGTTCAGATACCTTTCTCCCTCTCAGGCGGCATATAAACATGAATCCCCTTGTAAAACCCTGTTCCAAGTCCCTCAGAGTATGAAGGTTATCAACAAAGACATCTAAAAAAAAAAAAAAGATAATAGCATTAGACGCTACAGGAAATCCTTAGACTGCACGTTGTAGCTTTTACTGTTTCAGAGACTATTTAGGAAAAAGATATACAAGTTTAAATGTCACAGAAAGGTCTGTTGGGAAAAGTGGAAGTTTCTTTTAACAAGCTTTCTGCTGTTTGATTGCATATTGGTTTAATAATTCTAAAAAATGTTGACTGCAAGGGAGGGGATTTGAGATCTTTTCAGACATCTTCATATTTTCATAATCAAACAAACAAACAAACAAACAAAAACAACAAAAAAGACTGATTTTAACCCACAATCCCCCTTAAAGGGGAATTCCTGTTTTTTGACACCTGGACCTTATTTATAGGAATAAATATGCTCATATACTCACCCAGACAATTTTGGTGCAGCTTGGAGTCCTTCAGACGCTATTTAGATTAATCCGATATCTTCGTATCCATATGATAGTAGCGCACGGGGCCACGGCAATGCAGCCTCTAAATAAGACATTATCTACCGCGAAACTCGCTCATTTCACCTACATTTTGTCATGAATCGCCAGTGTTATCACCATGTCAGCTCAACTTCCTTGTTA
>JAQLOL010000010.1:19419327-19445162 GCA_029783665.1 Naso thynnoides | reverse complement strand
ATAATAATAATAATAATAATAATACATTTTATTTGCGAAGCACTTTTCAAGTATTCAAAGACACTGTACATTAAAAGATCAAAGATTCACAACAACACGAAATGGTTGCAGGGAAAGTTGCAACGGTGCAAAATGGTTCAACTCAGCTCGACTCAAGTTGGCTGACAGTGTCGCCTGCAGCTCATGTTGTCAAGTAGCCAGAGGCCGGTTTTACAACGTAAGGCTAGTCTCTTGTTTTAACAGGCAGTCAGCTTGTAGAAACGTCAACTGTCGCAAAGAAGCGCAGTGTATGTCAGCCAATAGAGACACAGGCTGTAATGGTATTAATTTTCTGAAGCCTGAATACAGAGCCAAGGACAGGTGCACAAGTCTAGTGTTCTTTCAGAGCAAATGAATTACAATATGCTGAAAGATTATTCATGAATTTTTGCCTGATGACACCAAAAACAAACTGCTCACCTCAGCTTTAATTGTTAGGGTATGTGTGAACTCTGTCTTCTATAATGAAAGATTTGAAGAACTTAAATAATTTGGCTTTTGATAATTCCACAAGGAAGTTGCTTGCTTATTTAGTCACTCATACAGATTTTGTCCCAGCAAAAGACTTCAACACTTCCCCATCAGGGCAACAAAAGTGCCTTCATGATGTTATCAACATATCTTGTGCTTTACTGGCAAAAAGCACTGTGTGAATAACATCAAACAAGATGTTTTCTGGCTTTGTACAAATTACTGTACAAAGACCTTTTTGATGTTGCAATAAGTGTCTTGAGAATGGAGAACACATTTTTTTCTGAAAGTTCACCCTCAAAGATGGATTTCTGTACCATCAACTCTTTAATTATTCATTGTTTTATTCATGATGAGCTTGAGGGTTGCCTGCTGATGAAATCGCTTTGTTTTTCTTTCTTTTTTCTGTATAGGTGGAACAAAATGGCTGCAGTTTCTATCCAGCCGATGACTGTTCAAATGGTGACTGCTCCTCAGAACTGATTCCAACATTTGATGCATTTCATCTTTAATAAATTCAGTGACATGAATCAACGGTCATGCACTCTGTGTTGTTGGAAATATAAAATTAAGTTTTCCTTCCTGGGACAATTATTTAATCACCAAAGGAAAACACTAATTATTATTATTTGCATTATCTCTGTTTATATTTTGCATTTATTTGAAAAGTTAATGAGTCTGTATTGCTGCCTGCTCTGGTTCCTTTTCTAAGCTAACACTAGGGGGTGCAAAAGTCAAATATTTTGAAAAACATATTTTGCAATTGGCCACTGTTACTGCTTTTCCTTATGATCCTTTGCTAACATGCTCCAGGATCATGCCTCTGCTTAGGCTTTATTTAGATCCCATCGTGTTCATGAACAACCTTTTTTTCAGAGTCAAGTGCTGGATTTCCTAGTTATTTTACATTACTGGAATCATATAAATTAGGATGTTTGAAAAGGAAAATGGATGTATTTCAAGTTTTTCAAGTCATATACACAGGTAACAATGAGCCACGCAGCCATTCATGTCATGCTTCTTTGACCTTGCCTCACTGCACTGCACAGCAAGAGGCGGTATTGACTCGAAGCTAATGGGTCAGTTTTTGCAGGTTTAGGTGTTAGTTTTTCCACATTACATCATAAACTACTTGTGCAACCTGCACAAAGTCCAGCCTTTATTTAAGTCCACACTTTTCCGAACAGCACTAGCAGTCAGGGCTACACCTGCTTTGTGCAGTCAGGAGACGGATCTTGGATGTTGCAGCAACATTTGTGGCTAATAACACCTTCCTATCAGGAAGGAGGAATGTGTTTCTGGCAGCCAATAAGTTGGAAGGGATGTCAAAGCAGTGCTGGGTGAGACTGATGTGCTGGTGCGGTTCATCAATTCACACGAGTCCTTCCTCACTTCTATTATCATCAGCAACCTGTGCTTCCTATTAGCTACAGAGGGAACATTTATCACGGAGGCAGTACCTACAGATTCAATATAAGAGAAGAAGTAAATGTGTACGGTGAATTATGGCCACTTCCATTTGTCAATTTCATTTTGAAATATGCAGCTCACACATTCAGGTTGCAACCTAAAAAATCACTTTTAATGAAAGAAGGAATTAAATTTTATATTCAGGTTAGCTTTAGACTAACATATGAAGGCAAAACACACAAACAGCCAGACAACTCGTAGACACACAGGCAAGACATCTTCTTGGCTTCCAGCTATGCATCTCATACAGCTCCCAGTTTACCCCATAATGAAAAACATTTTAAAATGACTGAAGAACTGGAGCCTGTCTTGACTTTATTATAATTTAGAGTTTAAGATAAAGGAAATATGAAGGATGTGAGCAGCGAGTCTGATCGGGAACAGACTGAACAAAGGGGGCGTTACCGCCTGTGGTTAGCAAAGTCGGGTAAAAAAATGAGCGTGCCATGCCCTGCATCATCCTACGGGAAAAATATTTACATCCCTCACTGTCATGTGTGGTTAAGTCACAGAGGATGAGCGGCACTGCCATGTAATGAGTTTGGAGACGGGGGGTCTTAGTATTTTCAAGCTGAAGTAGCTGGTAGGTTAAATTATTTGCAATGTAACCACAGGAGGGTAACGTTTTTAAACAGAATGGGGCAACAAAGTGGTTAAAAGAACATCGATGGTTAAAATCGGGGAGACAAGCAATTTTTGCTTTTATAACTGGCTCAATTCTCACATATTTATCCTTTGAAATGATTTCTTCTGCAATTTTTGTAGATTTAAAATACACATTCATGTCGAGCTACATTATGTGTGTGGGACCTCCAGGCATTTGGGCTATTAAGATGATAAAGGTTATCTTATACAACACAGTTTTGGGCTTGTTCTTGGACACTATACTGCTGCTCTCTAATCATCCCAGTTTTTTTCAGACATTGATGATTGAGCTGCTTTTGTCAGACTTGTTTGTTATGGCATATTACCTCTGCTGTTGTGAATATTCTGCCATGAAGGGTGTCCCCATAGGAAGCTTACAGTGACCCAGTTCTTGGCATCAAACTGTTGAGGCTCATGAAAAACACATGTTTTAAGCAAGCATTGTTTCCATGTTTTCTTGCAGAATTGTAGATTATTTCGAGGGCCCTTTGAGTCATATATGCTTATATGTTTATGTCTATGAGGCGACTTACCGAGCAGCGAACTTATGAGGATTAAAACCTGGATGGTGGTGGTGAAGTCCCGGTAGGCTTGCTCTCGGGCGAAGCGCTGCCGCTCGCCCAGCCCGATCCCCTCGGCAGGTGGGCTGCTACTGTCCCACCGGGTCGGCGAGCTCGAAGCGTTCAGGAGCTCCAGCCTAAGGTGGGCTGCTGTGAAATTGGCTGCACCGTCCCCGACGGTCGCAGCCAGGCTCCCATCCATGTCGGCGATCCTCCCGTTTCCTTAAGAAGGCTGTCGGGATGTCGGCAGCCAGCGGTGGAGAGACATTTCTGATCACAGCTGTGCCACTTGTGGGGATGACGGGGATGACTTGCAAACGGGGAAAATCTACAAAATGAGACGCACGAATGTCAATGAAGATGCAAGACGGACTCAGGTAGCTCGCAGCTGCCAGCAATGAGAGGATCCTCTTTTGGTGGATTTGTCAGTTAAAATAGAAAAAAAACAGAGTGTAGTAATCACATCTTACATCAGAGCTCATAAATAACCAGCCTAGACTGCATGCTCCACAATTTCCCCAAGCAGACACATGGCAGCGCGCTGTAATCCGTGCGCAGTGAGCTCGGCTGGATGCTCTCTGACACCCAGAGCACCTCGAACCGCTCCGGCTGGCGAAGGGTCCGTTCCCGGAACGAAGCTTGCAGCGCGGGGGACACCAGCATCACCTCTCGCCGTCCGGAAAAAAAAAAACAAAACAAGACTGTTAGTGTGTGTATGTGTGTGAGGCTGTTACTCCCGCTGCCCCTGCCAGTCACACTGTCTCATGCTGTGTCTTGGTGTGGTGAGCCTGCGACTGATTATTTCACAGCGTGAAGCGCAAGACTGGAGAGGAGAGCCCCTCCTCTGCACCCAGCACCGTGAAACTCCGCCGAGTCTTATGAATGACAAGCGGGAGGAGGGAGGAGGTGAGGGGACATTATAGTAAAGGTGGGCAAACCTGCCATAGGACGTCATTAGTGTTATTATTTTTATCTGACCTTTTCTTTACATCATAGTTTTTATCTTTTTATTGACTGTCTCATAAGTTGTAATAATGGAGCTTTTTGCCATTTTAATTTTTTTATGACAGTAGGCTATATCACTCTGCCAGGCATGTCCGTTATTATTATTATTATTATTATTATTATTATTATTATTATTACAGCTATTAAATGTCATTTTATTGTTGTTTTTGTAGCTTTTATGTTAAACCGTAGGCCCCAAATCCCTTTAAACCGTTAATAATGTTAAGTCAGGGCTTTGCACTGCTATAAAAGAGCTGAATAAATGAATAAATCCATCTGTCTGTCTATCCATCTATCTGGCTTAGGAAGGTTACTTTGGAAATGTAATAGGTTACAGATTACGAGTTAACCTATTTAAAATGGAATAAGTTGTGTAACTATTTCAATGACTTTATCAAAGTAATGTAAAATATATTACAGCGGATTACTTTTCTAAATTTCTAACGAATGCTTTTGACTGGCAACCATTTTCAAATGTTTAAACCAGGCAGTGTTCATGGCAGATGTGGGGCGCTGCAAATTCAAACAAGAGAACCAATCAAAAGTAAAAGGGCCTTGACTGAAAATGACCAAACAAGGCATTGTGCACATCAAAAACTTGCAAAGCAACAAAATAAATATTATTCAACACATAGCCTAAGCTTTTTACAGAAAATACTCAGATGTAACCCCCTTTGTAATTCAATTATTTTTTTTTCTTAGTAATTGTAACTGATCACAGTTACATTTATTTTGTAATTACATAGTTTCGTCACATGTAACTGGTTACTCCCCAACACTGTCTGTCTAACTTACCATTAATATTCCTCATTCCTCTCTCTATGTCATTAGCCACTCTTTAAAATTAGATTTGGAGATATCGTTAACTAATTAGTTCCTTATTTGATCCCTAGTGACTGAGGAGTGAGAAATACGATCAGTCTGTCTTATGAGATCCCAATAATGTGATTTCAGACATTTAAGGCAACCAAACATGACTGAAGTTGAGATTCAGCCTCAGCAACAACCCTGCTGTTGTGTTGCTCAGTCTGTTCTCTCACAGGAGTGTGTGACATTCCTCTCTGGTTTGCTGAAAATCCCAAAAGAGACGAGGACACAACCCCAGAGAAGCAAAACAGTGTTTTGCAATTTACTTTTGGTTTATTTATTAGCAGTGAATCCACTGTAATCTCCTTTGTGTAAGGCAGGGGGAAATCCTAGAGGAAGATGCTCATGGACTTAATGAGGCAGGTAAGGATTAATGTATAAAGGTTAAGAATGAAAAAGTGATTCCATGATTTTTTTTTTTTTTTAAATGTGAGATGTGAATATTTCAACAGAAACACTGAAGCTCTGTAGATTATTACAATTCAAATCCCTCTGACAATAAAATAAAGCACAGATCTATAACTCATGACCCATTTTTGACATTAATGCATATTGTAGTGAAAATAAAATGGTGAGCATTTATATTTATTAAATTAGCACAGTGCTGATATATTTGACTTTTTTTTCCTGCATCACGAGATTTAGAAAGATGTCACGACTGTCTTCATGAAGATGGGTGTAGAGGGAGGGATGTCATTGTCTTTGCCTTCTACTTCTTTCTTTGATGCAGGCTGCAGAGTAAATAAAATCCCTCAGAGAAAACGCATCATCAAAGAACATCCGCCTCCCTCTGAAACAGACAACAGCCTGCATGCAAAATGTGAAGGCTTCGAACTTTAACACGGGAATAAAAATGCAACAGTGCGAGTGATGTCATTTAAAATGTATGCTTCTGTTGCACCATCTCTCCCATTACAAAACATGTGAGGATCAAAGGTAAACGCAGGAAGGCGAGCTGCCACTAGATGTCAACATATGCACGAATGCTCATTTGCATGCCAGTTCGTTCTGGTGGACTAATGAATTTCAGTGCTGTAACTGAATGTATTACCATCACAATGATTGGCGTAAGAGGAGGCAAAATCAAACAACATGACACTGCAGTTGCAGTTTATTGATAAAAATATTTTTCTGGTATAAATATTAGCCTAACATATGGAGAAACATACATTGATGCTCAGTGAGCAGCTGTCCACTGCGTTGCCGAACAGGAAATTATTACACATCCATTTTCTAAACACAGCATAATTCCACTTTTATCACCAACACTGGGATTTCAGAACTATACTGCAGTTGACACAGAGGTAAGGAGTGTTAGATACAGAGAGCTCAATTTATCTCAATGTCAAGCTGTTTCTTGCCATTGTAGAAAAAGCACAGCTTTGATTAACAACAGTATTTAAGGCTGAATTCCATTCAGATGCCTCATTTCCAGAGTTCTGGTAAAGTGCATGTTGGAACACCTCCTTGCATTAGTAGAACATTTCAACGTATTACAGTATTAGCGTCATCTTGATTGTTCGGCAATGACAAGTCAAAATATTTGCAGTGAAAAAGAATTATATCCAAATTAATACTTCTGTGTTGTGTGACCTATGGCACACTAACAGATTAAGAAACTGTTCCCGCACCAGAAGTTGAACTGGATATCCTGCCTATTTGATTATATGATACCTAATAACACTGCACTTCAGGATCAAATGTCAGTGTGGATTTGACTAAAGTTTTAGCCACAAAACAAAAGAAAGATTAAAATTTGTTCTCTTTGTTCGATAATACTGCAACTGTCACATATTGCTCATTTAAACCAAAGCTGCAACAGATGAAAGCTGATTCTGCATCGTTTATTACCCATGTTAACATTTCATTAATTAGAAACTGAACAGGAGGCTAGGCATAGCTAAGGACATCCGCTCCATGGGTGCTTGATGCACTTGATTCAGCAATGCTTGCTAGCAAGTGCTCTTGCTGTCCAAGTGGCTCTTGAAGAACTCCTGAATTCTTTCCCACAGGTCAAGCTGAGCCTCAGTGTGTGCTTTCGGCTCCCCACCAAACATCACGTTTCTCCCGATTGCCCCATGATACCCTGTCGGACAATAAGGCATGTAAGGGACTTCCAAGAAGTGGCCAGCTTTAGGGTACGTTACCATCTTAAAATTCTCTTTGCCGTGATTTCGCAGCGTCGCAGCAGCCTGCTTGGCAAACAGCGCGCTGTTCCAGTTGTGGTCATCTCCAGAAACAGCAAACAGGAATTGGCAGCTGGCACGTTCAATTGGAAACAATGACGCTTTGTGCTTTTCCAACGAAGTATCTGGTAAGCCATCACGTATGTCTAAAACCCCCGAGTCTGTCATTTTAACGTTCTCTATGACAGGGGCAAGTGCAGGTATGATCATGTCTTTGTAGTGTAAGGGAATCACAGTGTTTGCATTGCAAAAGTTTATGGCGACGGTCGCAGAGATCCCAGAGAGGAAAGATGACATCAGCAAAGCCAAACTGCCACTGTGAGAGATTGAAATGATGCCAATCCCAGGACCTTTAACCTGCATAAAGGAGGAACGTGTTAATAAACATGTTAAGCACAGACAATATATCCTATGTTAAAAGATATAATGACATATATAGCTGATCAATAAATAACAACCATGTCTTATGTCTACATGCAAGGAGAGCTAAAAAGGACCACACCAGTGTAACATGTCATTGTCTTTTATTAGCATCGGCCACATGAGTTACATAAATCTCACACATTTTCCCCCAAAATAGCTTTATCTATGAGATATTGTGATTGTCTACATTTTGTCTATATTCACTAAATGTTAGAGGAAGAACCTGAAAATGTGTGACGTTAGTTTAAGAAAACGTCAGTGTCAAAATCCTTCTTCACACTAACATTCAAACTGGGAGGGCAGCACTTCTGAGGAACTATTTTTCCAGACGTAATAATAACTGTTGTCTCAGCGGCTCTCAGCTCACCCTTATCTTTCAGTGATTTTTGACCAAATAAATGCAGACTTTCTCTTTAGAGGCATGAATTACCTCTACCTAGCAACTATAGTGTTTCCAAACCCTGTTTCAACATGAGTGGCAGTGAATGGGGTTTAAAAACACAGTCTGAGATCTACTGAAGTACACATGGTCAAATTTTAACAACATTTGTAGAAGATGGGGCGATCTCCGCTTACAGTGAGAAGTCGAAAAAAGACTGGCATGGTCCTTTAAATATGGAACAATTAAATATTCCAAAAGAAATCATGGTAAAATTTTCTCGCTTTGCCCAACAAACAGTCCAAACCCCAAGATTTCTGTTTATCATCATGAGATGAATGAAACCAGCAAACTCATATTCAGAAGCTGGAATGTGAAAATGTTTAATATTTTTGCCAATCAGTTAACAAGACAGTTGCAGATCAATTAGCTGCCCTTTGATTGACAGGTTAATTAACTGATCATTTCAGCTGTAGGATCATTTTAAGTGTGCCTGATTTACAAAGACCTTTATTTGAAAAAAAAAAAAAAAAAGTAGCCAGTAGATGGCGACATTGACACAGTACATATAAATGTGCCTCTTTGGGTCGATTCATTCTGCCTTATGTTATGAATTCTCTAGACATGGTTTTCACAAAAAACACAATAAGGCAAAATAAATGTTATATTGGGACTGAAATAAGCATCCTAATATTATCTGAGCTATTTTAATCTTTACTACTAACCTCTGGCAGTCCTCTCAGGTATTCCACAGCCTCCTCAAAGTATTCCAAATCCAACTTTTTAGGGTTTTTTGGTAAATCCTGGTAGCCTAAATAGGCCAGAGCCAGAACAGCAAAACCTTGATTTGCCAGCAGGCTGGCTCTGGGCTCAGTGAGACGCCCACCAAATGTGTACATATCCACTATTCCTGGGAATGGACCCTTTCCTGCAGAAAACAAGACAGTAAAAAATGAGTAAAACAGTGATGTAGAATACTTACATCTTTCAGATTTTTAAGCAATTTTCTCATTTCTCATTATCTGATTTAACCCTAGACATCTAACCTGGTGGTACGAAGAGGACTCCTCGTATTCTTCCCTCCTTCACAGGTATTCTCTTCATCCCCTCTGCCATGAATCCTCTCTCGGTGGTTTCAGAGGCCAAGAGCTTCCCGGTCTTTACACACAACGCTTCTATGTCCACCAGTGTTGGACTGAGCACATTCTTTCTCATGAATTTACTGTGAGGAGTCTCTGGTGCCAAAGCCCAGAACAAACCCATGGGCTCCACTCCGGTGTAACTTCCTCCCAGAGAGGGTGCACGGCAGACGTCCACCTGACCGGTTTCATCTGCTTCATAAAGGGCCGAAGCCTTGAAAATCACACCTCTGTCATCAACTAGTTTGGACCTCAGTTCAACGGGTTTGTGAGGAGAAAGTCCCTCTACTTTCACCTGCACACTTTTATTGAAGAGACAACGCAGGCTGGGGAGGATTTTCAGGCGGATCTGGGAGGAAGCCATTTCAGCTCTTCAGGAAACAGCGACTCGTCTGTCGAGGAAATCAAGAATTTTATGAGAACTCACAAAAAATCATCCCTATGTCACCCATCTCAGCTCCGACAAATGTTATCTCATTTATTAATAAGAGACTCCCAAGAACGAAAAAACAAAACCGAATACTTACTGAGTGACTTTGCTGTGTGGGTTTTCTCTAGTCTTCAATAAACATTCTCTTGTTGGTATATTTAAACAAATATTTGTTGGTGCACGATGAGATTATGTATATGTTCTTTTGTGTGATTTGTTTAAAAACCAAGTGTTTCTTCTTCACCGTTTTATTTTGGAAGACAAGGTGTAAATGTGATCAATGAATGTCATTGTATGTCTTGAATCTGAGCACCAGATGTTCATTTTCGTCTCTAACGTTATGGGCGATCACAGACATTCATGGGCAGGTGAAAACACTCTTTAGTCTGCGAGAACAGAGGTAAACAATCATATAAAAGACAAGATGAAGAAGTTTTAAGACTTTTTGAAAAAGACTAAGTGAAAAAAAAAACACTGGGCAGTTATGGCCTGTTATCAAAATGTAACTGAGGTCCTTTTTTTGAATTGTGGCTAACGTTGGTGCATTCAGGGACACACTTTACTGGGTGAAAGGTCAAACAACACAGCTCATTCTCCTCCTGAGGAAGTAACAGCCACATACCAGCAGTTGGACACCAAAGTCTAAAAGCAAATATAAGCTAAAGTAACAAATTGTGTATGAATTTCCCCCGTGAATATAGCGTTGGCTTATTTTATGCTATTTTGATTAACGTTCGCTAGTTACAGGAAGGTAACTTTGCAGCCTAAAGCTTGATTGTTGTGTTAGTTTCTGTTTAGCGCCATAGTTTTGAACAAACTGACAATCCATAAAGTGATTTTAATCGTGCTAGTATCTCAAACTGACCAGAAGGTATCAAATGCATACCCGCAAAATCCGCAGCACCCACACAACGAAATTGACGTGCTTGTGCGTCTTCTTCTTCTGTGGAGTTTCATGGCGGTTGCCGTCCTTATGCCTATGGCGCATTACCGCCACCTATAGGACTTTTACAGTCTTACCGTGAAAACTATTCACAATGATCCCATTCACGACAGTCACTTCCTCCTGCTGCTGCTACAACATTCCCAGACCCAACCTTTCTTATGAAGGGTCGCAGGTTTGAATTAAGTTGCCTTTGACCTTTGTTTAGCGAGTGTGTCGCCTTTATTCCTTGTATTTTAACATGTACTAATATTAAAATACGAGGAGAATTGTAGGATTGTTCTTCAAAGTTTGAGTTAGCTACCTTTAAGTATTAGGAAAAAAATTTAACTGTTTATTTTAACACTTTTTTATGTGCAAGAAGCCATTGGCCTATATGTATGTAGGAATGTTAAGCCACCACTAGATGTCAGCATTGGCGCAGAGTAATAACACTAGGGAGAGCTGTAAAGGTTAAAAAGAATCCACCTTGCATAATAACATTTAATTTAGATTTTTCAGCACAGTAGGCCTATGTGGTATTTGGAGGATGCCTCAGTGTGGTTGTCTTGAACAAAGACAGTACATTATGGGAAACTTACCTACACCACGTGTTTGCTCTGTGGAGTGGAAAAATTGATTAGATGTTGGACCACCTTGCTGCATATATTATAATACTGATGAAAAAAAAAGGGTGGGAGCTCAGTTGCTTCCTGTTTATAACTAGAGCAGACATTTGGGTGTCCTTTCAGCAGTTCTTCATAGGACTTAATGACACGTCAATGGGTTCAGCAGAAGTTTGATGCTACTGATAAGCTTAGCTTCATCAGCCATTAATCAGGGTTGAAACAGAAATGGATGTACACAGAGATAAGGGAGTGAGCCAACTTTGACGGTACATGAGAAAGAGAAAGTAAAAGTTGATTCAAAACAGCTTTGCCGAATCCACAAGCTAAACATCTCACAGTAGTGCTCGTGTCAATGTAACACCAAGTTTAACCTATAAGTGTTCTGTTCTGGGACACTGGGGTCTTGTAGCATCTTTCAACAAGTGCACCTTTAGATTCAGAGGAGCGCCTCGGTAGTCAGTGCTTCTGTGTAAATTTCGTCCTATGTTTATTGCATGAAATGATTAATATGACTCACTTGAGTTAACCTTTGCACCTGCTAAGTGCAACAACATCATATAAAGCGCATACACAGACCATTTAGAACAACATCTCTTGGATAAAACAATGAACATTTAAAAGTAAAGTAGATGCAGAGGTAAAACTCTACTATGAACTTTATTTGCCTTGATTCATAGTTTTTGCAGGTTGTGGGCACAGTGCAGCATGAGCTGCGGTTAAGTATGTAGATCGCTGTCTTTCGCTCAAATGGAAGAACATCTCCACCCACTTGTTCTCTTGTATCTGCGATCTATCTTCCAGCTGCAGTTCATTGTAAATGCAGCGCAGTCCTTTAAATTATATGCTAAAAATGTATCCATACTGTATCTAGGCACATTCATGTGTCCATTTATTTATCTTCTTTTGGGTTCCACGTGTTCTCATCTCAAAGTGTATAACTAATGCATATGCACATGCACTGTGATGATGTACTCGCTGTGATGTTCCTGCTCCAGCAGCAACAGCTACAAAGAGAAACAATATCAGAGAATCGAGCGAAACATCATGGCAGACGCTGCAACCAAGATTCTATGTGAACTGTCAGAGACCGAAATGATAGTGGAACCACATTAAGAACCTTTCTGATAGCCATGCTGGCAAATAAATAGGCCCTTTTTTGTTTGTTTGGATTGGTTGACTGACAACATTGATTACATTTTTAGAAAATCAACATTTCAACCTTTGTCAGGGTTAAAGCACTTAAGTCTTGAATTTATTTCCATATTTTTCCCCGGTGTTTCCACAGTCCATCAACTCCTATCAGGATGGAGATAGACATTCATTGTGTGACATTGAAATATTTGTAGAAGCAAGCTACAAAGATAGAAAATTTAGACTTGCATGGACAAACAATTATTATTGAAGAAAGCAGACATAAACACCTTATAAAGGATAACAGATGTATGGTATAACTCAGGATAGAAAGATCAGTGTATTAGAAAATATAAGACAAAAGCATGACAAAATATCCAGACTCCATCTTGAACACTCATTCTGCATTTCTGCTGTTTAATTCTTCTATGTAGTTTTACCATTTCATTGAAATTTTAAAATGTTTTTATTTTGTCATTTCGTCAAAGACAGTAGCTAACAAGAGGAAAATTATTGAGAATAGTGAGAAATTCATGAGATTCATGAGAATCTCAATGTGCAAGTAACATTAGGTTCAGACATTACTGCAATTCATGATTCTGCAATTAGTTAATGTAGGCCTTCATAAATGATTTTGTCTCACAAGGATGAACCGTGTGGAGGTCGTTTGCCTTCTTATTGTGTAACTTTGCATTTATTCAGCAGCCAAAATCAAAATATGGGGAATCTATAGGTAAATTCCTAAATAACATGAAACATACATCATAATACAAACAATTTTTCGCGTCTTACCAAGGTTTTTGCTCTTTAAAAAAAAAATTCGGTTCTTTTGTCTCACTAGCAGAATCTGTGCTTTTATTTTGAAGCGTGGCTTTGTGGTCGGCATGACAGATTAGGATCCGCCCTTTTAACGAGGTAGCCATGGAGACCGCGCGAGAGCGAGGCAGCTGGTAGAGTTCTCACCACAGCGCGAGTGTTTCCGCACACCTAGAATAAAGAGAAGGCGAGCCGAGCACAAGGAACTATAGGGCAGTTCTGACGGAACTAGACGACGAAAACATTACATTCTTTGTTTTATTTTGCCACATTCTGGTTGGGTGTAGCCATTTTAACAGCCGTTAATGCCTCGACTGTGAAGCCTTGAGAGGAGGGCTTGCTGCTAGTAACCTTTCGTTGGTGAGTCTTGTCTGTTTTTTCGCAAGCTAAGCACTGATAGGCCACTATGAGGTCTCCTGCTCTGTTTTTCTCTCTTCGTCCGTCTCGGTCTGTAATTGTTGCATACATGATTAAAAGCAGGAAACGAGCTCTAACACTAGCGGAACGTTTAGTATCATTATTTCAGTGAGAATGACTGTCCAGTTTTGTTTGTCACTGACGTTAGCTTAATTAACGTAGCCTAACAAAGTGTGTTGTTAATTAATCTAGTCGTAATCAGCGAGAGCCGTTAAACGTCATATCTGTTATCGTTATGATAGCCAACCTAGCTAACTATATTCTTGTGACAGTTACGCCGTATTCATCTGTCTATAACGTTACGCCTTTATCAGCCAGCATAGCGTTATTATTCCTTTGAAAATTGCTTACAGATACAATTAAACAGAAATACCGGCTCGAGTGGCTAACGTTAGTTAAGTGTTACCAGCTGTAGCTTACCTTATTGTTACATTTTGGTCTTGTGAAAAATACGTCGCAGTGTCATAGTCAAAGCATGTCGGTGTACAGTATGTAAAATTATTTACTTGTGTATGAACATCTGACCAACTGAAACAAAGAGAACGTTTTAACAATTGACTGTTGCTGTGTTACTTGTTAGAATGGGGGTGCTTTGTTTTTGCCTTTGTTTGTGTGTGTGTGTGTGTGTGTGTGTGTGTGTGTGTGTGTGTATGTGTGTGTGTAGCCCTGGCAGCCCACCACACTCTTTGTTTAAATTGCTCGCAGTACAGTTGCACGTGTCCAAGCGTGTGACTCTGCCTTTAAAGCTGCCAAGAAGGCAGTTCGACCACGTTTCATGCAGTTGCAGGGGTGTAATACTGAGCTTTAAGGGTCTTTTTGTTCAGATAGTCCTAACACTGTCATATCTGCCCCCACCCTCGCTTGACTTCCAGTAAAAGTTTGAGTCGTTTCCTGTTTGCGGGGTAGCAGAGTCCAAGCAAAGGGTTGGAAAGTCTACTGCGATCTGTTGCAAGTCATCATAGTGGAGAACAAAGAGCCAACATTTAGTGAGATGTATTAAGTGAGGGAGAGGAGCATATATAGGACAGAGATATACCCAAACATCTTGGTGAGCTGTGTCTAATATTGGCCTGATGAATGTTTTGATGAAATCCTGGTTGACTGCATGTTGTTGTGAGAGTTGAGATGGAGAGATTTTGATGTATTCTGTCTGAAAATCCAAACTTGTCATTACTCAGATTTTACCACACCACTTATATGCCTCCCTGCTTTGTGATTTAAGATTTCTTTTAATCAATGTGATACTTATATCTCCTAGAGTTCTCAATAGATTTTCCTGTATTACTTTGTCATTAGATGCTCTATGTCAGCATCCACTAAATAAAAAAGAGGGAGTTCATTTTGCTGGGTCATTTGAATTCTTCCGCTTTATTTGGCTAGATTCTTCTAACTTATAGATTGTTTTCTTAACACACTGATTGGAGTTAATTTATTAAGTGTCATCATCTCCTGTTTAATTCCTATTTTTTTGGACTGACATGTTTTGTTTTGACACATTGTGCATGCTGGCTTTCACTGTGGAAGTAGCAGTTACACAATGTGCAGCTTTAATGGTTGTCAATTTCAAACCTATTGTTTAGCTGCAGAGATTTTTGCAACACCCAGTCCAGCATTCAGAGGCTTTCTCTCTTTGACAACATAGCTTAGAGAAAACATGTTGTGAGGAAAGATAACAACCTGGCGTTTGGTTTCAATCCCATTCTTGGATTTCTCTACCTTTTATCATTGTCAACATTACATCTTTCCACTCTCTCTCTGTCACTTCTCCATTTTTTTGTCAGTTTCTGTCCTCCTTGCAGCAGTGCAGAGGGATATAGAGGGATCTTCGGGTGCTGTGGTGCTTAACACGACATAATACTTCATTACAAAGGGGCCTTTCTGTGCTGCCATGCAGAGCCCCATCTCTGGGCTCCCTCCGCAAGCCCAGACGGGCTCTCTACCAGCAGCAGTAACATTGGGGCCTATCGGGTGGAAATCTCCTCCCGGCTGTTTCTTTGGCACACTGAGTGCTCTCTGTTCCCGGACCACATGCCTGTGCTGCTGCTCTTCTTGGCTCCCTTTGCATTCCAGGAGCCCCTGGCAGCTGAAAAACTGCAGTAGCAGGCTGCTGGCTGGCTGGTTGTCTCATTGGTGTCTGAAGTGGGGAGTTACATAGTTTTTTCCCTAAGTGGTGGACTAAACAGACAAAGTACTTCCACCATAAAATCTGCTTTTTTAATGCAATGGAATAAAGCATGACTTTCACAATTGAACAATAACATTGCTATTTTTAGAAATGTAATTTAGTGCTGATGCTAACAATTATTTTCAATTAGATTGGAGTTTATATGCCTGTCCAGCCAACAGTTACACTCCCAAATATACTGAAGAGATGTAAAATTCCCTCATTAGAGGAGCTGGAATTAGCATGTAGCATTTTGCTCAATAAATGACTTTCTGTTATAATAATTACCAAAATGGGCTGGGACCAGGCTCAGACAAGCAACAGAAAATGGATTAATAACCAATGAAGTATTGGAACTCTAGTTTTATTAAAGTGATAGTGTTAATACTGTCTTATGTAATGGAAAATTTAAGTTGTAAAATCATCTCTGTTCCATTTTGTGGCTATCTAGTGGAAAAAAAAACTATCCACATGCAGTCAACCTTGACTTGTCAACCACATTCACTAATGCTAGTGAATGTGGTTGACACTAATAGTAAGCATTACAATTTATTGATTCATTATTAAAAATATGTATTTTTTAATTGTCACTGTTCATAAATTTGTAAATTTCAGCAGCACATCATGATCAGACCTGGCAGGTTGTTTGATTAGAGCAACCTTTGAACATTAAGGCTTTCAAAGCAGCGCTGCAGCTCTATTTCCGTCTTTGACTTTCCCTTCCCTTCTATTTCGATGGTGAGCTGCAAATTTTGCATATATACTCTATTCATCCATCTAAACACAGTGGTGAACTAGAACCAGTGCCACATTTGATGGCTAGTTTTGCCTCTTCATATGCCTGAGTCACAGGATGTTGTTTCTTTATTGATTAAGAACCAGGTAATCACATTGATTATGGTGATTCGTTAAGCGCCCTGACACACATTGTTGACTAAATCTTCACGTAAGTAGTATAAAGCCATTTCTACTTTCTTTTTTTTAGAAAGCTTTTCCCAGCCACAAAAAAAGGAAGTTTTCTTGATCATTTGTTACCAGGCAGTATTTGCCTTTCTTGCACAATCTGTGTGCACTGGCTGATGTGTTTCGTACTATTAGCCTACTTATTTTTCCAGCTCATTCTTGTAGTAGCCCTTCTTTTGCTGCTTCAAGTTTAATAAGAAAATCATATTCTGGCAGCTGTCCCATCTCAGTGACACTAATATAACAAAGAATAGTCATACTGCAAAAATGGTGTGAATATCAGTCATTTAAAATAAACTTTAAAGTTATACTGATACCTATTTTAACACGAACTGTTTGACTGTATACATACCAAAGTCATTACAGGCTCAAATCTGTGATTTGGAGTTGCTAATGTTACCTGGGTACACACAGCTGCAAGCAGGAAGTGTTTGTTTATGTGGTTTGATACAAAATGTAGTTCCAGGAAACAGAGACTAAACCTCTGAATGTTTTAAAATAGCAACATAGTCTTTAAATGAAGTATGAAGCTCAACATCTTTTTGTGGTGTTTGACAGGCAACACACAGTTGCAAGTTAGAAAGTTGTCATCTGAGCTTGAAGTATTTTTCTTTTGCTGTCAAACTGCTTGCTGTGTTAGTAATCAAATAAATGCAACATGAAGTCAGTGGATTAAAATCTGCAAAAATTCCTGTAAGGCTATGAGCTATCTTGTTCTAGCTAATTGGAAAGCTGTATTTTGTGGGATGTTAGAACAACGTTAATGACTGCGAAAGCAATTTAGCAAATTCTGCTTAAGTTTTCATTTTGCAGACGTACTGGCCGGTCAATACTCTGCCCTCAGCTCTCTCTGTAGGGCAGTCCTGAGTTATAAATGCCATCCCAAGAGGGTTTTTTTTTCCCTGCCTTTGACTTTTATTTATCATTGATATTTCTAAGATGTCACCCGGTAAGAACATCATCTGTGTTAAAGTAGGGCCTCTCAGCCTCAGCAGCAGTGCTTTGATGCCAGTATGTTATGGACAAATGAGAAAGCATCTGTTTATGGATCAGATGGCTGGCACTGGTCTCCTGCATGCGTTTTTGACTGTCTGCCCTTTGGCTCAATGCAGTACCCACACTGTCCTGCCAAAAAAAGACCTACGTCACTGTCTCCTACTGGCCTGCACCGCATGCAGGTATGACTCTCCATCCCACTCTTGTGGACATTAGAAAGGTGACAGGCAGTAGGGGACCCTGCTCTTCATGTGTCGGAAAATTTCTGCTGATTTAAATTCTCCTGATTATAACAAGAATATGCAGAAGTTTATTTACGGCATTTTGAAAAGATGTACTGGTTTTGTTTTATTTTGGGTAACTAATGCATCCACCTAATTATCTTTACCACTAGTTTTTAAAAAGAGCGACGCAAATATCTGTATTAGGGTGACCGCTTCTGCTTTTAATAGAGTGATTTATCTTAGCAGTTGTTTTCCAAAGAGAAAATGGCAAACATGCTTTAGTTTCAGCTTCTCAAATGAGCAGAATTGCTTCTTTTGTTTGTCACATTATGTGTTTTAAATTTAATTGCATTATCTTGGGTTTGTGACTTTAAAGGAGAAGTTCGGTTTTTTGAACATTAAGCCTTATAATAAGGATATTTACGATCATATATGATGTTTTACAGCATTATTATGACAACCGGCACAGTTTTTTAAGAGCTACAGCTTGTTGCTGATGTCACCTCAAGATGAAAACAATGGAGGAGCAGAAGCACAAGACGTGAACCTCGCTGAATGCTTAGTGGTGTCCTCTCATGTACTAACAATAAAACAAGACGCAAAACACAGATGTAAAACCCAAAAGCGGCTCTTTCAGCGGCCTCACGAAACAAACAAACAGCCTTTTCCACGTTAAACATCCGTGTTTGGCTTCGTGTTTTAGTGTCAGTACATGAGAGGACACCACTAAAATTTTGGCGAGTTTCACTTCTTTTAAAACGAGCATTTATTGTATTTTTTGACAGATTGTTTGAGTGCACATGTTCTCCGTTGTTTTCTGCTAGCGGTGACGTCAGCAACGAGCTCCAGCTCTCAGGACCACACTGTTCATCATAATAATGCTGTAGAACATTGTATATAATCATAAATACCCTCATTGTAAGGCTTAATGTGCAAAAAACTGAACTTCTCCTTGAACAACCAGTCATCCATCAACATTTTTGCATCTGCACAGAGTGTAAACAAACACAACCATATTATATGTGTGTGTGTCTACAGTTTCTTATGTCATCACAGTAGTTCCAGGTCATCTGGGCAGTGCCAGTGGCCATGCAGCGTATCTGCGATCAAATTCCCAGTTCTCTAAGTGCAGCCGTGCCATTACTGTTGCCATTAGCTCAGCAGCTTTGTGTTACCGTAATGGGCCCTTTGCCCTCTCTTGAGGATATGCTGCCTGCCAGCAAGCCAGTTCCCCACCAAACGTAACTCCTGCTACTTCATCTCACTCTCTCTGTAGCAACATAACCAAGACTATGTGCACCTGCATCTCATTTGTATAATGACAGCGTGCCTCTAGTTGTATCCCCCAATCAACCGGCAAATGCTTTTAGGATGTTCGTTAAGTCAATATCATGAAGAGAGATGAATGAAAAGCGCATGAGGGTGGTGTTGTCTGTGTGCATATGGATGTGTTTTTCCTCCCACTGATGCCATTTTAAGGTGTTTCATAGTAACTTCTTATCTCCTCTCTGCTTTTATCTCCTGTCATCCAGCTGTTTGGGGAATGCAGTGTTTGATTTTTTGCAGACGTTACTGTACAACAGATACCACTTAAAGTACGAACTTCGACAAAACGAAGCAGTAACATTTTTTGCAGTCAGTGAAAAGTGGTGCAAGGAACAAAACAGCTGCTTATAAGCCTGATAATAGTTAGCATGTTATACAGTATGTTGAACATACGAGTGGCTGAAGAATACAGGAGATATCTCAGAAAGTCGCACATGAAGTAGTTTACATAATTAAGCCATCCATCTCAAAACAGATATCTTTTAACAGTCTGCAGCATATGGCAGAGTAACATCACAGCTGAGCTGATGGTGGTATAGCATCTGTTAATCACTCAACTGTAAAGTACAGTCGCCACTTTTTCATAAATACATTTGAGTAATCCCTGCTCCATGTCTTTGTCTGTGTGTGCACTTATAATTGCAGAGGCAGAATTATATTGAACAAAGAAAAAATAGATATTTTGGCTTTGAAGCAATGCTGCCCAAACACCTGGGAGCAGTCAAAAATATAAATCTACTGAAATTGTTTTTGGGTTTGTTTGTTTTTTTTTAAATGAAGCCACAGTAAAGTGCGGCTCCTTGGGCAAGCTCCTCTCCTCCATCAGGACTTTTGCAGAAGTTGCAGATGTAATCATTGTTTTGTTTAGCATCGACTCTAAAGTCTCTCTCTCTCCCTCTTTCTCACACACATATATTTTTAGCCTCTCTCATCCTAATGCTGCTACCTCATCAGCAGCAGGGATCCGTTTCCCTGTTACATCATCTACAGCAGAGCGTAATGGATGGTTTATTGAGTTAGATCTTGTGGCAGAACCCAAATGTGAGGATCCAGTGGAGATCAGAGGACGTCTCCTGTCGCTGATGCCACTGGTGGTTTTTAAAAAGAAGAGCTGGAAAATTATTGTCTCACTGTCAGGGGAGTGGTTAAAATAGCAAAATGCCACATAAGGAACCAAAGCATGAGAAGAGGAAGTACATACACGTAAAGTCATTCATGCAGTTATTATCTGTAAACCAGCTGTTACATGATGACTTGCAGAGAAGGAAATTCTCTGTCCCTCTATCTGTCTCTTACAGTATTAATAGCTTTGTCACTCTCTTCCCTCCTGTTCTCTGTGTTGCTTTTTCGTTACATAATCCTCACTGAATGTTGATAGTAATCCACGTCCTCCCTCCCCCTTCTTCTCTATCCCTTCCTCCCTGTGTGGCCTGGACAGGTTAAGCCGTAGAGGACTCTCGTTGGTTGCCGCAGGAAAAGATGTGCGATGGAATGGTAGCGTTTCAGACGAGAGACCTGTCCTCCTCTTCCTTTGCCTCCTCCTCTCTAGCTCACAGGCTGGCTGCCTCCGCGCTCCTCCTCCTCTTCACCCTGCTCCCTCATGGTCACGCATCAGGTAAGACGCAGACACACAAACCTGCACACGTTTTCGTTTTCCTCTCAGTCTCCGCTCCCACGTGATACACATCGACTACGCCGCCGTCTTCGACCGTCTCTTGTGAATTGATTGAGGTTATTTTCCCCTTGTCTTGCAGGTCAGTTAGATTAAATTGGCTTCCTTTACCCTTGACTTGGTAAGGTTGCTCTGCCTCCGAGCAGCAATGAGAGCTCAGTCCCACACACTCTGTGAATTCATTCACTGCCCTAATGAATCACAACAGTTTTCCTCCGCTATCGAGTGAAACAGAGAGATGATGTTGTCTGCAGTCACATTGCTGTCATAAGGTTTTAATCAGCCATGACATTTACCATCCTCTGAGAGCTTTTAGCATGCCTAGACGGTCCATTACTACTCCACAGCAGCCTTCAGATCAGGTTTTGTATTTTAGCCTGAGATGTTAGATCGTTATCTTTGGCTGTTTAGTGTAGGGTTTTCACATTGAACATATTGTTGTGTAGTTGAGGGACGATTGTTAGGAAAAGTAAATTTAGGCAATACAGTCATTAAAAGCTCTACAGAACCTATAGAACTTGTGTCTTTGTTACTTAAAACGGGTTACAATTTGATGGCTTGCACTCACAGAGTCCCTTCACTTGTGCCAGTTTTCCTTTCCCCTTAGCTGTCCAATGTTCCAGTCCCCTCCCCCCAAACAAACACACACACTACCTACACACATGCACTACCCACACACACACACACACACGCGCGCTCTACCCTCATAGCCAGCTTGTGAAATGTGCCAGATGTCCTTGCCACAGAGACGAGGCGGCTTGTGTGTGAATAAGCAAATGTGTGCGAGGGTTGCTTTAAGGCTCCGGGATGTTTTTAAAGTGTCAGTTGATTTCCTTTCTTAAATGTGTTAAATAAATGAATGTGGATATCAGTGTGAGAACTGACAACAGAAGAAGTCAAGAGAGAGAGATGGGTGGATATGCAGGGGGAGGGCTTTGCTGATCCCAAGTGTATAGCGTCTCTCACTCTCTCTCTCTCTCTCTCTCTCTCTCTCTCTCTCTGTCTTATGTAATACACATGATTCATGTAGAGCCCAGAAGGGCTGGTATCACGCTCACGTTTCGCGTCCAGCACACTCGCACACATACACTGCCTACTGATACCAAGGAAATGTGTCCTTAAATCCCCGGCCCACGTGCTCTGTGTAACGTAATTCAATGTGTGTACCCAAAAATTCTGTCGGAGTACTAAAGCACAGACCCTTATTGACTGTGTTCTTGACAGTTGGTGCGTTACGTAGCGAAAAATCTGCTCCCGAGAATTTCTTTAAGGTACCCATGATGCATGTGCGCCTTTAAGACTGCCAGCCAACTTCTGGAAAGGAACAGATAGTTCTCTAGACCATTTTCAATTCGCCTTTTTGAAGACAGTGCACTTTATGAACTACATGATTTAAATCTTTCTAACTCGAGCTGCAGAAAGCAATCTGCATGAGCAGTATACCTAAACAAGCTAACAAACTACACAGTTTCCATTATTTTCATATTGCCATTGGCATTATTTTATGTTGTAAGTAGTGTATTTTTCAAATATGTAATGGAACTTTCAATGTGGTGCTGTGTGTGAACTGGTTACTTCTAGGTGTCTTCATAACAGTATATTTCTAGAATAATATTTTACTTGTAGTACTCAAGGCTGTGTTTGCAATTATGCTGAATCATTGTGTAAGACTTTAGCTTTTAAAAATGGTTTGTAGCATTTGATATTTGCTGTCTTGCATTTATTAAATATTACCTAACATATTAATAATATAAGAAATTAATTATTTACAGTTTCTAGGTAAGGTATTGAAATAAACCTTCAACCTGACATTTTAATGATAAATGAGTGCAATGTTTTTTTTAGCAGATCCTTCAATTTAGGCAAAGTGTTATAAACCTACATTTTTAATCAGACACTACAAGCAGTTTATGCTGAGAGAGGAAAGAAGTATACAGCTCCTTGATAATAAAAATACAGAAAATACTAGTGAGCAAAAAAAAAATAGTTTTTCTATTTTTTTTACCTAATGGTAAAACTTTAATGCTGATTGATGTTTAAGAAAAAGAAGGCTAGATTGACGTCATTGCTGTAGAAAGCAAGAAGACACAATCAGGAAAAATAACTATTTATCAGAAAAGCACAAATTAGTTGTATGCAGACATAAAAAAACATATAAGCAATTATAATGCTAAAAGAAGCAAGACATCAAATTGCTGTGTAGAAGTATGAAGTTAAATCTAATGTTGGACATTATCATAAAGGTGAGACGCTTTATAGTCATCGTGTTATTGGTTCCACTGTTCGCTGGCCTGCCTCTCTCTCCTGCTCACCATACATAATTTACAGAGGTAATCCCTTGACGTGATTCAAGGATGGAGATTGCTCTGGAAATTTTCATGAATATGAAATTTCATCATTGCTGACAGGCTTAATCCAGACTCATACAAATCGCAGTGTGCTGTAAGAATAGAAATGGATACTAAGAAAATATACTGCACAACATTTGCATTCTACTGCCCAAGCCCTGAACACCAGAGACCAGCATGCAGCACAGAACAGCATCAAACTTCTGTTTTTGGTCTACAGAGGTTCATGTGTCACTTTTGGTCTTTTTGTGGATATTACTCTTTTAGGAAATTTGGCCCTTATGTGATGAGAAACAAAACGAGGGGGCAGGTGGATAGACAGTAAAGATTTCCTTCCTTTTACACATTAAGGAAAAGCTGTTTTGCTTTGGTGGCCTCATGTTCACTGTGGAAAGGTCAGGAGGACAGTAATTACTTTTATTTGTGTCTGTATCTGTTAATGCCTTTTTAGGCTGTGGTGTTTTTTGGAGCCAATCACCATAGTCCAAGTTTTGTCTTTTTTTAGCTGAAGTTCAGCTGTTCAGTGTAAACAAGATTAGCAGTGAGGTATCTGCTGAGCCAGTGTAAATGGCTTCCTCAAATTTGTGTTTGTGATTAGTGTATGATTGCGTTCATGTTCATAATGTGTGACATTTTTCCAAAAGTAGCAACATGATAAACAAAATATACTCTGCATTCAAGCAGGGCGCCAGTAAACAAACAGCAATAAACAGGCACTTTGGGTTTTGTGCATGCACAGGATAAACGTGCCCTGAAAATCCTCCAGGCTGATTCCAGTGCAAATAATTGCTTGTTTCATGTAATTTCTGACTGTATCTGACAAAGTACTTGGATCAGTTGTATGGAGCTCAGTTCCTAATTTGGTGTCAATGCATGACAGCAAGCCTTTGTGGTTTGTTTTAGAGGAAGTGAATGTAGACAGTGAGTCAGAACTGACAGAGTAAAGATGGGAATTCAGAGCACCAAAAGGTCTATTCACTTGATCACATGCCATGTTTTTCTGCTTGAACACTGTTATACTGTATGCCAGGAGGCAAAAAGACTTGGACCATCCTTGTGGGTCCACTTAAATAGATAAACGATCCCCTCTAAAAGCCCATTGTCTCCTGAAGTTGAGTTAAAGCTGTACAGGAAAGTGCCAGGGAGGACCACAAGTATCCCACAAACAAGCCTGCTGTGTTCTCTGATTGGTGGTGACGTTTATGTATGTCCATGTGTGAGAACGGGAAATGGCTTTCCTTGGGCCTGGAAGCAAAGTGGAGTCAGAGGGTAGAAAAGAACAAGGTGAAGGGGGAGGAGAGCAAAGAGCTGCCTTTGTAATTTCCTCTGGGTTTTGTGTGTGTTTTTGACAATCGTTTGTTATCCATTCTTGGCTTGAGTTGAATACATTTTTCTCAACCCATGAAAGTCTATTGCAGAGACACATTCCTTTGTTTTGGCAAGTCTTACATCTGTGTATCAGACCTTCACAGGGATATAAGGATGTTTTCTCAAGTCGACTTACTCAAGGGAAAAAGGACTTGACAACTCCCTTTTTCTCTTTAATAACAGAGTAGACTCTAGCGGCTAGCATAGCGTCATTGCTCTTACCACAGGGTCAAATATGTGAATGAGCCATGCCCTGTTTCTAGTGTCTTCAAACAGATGTAATCTTCGAAACTTGTTGCTCTCTGTGACAAAAATTGTGTGTGTGCATGTGTTTGTGTGTGTGTGTGTACAAAACATTAACAATGTGTGAGTCTGTGTTTACACTGTTGGTTTCCTCTTGCAGAGTTTGCTCTTAAGGTTGAATTAACAAACAGTCCAACTTGAGGGGAGGGGTGAACAATGGGTCCTGTGC
This sequence comes from Naso thynnoides, assembly GCA_029783665.1. Taxonomy (NCBI): domain Eukaryota; kingdom Metazoa; phylum Chordata; class Actinopteri; order Acanthuriformes; family Acanthuridae; genus Naso; species Naso thynnoides. The sequence goes on along the minus strand of JAQLOL010000010.1, from coordinate 19,420,100 downwards.
AATTAACTGTTCAGAATGGTCCCCTGTAGTCCTGTTAGCAAGGCAGTTTTCAGCCAGAAAGGAGTCAAGCAATACGCTGGCTACTGGCTTCTTTCTGAACTGTGAGAACAAAGAGGGCTTTTTTTTTGTTGGGGGGGGGGGGGCTGTTGGAAGCCACCGGCCAAACGACAGCAAGCTGCTGCAGTAAGGACTGCTAACTCACTCAGTGCATTTAAATGATGTTGGAAAAAGTTGATTTACTATGTCAGTCCAACTAAAACTTGACTTTTAAAATACATCTAAACATGTTAGTCTGACTGAAGCTGAATTTCTCATAGTCGAACTAACACATCTAGAGAATGCAGTTGGGATAGATTTACTCTTACATGTACGTGCGTTAATCGGCCCCTAACTGGCCTAACCCCCAATTTCCACAGCATCCGTCACAGCTCCGTTCCGACTCCGGTGCGTGTGCCGCAGCAATAAGAACCCGTTCAGATCAATCAGAACACTTCCACCACATACATCTCTGGTCCGTCTCTGATCCGTCACAGCTCTGGTATCCGGCTGGTATTCTATTTTTGCTGGATCACGGAGCCAAGATGCATCAATTCAATGTAGATTAGATCGCTGCAAACAGGATAGGAACACACAAAGCATCCGTTTCAAAATAAAACACAATAAACAGAAACACTACTTTGTTTTGAAAATATTAACATCTGATAGCACACACTACTGTTTTTTTTCTTAGTTATTTCTCGGTCATGACATGCCAATGCAGTGGTAGAACCGGC